>JAOXNO010000041.1:46137125-46152477 GCA_028565335.1 Limnodromus scolopaceus
TCACCACCCTCACTGTAAAGAATTTCTTTCTGGTGTCTAATCTAAATCTCCCCTCTTCCAATTTAAAACCATTGCCCTTTGTCCTTTCACTTCTAAACACTTCAGTTCAGATCGGGTAGCACAGTTTCATTCCACAGTGAACAAAGGCATACGAGGCTATCAGGCCTGTCTGTCATAGCAGAGATAAATCCCATACGTCGTGTGCTTGGGATGCAATGTAATGGTGCATGGAGATTCTATAGTCCGTATTATGCAATTCCCCCGTTCTCCTTCTATTGTCCATTTAATTCTTCACTGAAGCATATGCCAGAATCTCATCTTTCAATGACTTAGCAGAAAGCATTACACAAGCAATAAACTACAGAGCGAACAAAGAAGTCTTGGTAAGCAGATGTTAATAGTTTTTGGTCATCTTTCAAAATGAAGACCATTTCCTTTCTTAGGACACAAGGAGGTGAACTAACCCAGCTGCTGATGATCAGGGTTACACAGATACCACCATCAACACATACCAGCTTCTTGTCGTTACACGCCTCATTTACTCTCACACTGGACATTACCATTTCCATTTACTCCTCTCCCATTATCTGCCTGTTTAGCTGTGTGCCTGTTTGTTCTCTAATGCAGTCCTGCTAAGGAAACTGAGAAAAGGAAAAGGAAATCAATGTATATCATAGAATAGTTTGGGTTGGAAGGGACCTTTAAAATTTACCTAGTCCAACCCCCACTACAATGAGCAGGGACATCTACTGCCTTAGATTGCTCAGAGCCTCATCCAACATATCGTCCAGAGCCTTCCAAAGATCACAGAGTGAAGAGTTAAACTATCAGAATAGAGCAATTAGTAACCTCAGGGTGAGGCTAAGAGAGCAGGGGAACAGGCAACCTGGGAACAAGAACTAAGTAATCCAGAGATCCAAAGCTACATTAGCCTTTTTGATTGTTTTTTTATATTTTTTTTCCAGACTGTGATCTCAGTGCAGCAAATACTTAATCTAAATGTACAAGATCAAATTTAATGACTAGGTCTGTTGCATTTTTGTTTGCATGGTGGTCCAGATTCAACAGAAGATATGAACCAGGCACCTAGGCAGCAGATTAATGATCAAGGCATCCTCTTGTAAAGCAGAAAAGCATGTTCAAATTCCCTGCAGCTGAGGAGAGATCTCAACTTCCTGCACATATTTTCTAATCATAAGGCACTTCCACCATGAGTATTTCCTCCCACAGACACATTTTACATTTGACCGTTTAATTTTGTCCTTCCTTCCAGGCTCCATTGTCATCTAAACATCCCTATCCAATGGGGATTCTCAAGGACCTGCGAACCTAAAGCAGCTTTAAATGGAAGATAAGTACTTAGATATTCAGCTAAGCCAGAATGGAGGTACCTGTGATCCTGCACAGCAGGACATTGGATACAAAATAAATTCTTACAGAGGAAATATAGACATCTATGATTTCTTGGAATAGGTATATGCTTCATTTTGCTTTTACTAGATGCATCACTCTGGGAGTCCAAATTCTGCACAATCTAAAAGTCTTCTCTAGTTAATAAGTAGCAACACAATTGGTCATTTCTTCAGGTTAATAAAACACTCTGTAGTGTACCAAATATTGTAATGAAGACCAGCAAAGCAGATTAACACTAAAACAACACTCACCTGCATCAGTCTTTTACAGCATTGTCTGTAACTCAAATCTTCATGAATTTCCATATTAACCTCCCGTCTCTGACTGCTTTAGCCCTCAGATGGTGGCTGTATGTAACCTATCAAACTCATTGTCCACAATGAAACCTTCCTACATAAATTCAGAAATAATTACTCAACATAGCTACTGCATCCTACTTTAGGATGTTGGTGGACTCCTGCACTGTGTTTCCTTGCCCTTTCTTTGAAGGTTCACAGATACACAAGGTATTCTTATAAAATTCCACATTCATATCATTCCTTAGAATACTTCTAAGTCATTCCTTTAGATGTCCAGAATGAACAGCTACAAAACAGAGCACGTGGATCATAAGAGAGCTCACGTTGGCTTGTTACCAATCCCCATAGCATTTCTCTAATAATTTCAAACCAAACTGGATTTTTTTTTTTTTTTTTTTTTTTTTTTTTAGTAAAGACATATTTGAATCATGGAGTTATTTAAGATGAATCGTAAGCTAATTCTGAGCAACGAGTCAGTCGTGATACCTTGATTACACATTCTTCCCTCTCTATGTTGTTCAGGATGTGTTCTTTTTTTTCCTTTCCAAAGCACAGTGTCTCTGGTGGATAGGTTTTCATATCAGTACGTACTTTGTCTAGGTAGAACCAAAATCCACTTCTAGCACTTCTGAAGGTTTACAAGACTTATCTTCAACATATTGTACTTGTATACAGAACTTACTATAGGAAAGAGAGGTCTTCAGCATTGAGCAGTGCATCCCAGCTCTTATCCTATACAACAGGGCCACACGGTCCTCACTGTCCTGCCAATGCAGGGCCTCTGCATATTTAAATATCTTGCTTTAAAATAAAATAAAACGTTTCTCAGCAATCATTACAACCAGAGCAATTTTAGCTCTGTAGTTCTATGAAAGCAGGGGTGAATTAATATTCTGCAAAGTTAAAGTAATCTCTTGAAATCCCTACTTGTCCAAAATATTTTCAGGGATCCTACAGATCAGGAGCACGAACAATGTCAGCTCTAGGAAAACATGAAATAAGATATAGATGTGTGCAAATAGCATGAGGGTAGAAGCCACTGTGCAATATACTGCACTCCCATAGAGACAGTGAGTCCTCACTGACAGTCTATCCACATGTGGTGCTGTTGAAAGAGAAGTAATGCACAAAAAACACACTTGCCAGAAAAAAAAAAAAGAAAAAAAGTAGAAAATGTTGACAGACAATATTTTCAGAATCAATCATTTACATTTTTCATACTGAAACAACTTCACCTTCTTATTTTGTTTTATATTGTAAATTGCAGTGTAGTTCAAAGTTTTAAGTCACAGCACAACTCTCACCAACTTCAACTGCAGCTCTGCCTGTTCCAAAGGGTAAAGTTGTCAGAGTTTCTCAGCTAAACAATAATAGTAACTTTTAGTGAAAGCAAAACTGTATGTTTTCCTTTAGCTTGTTCTGAGTAACAATCAAATTGGAAGGAAAGGAGAGAGAATGCATGCCTTAGGCAAGCACTTCAACCTAACTGGTTGAACTGCTTATGAGCATCTGTAAACAAGTTCCTGTAATAGGAAGTGTCATGGAAGTGGCAGACTTGTCATCAGTACAGAGATCTGAAATGCCGTTAAGATTTTTACCTGAGTCCTCTCTGCATCTGGAGAACAATATTTTAACTGTAAAACACATGGGGTTTACCAATATTATCACTATGTGTAAATCAGGGGTTTTTACCTTTATTTCTATTTACACAGATGCAAATAGGTATTTTCCTACCCCCCCCTTCAATCCATTACTGTGCAAGAAAATAGACAAATGCTAAGTATCAATTCTTTTTAGTTACAGTCCTGACATGTTTCTAAATAAAAATTCATCTAGAAGTTATGGGTTTGTCAAGGCAACCAGGTGAATAAATTTCCTCATGAGACTAGGCACTTGGAAAAGAAAAAATATCAAATAATGTGTATTGTAATATTTATGACTGGAAAAATATAGCTGCTTTCCCATTTAACTTTTGTTACTTAAATGAAAAGGAAATCTGCTATAGAAATTACTTACATATAACACCTTTATCTTATATTGTACCATACCTCAGCCCAGGGAATTCCAAAGAAATTTGCTGCTTTTGTCTTACCTTATTCACCTGCAATTAAACAGAATTATGGAGGATGGAAACCAAGTTTATCATTTCACTCTGGAAGAAAGTCCTTTTTATAAGACTTTTGAATGTAACTGCAGTGACTTTTGAATGATATGAACACAGAAACACACATAATTTCTCTGTTCAGCAGCAGTAGTGATATGTGCAAAACAGATACTGGTTCTTCTTATAAATTTCCACCACTTGACCCTTTAAATATGGCTTGAATTCCAAATTTTTTCCAGCTGTAAAATGGCTGCTCTGTATCTGCTAGCCATAAACTGCCCCTTCGTCTCCCCCATCTGGTAAACAGGATTAGTTTTTCTTCTGATTTTGCTTTTGTTACTTCCTATGAAAACATCTCTGTTGTCTTATAAAAGCAGCACATATAAGGTTATTTTTATTTTACAGGCTTTTGAGATCTGGTTCAAGCTGCTCTGTGTCCCAGCTATTAGCTAGAATGAGAATTGGATCCAGCTGGTATCTCCACCATTAGAAACTGCAAGCAGACAAGCTTAAATGTCAGGTGTGAATCTTTGCAATGGGTTTGATTTAACGCTGGTGAAAGATTTACTTAAGCTTGTTTTCTGTGCAGGAACTGCTTTGTTGCATCACTGCAGTTTATCCAGACATCCCGAGATCTTCCCTTATTCTGGCAACCCTGTTGTTTCTTTCCCTGTAAATCTGTCTTATTTGTCTCTCTGCATCCATCACAATCTCTCTGACCTTTTTGTTCCTTAAGACATTTTCCCCTGGAGCCAGGCTCTTCCTCAGCTTTATCCTCTCTTGTAACAAAGGTGTCAGCTCCTTCTTCCAGTTTTTAACTGGGCAGCTGTAAGTCTGACACTTTATTAAGTTGTTTTGATGACTTTTCTGAAGAAACACTGTAGATTGGACCACTGCTGCAGATCTGGGAAACTGATATCCTATAAATCTGATTACAAAGGAGAAGTGAGCTTTCAGCTTTCCTGGACTAGGCTCCAGAAGCGGCAGGTAAAGTAAGAGAAACTTAATCTCTTCAAGAAGTTTCTCTGATTCCTAATGGAAGCATGCTCTATCTTAAAGAAAACATTAGATCCTAATTAGATCATCATTACTCATACATAAGTAGCCTCTACAGGGTGAATTTAAGTACAGTTACTTGAACTTGTAGCTAACTTTCCAATATAATGCCTCTTGTATGACAGACAGAAGACCCAACAGAGACCTTGATGAATAATTTACTCAAATGATATCTCCATTCCCCATCAGTTGAACCATGATAGTGATATTGCTCCCTATCATCCTTTGATGATCTTGTCTAGTGAGACAGCTTGATCTTTGTGAAAGAGATCTGTGCATTTTTACCAAACTAGCAGTATGAAAGCACGGGAATTCTTTTGAAGCCCAGAAATTGATACTGTCTACATATAAAACCGTTAGCAATGGATATAGAGACCATGGGCAGAATATAGGGACATTAACAGAAGAGAAGGAGCGGTTTTGATTGTTTTATTGAGAAAAATACCGTGATGCAGATCTGGTTTGAATTTCTAACTCATTTTTATATTTTGTTGCATGAGTTAGTTTTCTAATTATTCTTACCAAGACAGTAAAGATGCATTCAGTTCCCTACTGTTAAAACCTGAAAGGAGAAATAAATGAGAGATTATTTATGCAAAATAAGTGACAGAGCAAATATGAATCACAAGTTCAGCCTCTTCTGAAAGCAGATAATCCACAAGTTCTGTGAAAGAAGGAATTACACACCTGCCTATACAGTGCCATAAATTTCCTTTTAAAAAGGAACTAATTTCTGAACTCTTCAGTGTAAGAATTATACTTAACTTATGATTAAAGTGACAGGACTGATATTAAAATTTAATGTTCCCAATATTGTCATGTTATAATAAATCAAACTGTTAGAAGCTGTAGGACTCCCTCATTCTCTCTGTGAAAAGAGTTACACTTCTTTAATTTGAACGGATATAGCTTATGATTAAGAAGCAGGTTCTTGATGGGAAATTGTCTGAATTTGTGTCTCTATAGCAATCAGAGGGAACTGCATACATAGTTCATAAAACATGCAGGGCATTGCTCTCTCTGTCAGTACCAACGAGCACTGGGGGCTTTATTAATGCAATAGGTTATAGGGACGACAAGCTTGCAGGTAGAAATAATGATCTAATGATTGTTTGGAATACTGATACTCCTTTGCTTCAAGCTCCTCTGGTTTTGTTTCTTCTTACTGTACAGAACTTTCATATATAAAGGTAAAGGAAGAATTTCAAAGCAGAAGATAATATGTTTAGTTACCTGGCAATAGTAACTGTTAGCACATAACTTCTTTTTTACATCCACAGATCCCAAAGCGTGGCAAAGGAAATGTTGAAGATCATATTCTAGTACCCCTACTGCCCAAGAATGCATCAATTGGAAAATTATAATGATATTATTAAGTATATTTGATTTGGTGGTACCTAAGGACCAGGACTAATATTGTTCTAGAATAGTTTGGGACACCAAACAGAATTTGTTTCCAAAGGAGAGGGCGGATGAATATGCTTCTCCATTCACATCTCAGTAGATGCACTGAATGCTAACAAAATTATGAAATTACTTGTTTTACATAAAACTAACTGTAAAGTGACATTCTCTTGTGCTGCACACTTTGCAAGTACTGAATAACAGATATTATTTGCTTAAAAAGTAGCTTTTCTAAAGTAAAGAAGCCAAAGATAAGAGAAGGAAATATAACAGTATAGGAGTCTGGCAATCAACAAGCTTGTCCCTGAGTTGCTTTTTCTCCTGCTCGAGGTGGAGCAGAGCTGAGAGCAGGGATGAGCCATACGGAGAAAAAAACATCAGCAGAGGGGTACTGAAGGGAAGCGTGTGAGGGGTGGAAGGAGCCAGTTAAGAAAGCCAGTTGTATAACAAGACCAAAATAAAGAGCCTGTGCCAAAAAGATTTGGAAGGTACAGTAGCACGCTTGATATTTTTTGCATTGTTTTTGTGAGAAAGACCCTGAAGTTTCTCAGACTGAAATAGGTGCTGCAGTTGTATCCAAGATCTCCTTGTATCTCCTGTAAATCCATTCTTCCTGACATCTCTCCTCACATCCGAAGCCCTAGACCCTGCTGGCATTCCCAACCCAGAGGTTGCCTGCCTGTTTCACCTTAACAATATCTTGTCCAGAACAGCCACAGACTAAACTATTTGAGAGATGGTTTCAGCACGTGTCAGTACAAAGATGCACAATTAAGGGCAGCCAAAGACCTCATTTCCAAATCCCAAATTTTGCCCAGTTTGAATCAAAGAGTTGAAACTAAACCTCTTGTAGACCTTAAATGTAGGCAAAGGAAGTGGTGGTTTATTCTACAAACATCTGGAGCTAGACACAAGAAAAAAATTATTATTCACAGGCAGTCATTGTTTCTGATCAAAATTGGCAGAGTGGCAAGAGTGATTAATCTAATTCTCTTAGAATTGTATTGGGAAATTAAGATGTTAATGGGGAAGATCAGAAAAAAATTGTTTCTACGTTCCTTAGGAAATAAGGCACTATTGACTCGTAGCTCATGTGCCAGGTCAGCCTCCCTCCATCTTTCGTACCCCACTAGGTACTTAATTATTCATTGGAATAGAGGGAAGAGAAATAAAAACTCTGGAATCCAAAGATTGAGGTGATTAATGGAAAGAACAGATCCCATTTTGTCTCTTTTGGGGAAAGAACTGAGATAGGCTTAGGAGAGAATCCCCACCTCATAACAAAAAGTTCCCAGAAGCTGGAAAATATCAACTAAAATCTAGGCTTTCTATGCCACGCCTGCATATATTCCTGTGGGATTTGTCAGCCCTGCTCTTAGGTGCTTTGCCTTCCCTGTGCAATGAATTGGGACACTGGTCTTCTGACTCAAGGGTGAATATTCTGCCCTCCGATGGCATCCCAGGGTTCCACACTAAAGTTATCTAGACCTAGGACCAGATGTATGGAAGGGTTTAGCTACTGTGAAATCAAATCAAATACCCTCTGACAGAGATAGGAATTGAACCTGGCTTCTCCCCATGGTCCCCATGAAATAAGCACTGGTCTCCATGAAGTAAGCACTTCATCCTAAACAGTTGGATTAAAGAGGTTCACTCTCAACCAAAACACGTTTAGTCAAGATCATGACCTCAGTCCTTGTACTTTCTCCTCCTCAAGGTTATAATGATTCTAGCTATTTACAGGCTTAGATAATTTCAGAATGGAAGTTCTGCAAACTACCTTGTATTTGGGGAACTAAAATAAACAGAAAGCAACAGAGGATCTTGCAGCCATCACTGTGCCTTAAATTAATTTATGAAGTTCTAAAATGTGCTGTGATTGCTTTATTTCTGAAGCCTCACACCTCTTCTGCCAGGCAGCGTTATCAACTTCATTATACCAAAACAGACCTCAGTTGCAAAGAGGCATAATGCTTTGCACCTGGTCACACTGACCGATTGAGGAAAACTTTGGAATTAATGTCAGCTTTTCAGATGGTCTGTTTTCTGCTTTAAGACCTATGTGCACTCTCGTGCACATAAAATTTTGTATGTATTTTTTCCACCACCAAGCCAACTGCCTGACATCTTATATGAGAGGTTTCATGATTTGGAATGGGAAGGGCAAAACTCTTAAAGAGAAGATTCTCTACCAGCCTAACCTACTTATAACCCCAAAAGCAACATTTCATCAGCACTGGAAGGTAAGAGTGAGACTGGATTTTTTTCAATCATCCAAATGTAAATTTTTATTAAAAAAAAAAATCCTTCTTTCTTCTTAACTTCGTCTTCTTCTGTGCTCATATCCTAGATATGATTTATAGAACACCCAAACATTTCATCAAAGACAGAATGGGAAAGCAGCAGCTTTTCCATACAAACTGATTTGTTAGCAAAGGATAAATCAATGTGGCAGGCAGAAATACAGTGGAGATTATAACACAAATGGTAAATGTGGAAGGCCTCCCAAATGGGAGGGACTGGGTGTTGTAGAGGGGAAATGAATGATTTATGCTGCAGAAAAGAAAAAGTTTCCTTTGTGGTGATGCTACATTGCCTTTAAATGGAGTAGGAGGGTAGGGGAAGAAGGAAGAGAGAAGAAGGAAAAAAAGAAATTATTTATGTCTAAGACAATATAACACGCAAGGTAGTGCTTTTTGAACTACTTTGCCGCTAAGATTTTATTCAAGAAAGCATTTTTCATGGGTATGTATTCAGGGAAAAGAATAGTCTAGAGAATTTCCTAACATTTATGAATTGCTAATATGCATGAAATATGAAGGTCAGACGAAAAAAATATTTGTTAACGCAAGCTGGAATATTCACAGAGTCAGACAGCTACTACCAGGCAATTAGATTAAGGAAGTCAAAGGTGCAAACCAATCCTAAATCCCCTTAAGCAAACATTCTCTGCTTAAGGCAGGCATGAGCTAAGTATTTTACATTTCCAAATAATTACAAGTCTAACAACTGCTGTTTACCGCTCAGCAATGGATTAAGGACTCAAAAATTCAGAATGGGTTATGCCACGCTTGCAGACCTCTGAACTACTGCAGATGGATCAGCTGTTGATACAGGGGCATGATACCATCAAGTCTGGGTGATGCACTAAAGCCGCAGGCTCTGGTGAAACTATAATTTTCTGCCCAGGAAGTCTTATGCTGCTTATTCCATAGTCATTGCCATTTAGTCACCCTGCTTTAATTTCATTTTGTGCATGGAGTAATCAAAGGAAGGCAGTTCCTCCAAAACTGTCAACACAAATAAAACCATATTATCAAACACCTTTACTAGAGCAACAGTTATACTCCATATTTTTGGTACCTAATTTAAATACCTGAATTAGCATCCTAACCTTCATACAGGGTGCACACAGGATAATCAGGGATGCTTCGGAAGGATATTCACCTAAGATCGAGCTCATACCGTAGAGAGTTCAAATGCTTGAATTAGGCATCTCCTTTAAATGTGTAATCCACCTGTGAGTAATCACTACTCACAGCCTCTTAACTGCAAGCACTTTACAGGCACAATGCACTGTGAGGAGCAGGAATTAGGAGGCAAATCTAATTAAATATTTCTCTTTACCGCAGCACACACAATTCACTCAGGTTTGTTCTGGGAACGTAACAGTGGCTGTACTCAGCCAGATCAAAACTTCCCCTAACTCTGTATGCCACCACTCTCAGAGAATGGTAACACGCACCCAGAGAGCACCTATTGCATGAGGAGGGGGGGAGTAAACAGTGATAATCCCTCCACCTTCTATACGCCCCTAGGTCCGCAGTGTATTATGTTGTTATGTTCTTACAGAACAAGCTACTTCCCCTCACCAGCAGCACTCCCTTCTGTAACTCATTTTATCAGTATCTTGTGAAGTGCTGTAAAGGGGAGTGTAGCTCATTGCTCAACAAAGAAGCTCTTAGGCAGAAGTTCACTGAAATTTTTTATTCTAAGCAAAAAGATAATATTTTTAAAAGATGCTTGCCAACCTGTGAAGTCTTAATTTTTTGAGTAGTTTTTTGACTTGGGGATAGTCAGGTGAGGGGAATGTGTAGACCAGTCAAATTTGGCATCCTTCCAGCCAAAATCCCATGTTCTGTACAGAAATTATGCTACCAAACTATAACGGTAATGCTACAGTTTGAAATACATGCTCATTCATAAGAATTGGCCTATGATCACCCAGCTCACTACATCAGAATTATCAAACAACCATCAACAGGTAACTTTCAAGATTTAAAATCTTAGACTGTATTTGATTGCAATCTGAGCTTAAAAAGCTCTCTGTGCCACCACCAAAGCTTCAGGTCAGTTGTTTCCCAAATAAAACTCCTAAACAAAGATTCTGAAACCCCTAAAAGTACTGTTTATTCACCCTTATAAACTTAACTGGGCAAAGCCTCAGCAGGTGCAAATAGACATAAGCTTCACTGAAGCTGAATAATATAAACTGATTTACACCAGTTAAAGAACAAGTTAATCATCCCTGGACTTTACAGGTGAAATATTTCTTTTGACTAAAATTTTAATCTGCCTACTTTGGGGAAAACTCATAGGATTATGTTCTTCAAAAACCCTACTTTTAGC
This sequence comes from Limnodromus scolopaceus, assembly GCA_028565335.1. Lineage (NCBI taxonomy): Eukaryota > Metazoa > Chordata > Aves > Charadriiformes > Scolopacidae > Limnodromus > Limnodromus scolopaceus. The sequence goes on from JAOXNO010000041.1 coordinate 46,148,031, forward strand.
ACAATCACACCAAATCACTACTATAACCTTTAGGTTTTTTCAGTATCTTTTGAATCGCATTCACCATATCTATCTCAAAAGGAATCATTCTTTTCATAAAATGCAACAGTTATTCAAACAAATGAAACGTTAATCCTAAAACAGGGAATAAGACAAGAAAAATCAAGACCTTAAATTTCTTACCATAAAAGCTCAACAGTTGCTTCTGTTGCATATTAATCACTTGAGCTACTTTTGGGAAGAAATCTCCCCTAAATCAAGTTCTACCCAGGTGCTGGGAAGAACAGTCATTATTTAGAGGAAACAGTGAACAAGGATTCCTCAGTTTTCACCCTCATTGAAATAGTGAAATACAGCCACACAACCCAATCAGGCCTCAGTTTCATTACTCAAAGTGGGTAATTTACATGTTTCACGAGGTTTAATTAATCACAAACTATAACAAATAAAGCTAATAGGGACAGGGCAGGGGGAAGGTATCACAAAAGTTTTTCTCAACTTAGAGAAAATGGCTGTGTTACACTGACTCTTGGAGAAAAAGTGGACAAAAAATGTGGTTTGCTTTAGTATAATATGAAATAAGGATGAAAACATACATATTCTTAATTCTCTTGGTTTACCTACCAAAAAAAAATAACCTTTTCTTATGTTCCCATGTGATAAAATTATAGAACAGGTATCAAGGTGCAAATATGTTATTGTCACTCTCTGATTGAACTGGTCATCGAAGAGTCTCACTTACTGTCTCTGTAATGCTGCTGCAGTTCTTATAGAGAGTGGAGAGCTTCTGAATTTGTTTTTCAATCGGTTTTCTCCAGTCTTCTCATCAGTGACCTGGGAAACACGAAGAACCCCCAGTGGAGGAGCTACAAAAATCCATTCCTTTTACAAAAGGCACCTTAAAAAATAACAGACTACCCCCTCCTCACACCCCATGCACACAGACAGACAAAAGAAAATATGTTAAATGTTAAGTTACTAATACTTACTAGGTAAGGGTTAACTAAATTTTGCTAGAAAATGAGTGGCAACGACTGGGAGAGAGAGATGTAATTCAAAGGTAGGTTGCAAAAGAGAGAATGTTTGTGAGAAGGAATGATTGAATGCAGCAATAAAGAGAGAACTGAGACAATAACTAGAGGCTGTGTAGCTGGACACATTTAAAGCAAAAATAGAGCCATTCTCAATATGAATATAAAAGTGGGAGTGGAAGGTGTGAGAGTCCATTGCAGCAAATGTCCAATATAAATTGTATAATAAAAGCAAAGCATCTGGGTTTTACAGTGTAAACATCAAAATATAAAGGTCTGGCTGGGGCAGTCCTGGATCCAAACATCAGCCTGCTCTTTCAAGAACCCTCTGTCTATATGATAATTATAAAGTCCAGAAAACATTACTTAAACATACATGATCACAAGTGGGGAATAACTCAGATAAATATAGCCCTAGATAAGTCATCTCAGGTTTTACACAAATGGCACAGTGACTATTCGGGCATGTTTCCAAAAATTGCAGTTCATTATTGGTGGACACTAGGGTCAAATGAACACTTGCTATTTCCAGCAGTTTCTAACTGTCACTGCAAGTTACTTTTTGATCTGTTTGAAAAAAAACTTGCTAATTTGGATTTTTTTGTTGGTTTGGTGCGTCTTTGCTTTCTGGACACTTTGTGTATTTACTTATTGAAAAGGCAGCGCAAGACTTCTGATGAAAGACATAAGTCACACTGTATGGTTCTATTTTAATAATGTATACATATAACTTTTAAAAGCTAATTTCCAAGTCAAAAGGTTCAAATATAAATTTGACTTTTATTTTCCCCACACATCGATGAGAAAAAAGGTCATTCTAAGAAATGCCCCCTGCTAAAATTAGAGTATTTATGGATCACAAATTTTCAGGTCATACAAACAGAGTTGCATCATGTTTAATAAAAATCAGAACAAATAAAAGACCCACAGAAACTAAGTGGAAGGATTTGTCTGTCTCCTTCAGATCTCCACGCAAGTGGACCTAGTCCTTGAAAAATATACAGTTCCACCTCACATACATGTTCCTCAGACTTCCATCATTCATTCCATCTTCCTTCACCTTCTCTTTGAATTGCTTTCTCCTTGAGCATTTACTCACTTTATTTTTTTCTCCTTAGTACATGGTGACGGAGAGACTTTTCCCCTCCTATGCTTCCTTCCATTTAGGAAAACTCTGTAAATATTTCAGAGGGATCATCCCTCACAATGAAAGGCCTAAGGAGCTCAAATCACCTCAAAACTTCATTACTGAAGACTTCATTATTGTCTAAAAGTATCTTTGCTATCACATGATAGGTCCTGACTAGAAACATAACCTAGCTGGAAAATTCCTGCTACAAAATGGGCACGCAATAAAACTAATCAAGCACTGGAACAAGACTAAGGGAGGTGGTAGATTCTCTATGACTGAATATTTAAATCAAGGTCAAAGGTATGCCACTATCTCAGCCACAGCTTGTGATCCTAAAGTGAGAGTTAATGGGTGGCATTCTGCCACCTACATTACCCAAGAGGTAAGGTTGGCTGGACATGACAGGTTCTTACGAACTTAAAATGTGAAAGTTTTTGTTCTAACCAAGATTCCCATCATATTATACAAATAGGCTACAACAGATGATATGAATATTATGTGAAATAATAGCTTCTTTTGTTCTTTATTACAGTATCTTCAGCTTTTAGAATCTTACAACATCAGAGACTTTGAATTGCAGCCCATTGCATGCACTACATGGGGTCATGAGTCTGACCTAGAGCCCATGGAAGTGAGTGGCACTCGCTCATTAACTGAGACAGGACACGACTATGGCCTTACTGATGGCTGTGGCAGCAGAACTTCACCTTTCTTAGGTACAGTCTTTATAAGAGTCTTCTGAAGACTATGAATTTGTGTGTGCATAAAAATGCACAGAAATGTATGTACTCCTCATCTAGCGAAAGGTGTTTGTGCCGGCTTCGTTACCAAAGCCAGCATATCATACCTAAAAAAATTAAATGAGAGAGATGGAGAGGTGGCAATGGCACATACCTGAGTGCACTCCCAAAGTGGGATAGTATGGTGGCATCTCTATCATAGTTTTGGCAGACTAACTTAAAGGTAGCTGCAGCGGGGGGGTCTCCTGGAAGATGGGTCATTTGGAAAGCTGGATTCTTTTACAGGTGGAACAAAGGATTTGGGTGAAGGATGCTGAAGCACAGAGGAAGTATCTTGTAGTTAAGAATAAGATTAATATGCCCCATAAGATTAACTACCCAGTTTGTTGTCAGAGAACCCTGATCCTAATGGTTCCAAAGACCTAGATGCACATTTTGATTCCCCACAAAATAAAAACAAGCAGTGTAAAGTCTTTCACCCTTCTGAGCTATTGTAGCAGGTTTTCCGAGTGCTAAATTACAGCTAACAATAACTATTCAACTCTAACTCTAGAAGAAATAATGCTGGAGAAAATTATGATCATGTCTGCCACTACAAATTTCCAGTTTGAGGCATAGCTGATTAATGTAGAGTTAATAATGAAAAAGAGGGTGTATCAGGAGTACTTCCTTATATCTTTTTTTTTTTTTTTTTGCATTCCACAAACAGTTCAGGATCATCAGGTGCTCAGATAAGTAAAAACCACATCAAAAAAAAGATGAAAAAAAAAGTGTACAATTTTCACTGTAGCCGTCAGCCTGCAGCTATTACAAATGAGTAATTTATAAGTGTGTAATTTACAGAATGTGTATGGAAGCGCATTTAATGCTGATACAAAGACAGCTTGGATGTGTAATGAGGTTTTTATACCGTATTGTGCTAGGTTTAATGTAGGCATGTAGGTATAGCTTCCTCAGCAATCACTAAGGGTTGGTTGAGGGTGTTTTCTTTCTTTTGATTGTAAGTCTGAAAAATGTGCATTTAAATAGGACCCTAGGTGAATTTACATAATTATTTCAAATCTGTCAATGTCTATTCTTTGGATATGATCACTCTGTAATGTATGGAGGCTACATTAGTTATGAGAGTTTTTTTAAGCCATCACATTGTTACCAAGACGAGAAAACTAATCCTGTGCTGAATGCATGGCTGGATCCTTCTGGAAAATGATGAGAGACATCCCAGGGAGAAAGGTCTACTTACCATAAAATACATTTTCAGTATATTTCTTCCCTTTTTCTATTTATTTTTTTTAAACACATTTGCATGAAAACAGGATCTCTGGCTAAGGATGCCCTTTCTGTCTGCGTTCCCCACGACCACCACCTTGGTATTTTAACATCCTCTTGGGGGGACGAGGGTCCAAATCCTGTCAACGCTTACACACATTCTCAATCTTTCAAGCAGACCCACTGATTTCCTTGAAACAATCTGCTATAGCCCAGTGCAGCACATGCATAAGTGATTGCAAGACCGGGGCCCAGATGATCATTTCCAGGTGAGC
>JAOXNO010000041.1:46152577-46194345 GCA_028565335.1 Limnodromus scolopaceus
CAATCTGCTATAGCCCAGTGCAGCACATGCATAAGTGATTGCAAGACCGGGGCCCAGATGATCATTTCCAGGTGAGCATGTGCTGTAAAGAGAGTGGTGGAACCAGCACTCCTGGAAGAAGGAAGCTTCAAGGAATTGAATTCAGCCCAAGGTTATACCACCCAACAATTTCTTTGCATGGAAGAGCTAGAGCACAGGACAATTTCTGCTGGTGGATCTCAAGAGAAGCTTAGGCTATTTTCTCTTCATTCAGAAGTTACTTTTTCTGTAGAAAACCACATCTGTTTACATTTTGCTCTAACTAAGGAGAGATGGCTGGTTGTTTTCATATGCGTCTGAGCAAAAATTCTAGAAATGGGCTGCATAGTCCCATGAGCTGGTATATTTTACCTTGGTAGATGAAGGTCCCAGTGTAGTGGGGGGTGGGGGGAAACCCCAAACAAAAACAAAGGAAGAAAAATCAGGCTTACTTTACTGGCAGGAAAAGATGAAATTTGAAGAGGAGATAGTTGTGTTCCTCTGAGGGGCAGGTCTCTCTTGGAATTTTATCACCAGAAGAAGTAGCCATTTTTGGCCCTTTAACAAATACACAAATACTTCTGAGAACCTGATTTTGCTCCAGGTCAGATAAAGACCTGGACAGAATAACATAAAATTTGGCAGTTTTGTTGCATTGCAGCGCGCACAGTTCCAGTCCACCTTCTGGTTCCCAGTCTACTATTCAGTGTCAACAGGATGCAAAACCTCAAAGTAAAATTCAATCTAAACCACTGAGTTTCACCCATTTCTGGGTTTAGATGGGGGGTTTATATACAGTTTCCAGCTAGATTCATAAGTCAGGACATCATTTCCCTACTGAACTTTATCAGAAGGTCCCAGAATCTCAGTTAATCTTTAAATAGACCCTGACCTGTGGTTCAGGTTTCCCACACAATATGGAATCAGGTGATTTTTCACTGTGTGGCTTGGGGCTCTGCTGAGGGTCCTTCTCACGGCGCTTTCTGCAGGCACGTGCCCTCCTCATTCTGTTGTAGTCTGTACCGCTCTAGATAAATGGCAATAAATGCCAAGATTATTTTATGAGAAATTAGACACTGTTGTCTTCCTTCATGTCTTCATGTTTATAACTGACAGGTAGCATACAGTCTGGTTTCACACACGGTTGCTGACCATTGCAAATGCAACTTGAAGGAGGAACCTGACAAATAAATAGAAGCAAAAGTATGAAAAAGAATAGAGTTTGATTGGATACTAAAACTAAGTAAACATGACATGTAATTTATCAAAAGCATAAATACAAGCAATGCCAACATGTCTTTTTCTTCTAGAATGATATATTTTACCAGGGGGATATTTTAGATTTTTCACTTTGTGCCAAGGTAAGTTTAATACCTCTCTAATCTACAACATATGGGTCTTATGACATTACACATTATTTGCATCACCAATAAAACAGCTCATTAATCAAACATGCCACCACAACCTCCAACAATATAAATTGGAAAATGTGCTTTTTTAATATTTTAAGTGGAATTATTTCCTTGAAATACTCTCTTTTGGTACAATAACCATCCGTTAATTTTAACGCCAGTCAAGCACACTGACAATTTTTGTAAGTCTCAGTTTAATTGAAGTCTTCACTGGAAGAAAAAAAACACTCTGCAAATATAGTTACTTCCAATTTATCTAATGTGGTTTTATTTTTTTTTTTCATCAGAGTAACTGTGCAAGTTTAGAATAGGATTGTTGTGAAGTAACCAAAATCTATTCTATATGATATTTTACTCAAGCTTAGTCAGTCTGTAGCAAGGTCTTATTAGAAATTAAAATAAAATTTGTACACAAGTAGATAATTTTCTTCATAAAATCTCATATACTATAGTGAATCATTTGTGTGAAATAGTAAAATATGCACTGTTCAGAATTCTCAGTTCAGCCTTTGGCTTGTAACAGTTTCAGAGTTTGAAAACAGGCATACAAAATTTAGGATACAGAATTTATCAACATTTTACCATAAAGCACATCAACTTAAGACAATAGGAATGTTTTCTCTCTTAAACAGAAAAAGACAAGAGATCTGAATTCTGCTTTTATTACCATTTACAGAAAATGCATATGTAAATAATCATTTTGCATACATTTACATTAATCTGTCTGGGAAATGTCAGTGCCCAAATGAATATGGGTTTTGTTGGTCTCCATTCAGAAAATAAAACCAACTCCTTTGTCTACCAGAGCTCATCTTCAGTACTCAAATAGGGGCTGAGTCAAAAAGCACTTAAGCACAGGGCTGGCTTTGAGCACATTTGTTAAGTCCTGTTTAAAACAGTAAGAAAGAGAGGCTATGAGTAAGTGTTTTCTAACCAGGAATAGTTTGTCACATTAAAGGTGTAGTTATCTTCATCACAGGCATTAGTCCCCCGTCATAAAGGTCTATCCAAAGGAACGTGGCTAATAAATATGGGAGAAGACATTTATGTGTGAGAATGCCTGTGAATAGCCATTAGCACTGTGGACTTTATTCAATATTTTCATTTTCACAGCTCACACAGTCTCTCTATGTTAGCCTCCTGTCTGCAAAACAAGAACAACAATACTGTCCTGCTTCGTGTGATGTGAGACTAAAACATCTATGAGGCACTTTCAGAACCTCCAATGAAAGGCATTATAAAATCACAATGTGTTACTGCTGTTTATTAGAAAGCACATCCCATTAAAACTCCCTAACACTTTCCATTAAAATTATTATTTTGAAAACAAAACAGTATTCTCATTAAGGAAGGCCAAGTTATTTTCAGCTAAAATGAGAACGAACCTTACATTTCATTGAGTACTCACAGGGACTTTTAAATTTCAGAAAAAGTTCAAGAACCTATTTTTATTGATTTCAGATGAGTCAGTTGTAACCAAACTGAGGGCTTCCTCAAATGCTCACATATGTGCTCAGGTTTAGGAATGTTTCCAGCAAGATTAGTTGGTTGTATAAATTTAAGCAAGTACTTCACTGTAGACGCAGAGTCTAAGAAATTCTTTTTTACCATTTCTCTGAACCTTTGCTCTGAACCTGCTAACGATAACAAACTCCTGCTGAGTTTAAAGCAAACAGCTCATTCTCAGTACTGTTATTAATTATTTTCCTGCTGAAAAATACTTCTAAACTCCCTAGATATTTTAATTTTGTAAGAATTCATCAAAAATTATATTTTCCAAAATATCGTTACAGGTATACTGCGCCAGCCAAGAGAGGATATGAGACTGAAAAAGTGTGCAATTTACACTAGGTGTCTGCCTAATGTAAATTTTCATTAGGTGTCATGCTATCCAATTATTGTGAAATAACAAAATGCACCCAAAGAGCACTATATTTTTTACCCCTGGGTTCTGATGACATGCACAAGCTGTTGGAGTAATATCGTCACCAGCAACCCTTGATAAAAAATAGTTCTATTTAATACAGTTGGGTGCAGTTCACTCTCTCCATTGTAAATATAATGCAGAATATCACATGAGAGTCACTAAATTATATAACTGCTCTTGCAAACCTGTACATACAATACCCCTAACGGCCCCTCATAAATCTGGCGTGTTTTGCTATTTCTTCCCCTTCTCAAGTATCCAGACTTGGGTGTATTTCTTTTCAAATGCTTTTTTTTTTTTTTTCAATTATATAGATCTTTTTTTCTGCTGCTGTCAGTCAAGTTACTGTGAGGGTGAAGGTCCAGTACCAGGTGCTGTGCACAGCAGGCAAAAAAAAAGCTGCAGACAATACTTCCCCATCGGCAAGAGGTAGCGTTGAGATGCCTGCTTGACAAATGCTTCTTAAACCTAAATAAGGCAAAAAGGAACAAGCACAGTCCTTCAGAGAACCAATCTGTGGTAGCCTGGATTTAAAAAAGAAAGTGTGGGAGGCCAACACTCTCAACTGAAAACACTTAAAAGTTTTGCTATTGTTCCTAAATAACAATAAAAAACACATAATAAAATCCCTACTGCATATAAAAAAATATTTCCCACAAGAGTTGATGGCACTTTCTGATAAAATTGGGTTTTTCCCTATCAGAAAATGCCAGCCCATCAAAAAAATCCGAAATATATTAATTTTCAGGAACTTTGACCAAAACACATAGAAAGTTACAGAAGTCAAGGGAAGGTAAAGGCTGCTAACCACTCCATTTATCTCACTGCAAAAATGAATAATTCCATTACCGTTTTTCTCAAAGCAACTTTCTTTCTTGAAATCTCTTTTTTTCTGACTGCTCAGGTCCCCCACAGGTAGTAGAAGACACTCGTTAAGAGCTGCTTCAATGCAGCTCTTCAAAGCTCCTCGGAGGGCTAAGAGAAAAGTCTGGTTTCATTCCTCAGAGACAGTTCAGCCCACCAAGTGTTTTGCAACTGGAACCTCTTCTCTTCTTCAGGGATTTCTCCTCTCCATGATGCGTCTTCATGCACTCTGGCCCCTACAGATCCTAGCAGGTGACACTGGGGCTTTGCTGGATGGACACGGGTTAACTGTAGTTGCTTCAAAGGTGGATGAGCCTGGTGGTGGTACACAGCTGGATCAGAGATTGGTGTCCTAGCGCTCCCACCTCAGCTCACCTCTGAAGGTGGCCTTCTGTTCAAAGTATCTGAATGAGATGAGTTTGGTTTTGAGTGCAGGCTCTGTTCAATCATTATGTCTTTCTATTCATATGGATCATCCCTGATCTATCCCAGGGAGTGTCCCCTATGGAAAAAAAGAAAAATCATTAAGAATGAAATGTTGCCCCTTTCTTCTCCACTTTCTGGCTCTCCTTTTGTCTGTTTATCTGTCACTTTGATCCTGATGTTATCCAACTGTTTCTTTGACATCTTTTTTAGTAATCTGCCCAGGTTCTCTCCATCTTGACAGAATGCGCTTAAGTTTTCTTCCAAGATACAGTGAAACATCTTGAATTCAGACATTACATCAGTAAAGTGGGAAAAAAACATCTGTAGACAGATCTGTCTTTAATTACTGCACCACCACATACTGCTTGCTTCACTTCTTCCCAGTATTTTTCAGATTCAAGAAACATACTTTCTTCTTCCCTACCTCTTATGTTTTCAGAACTATTAAAAACTTTTCGTACATTATCATACAACACTGCTGAAACTCTTGTAGCTAACTTCATATGTTTAGTATTAAAGATTACAAGCAGATAATAAAAACAAACAATCAAAACAAGCCCTCTTATCAAACACATTGCCACCTTGTCAGGATTTTCAAGCACGAGTGACTATACTTCACCAGCTTTTTGTAGAACTCTACAAAGTAGACCTGGAAGATCACAAAACCATCTAATCTACCCTTCTCACCTCAGGATCGACTATATCTAAGGCATCCATCACCTTTTCTTTGACTTCCTTAAATTCCAGTTGTGCAACTTTCATGTCAGCTGAAACACAAGTTGATAAAGAAGTGCTAGTTCACTTTCTGGATTTTTTGCCCTCTTTTTCTCTCTTGCTGTTAAAGAAAATCACAGTTGTTTGCCCTAAGTGCAGCGATATGACATCCGTTTTAGTACTCTTAATCAGCCATGGCAAATTAAGGTATTTTTCTACCACACTCTAAGTGACTGGGTTAAAGATAGTTGAAGTGGCAGTTAAGAAACACCTTTCTTCAAGACAAAAGAAAGTTAGTGATTTGAAAAGCATCCTATTTGGCTGGAAAACTTTGCTTATCCAACCCAATTCTCCTTTTTGCTACCACCTAGAAGAGGGAAGCCTGAAGTTAAGCTGTGCTGTTTGAGAAGCGTGTCATTATTTTGACCAAATTCAAAACCTACCTACTCATGAAATCTCTTGATCTCACAAGCTTGGCCAACATTCGATCAACATTTATTCGTCCTATCAAGACAGAATGAAGCGGTCTCTCTCTCTCTCCATACAAAAAAATTTACATGTAGCCCTATACAATTGCACTGTTTCCCAATTCGTTTTGGGCTCTATTCCAAAACTGTCCTTTGGCAGTGGTATTTTCAGGGAAGGAAAGAGGGGAAGTTTAGTAATGTGCTCCTTCCAATCTGAGGCATTACTACACTTTGCTTACTGCCTCTTACCTCTATTTTGCTGTGATAAATTCTCCCCAATCAAGCAACCCTCCTGTTCTCAGCATCACTCTGTGAAACATTAGTCCTTTGTTTTCAGCCATTACCATTTGCCTCTTCTATTTTATTTGTTCAAAATGTTTTTTTCTGTGAGAAGGGATGGACCCCACCAATATACCAGATAAATCCGCCCTTTCTTCTACCAATGTATTGCATTCTACCATCTTCATCATCCTTCTGAATGAGGAATTTCTTCCTCATCGCTTGGCCTCTCAGAGATAAAGGCAAGTTAATATTTTTTTTTCCCCTAACATAGCCTCTTCCTGTACCTGCCTCAGCCCCAAACCTTCCTTCACTTCAGTATCCTCATAGCTGATGGCGGAACAGAGGTAACAACAGCAGACTTACCAGACAAGCCAAGCAAGCAAGCAAGCAAAGAAGTTAATTACAAAAAAAAAAACAAAAAAAAACAAAAAAACCAAAAAAACCACAACCAAACCAAAAATTAAGAAGCATGATTTTAGTTGCTGGACAATACAAGTTTGGTGAGATGCTGGCTGCAGCTCTACTCTGTACCAAAACGCATGTATTTCTCTCCTTGTTTGTTAGCTCTGCCTTTGGTTTTTCTGTGCCAGTTCAAGACCCATTAAGGCCATATATTTTAACAATGACGATTTTACAATCAAATATACAATGCATGAATTCGTGGTGGCCAAACCCAACTGCACTCTCAAAATGCTAACACTTAGGGAAATAGTCCAGAGGGGATTTTTACCATAGAATTTATTATAGAATACCATAGATTCTGTTAGCAAAACCACTCCTGTGTCAGCATGTTCTGGAAAAAATAATAAAAGGAACTATAAATAAAATACATAAATTTAATTATAGATTAAATCTGTAGGCAGAAAACCCTCCTTAAAAGGGACTATAAATATGGGTTTTGTTATTTTATCTCTGTGATGTATCTTGTTTTTCCCTCCAATTTACATTTCATTAATCTTGCTGCTTATTTACAAACGTAGTAATTATTCAAAAGATGAATGGATGGGTTTACAAAATCACTGGATACAAAGCTATTTGTCTAATAAGCAATCCAATCCTTGCTATAATAAGTCTACAAAAACACACCACAGAGGCAATCAGCTCAAAAAAGTGAATCTCCCACATTTTTTGGTTGCTCCTTTAAAATAGATATTTTTTTCTATTTTCAAAGCAAGATAACTTATTCTTGGCATACACAAAGGGGCACATCTAATAAACAAAACAGAAATATTTAAACATACATTATTGTTTTAACATAACTGCTTATAATTTTGAAACATTCCCCATTTCCCTGGGATGCCATGTTTCAGCACCAGTTTGTGTTATGAGATAATTCCATGCTTTCCTGTAAGTTCCCGTGAAAGGCCCATATTTAAGCTTAGGAGAGACACGTTACTATACGTGACCAAAGTTGTTCTTCCTATAGATACCCTTAAATACCAATGCAGAGCTTTCAGATACATAGTGGAAAACTTGAAGAGCTTGCTTTTCAGAAGACAACCTGCACTGCAGGCAGCTGGGCATAGGGGATGTCTAGTGTCTCTGAAGAGCATGTTCTAGGAATCCAAGGTGGCTACAGATTAGGTTTCTTACCTAAAAGAGGTGACATGTATTGCCTCCTCTAGGCTGCAGAGGACACAGAAGGAATCAGGGGCTGAGACAATAGCCTTAATTTTCAGTTAAAAAAAAAGGACAAAAGACAAAGACAGGGTGGTTCATGTTCTGATCCCAGTGCCAAAAGAATGGTCAAGAGCAGCCTAAGAGACAGGTGTATCACGCATATTTGTGACACCAGCCCTCTCATGGATGACATCCCTGTGGGGAGTCTGAACCTGAGATTGCCAGCTGAAAAACAGCAGGCATTCAGTGATCTGAATTCACATTCTGATGTCCATGGAGAAGTTAATGAACTGCTCAGCATCTTCTAAGCATCTACAAATATCCCAGAGATTTCAGGAAGGCATTGACTCATTGAGGCTAATCAGTAGGCAGGTGTTGGTGGCAGCAAATGAATAAGATCCTTATTTCATTGCCTGCCTTGAGGGAATTGATTAGGTAATGTAAAAGGTTTGTGAAGTCCTTGTCTCCTCTTGATCTTCACCCATAATGATGGTTAAGGCCCAGAGGGATGACTCTGCCTCCGAGATTGACACTTTGTTATCAGTTGGAGCTAGTCATGGTCCAGACACAGGTGAACATAAGAGCTTGGTAGTTGACAAGGACAAGAAGTTGGTATGAGAGACATCTTGCAGTGAGGCCTGGGAAAGGCTTAATGTTTAGACATACAGGTGTGAGCATGACACGTGAAAAATCTCACGCATGTGGAAGAGGACCATTGCCTTTAAGGACCTTGGAAAACCTGATGGATACAGACAACAAATATGTTGTAGAACTGCCAAATCGTTGGTGGGCACCTGATTGCACAGAGAAGCCTAAAATGTCTAAACCAGGAGATTAATCCCAGCTGTGAATCTTGAGCACATGAATCCCAACCTTATCACTGCAAATAAAGGACCGATCAGCTCCTGAAAGGCCTATCTTGTTAAGAGCTTTGTGGGTTTGTATAACAGAAATAAATGTAGGAGTTGAATTTAAGAGAGATCTTATAGTTTTATTAACGGGATAATAAAACAATAAAATGAGTAATGTGTTAATATGTTAGTTTGAAGTACGTACGGACAGGGTAATGAAAACATTTAAGTAGCCAATGTTCTTAAAAGATATTGGTGCAATCAGATTTTTGACATCATACATTTTGAGACAGAAGGTCAGGTTTTTATGGTAATACATTGTGTTAATTTTAAAATTAAATTTACCATCTGACAGATAAAATAAGGCATCTTAAGTATATTATGGACTGCATGACCTTAAATAGCTAAGAAGTGAGTAATGGCCCTAGGTGTCTTTAGGAGCTAACAGTGTGTGTTCACAGAAGGGAGGAGCTGAGAGCACCTTTCCCCCAAAACCAGCTTCTGATATCTTGCTCCTTGCAAGTCAAGGAGATTTTAAGTATGGTAAGAAACTGAACATTTCAAATTATTACTTGATTTTCTCAACATACTGGAAAATTACATTTTGCATCTTTCTCTTGCCCAAGTACACCATACTTGCTTTAACAACTTCCATTTGAATGTTTAGAGAGGCATACAGGTATCTAATTAATGTGGTGGTGGCTGTTTTCCACCAAACAGTCAACAGATCATGTTCTCATTTGGTGAGAGAACGTACCCTGCAGGATATGCCTTAATGGTAGTCACTGCACTGTGGCTATAGCCCAGCTCTGTCTGAGCTTGCCTTAGATTAGTCAGTTTAGGAGCTGGCAGCAGTTCACCAGTGACCATGTGGAGCTCAGCACTAGCAAACAGCTCAGCCATTTGCCCTGCAGGAGTGTTTTCCAGGTAAGATCTGGGCTGTCACAGCTCCTGGTGTTAGAGCTAGTTAGCTGAAAATGAATCACTGCAGCTGCACTCTACTGGTGTTATTAGGCACCTGTCCTGTTAGGAGGAGGTCTCTCTGATCCTCTAAGAAGTACACAAATTGTATTAGTTCTGTGAAGAACTTCCAGTTGGGGAAAAAAATTAATCCTCTGTGCTCCTACTCTGTTAAATTAGGGAGGTATAAGAGGAAAATCCCGTGTCAAAGGCTGCAGCAGAAAGAGATGGCTGGTTTTAACTCTACTGTTACATCCCCCTTTCACAGTGCTCTCCCAGACGGCGCTGCCATCTCCCCAGCCCTGACAATCCTTCATGCCTGTGGTACATAACACCCTCTCCTCCCTCCAGCAACCAGACCTGTCCCAACAGCCTCTCCAGAACTTGCCACCACCTCTACACCGCATCTTTCAGCAGGGAGCATTAAGCAAGTGGCATGTGTGGCCAGATCCTTCAGACTGTTACCCAGAGAAAGTTGCATTAGTTCTACAACATATCTTTGGTATTACTCTGATGCACAAACACATCATCCTTCACAAGAAGATCATCTAGAGCACTGACCCCTCACACTTTACCTGACAACAGCTTGACCTACCAACCCTTTTTGCTATGCTATTCAGAGCCATAACTATTTTATTTATTTCTCTCAACCAGAGCAACGATACATCTTCATCTCTGGCTAGGTTTTATATAGAAACAGCACGTATCACCATACCTTGTGCTGAGCCTGAGCACGAGAGTACCACTCACACACGACAAGGGAGAACATCTTGTGTGGTTGACAGCAGGCGCTAGAGGCAGGCTGACACCATGCCACCACAGTCCACCAGTGCAGAAAAGCATTTCAGCACACACAGCAGTCAAAACTCAGGTGCTACAGTGACTGTTAACATCATACGTTTAGGTTAGATACTCTAAAGCTGAAGCAGGGATTTGAAAAACATTATTTTGGCTTACAGACCTAAATGGCTTCCAATAGCTACATTAGATGCCCAGACCTGGGCCTTAAAACACAAAACTCCCTCAACTATTTTAGACGACTTTGTGCTCAATGCAATGGGTTCTGCAGTTTGTAGTCTGAGGTGCCTACAGTTAGGAACAGCAATATTTGCCATAAATAATGGGAAAAGCGTAGCTACATAGGCTCTCAAAAGATCATCTGTTCTCCTACTCACAGAGGGATCACATATATTTGCATCATCGCTGACAGATGTTTGCCTAATCAAGGCCTCCAAGGATACAAGCACCACATCTTTAGGCAATCCCTTCCAGTGTTTCACTATCTCTTCTGTTTTGTTTTGTTCCATTGTTTTTTACCTAATGGCTAATCTGGATTGTTCTTTACGAACACCTCTTTCATCCCCCAGAAAAATTCCGAGCTTGCAATCAGCTCTGCAGAAGCTGAGCAGCGCACAGTCTCCGCACGGGTACGTGTTTGCCCACCTTCTCCCCAGCCTTAAATGTTAGCAGAGCACAGGCTGAAAATGTTTTTCATATTTACAGTGATAGCCTTGGGAAAATACAAAAAACACCAAACAAACACAAAACAATTTCATCTTTTACAGTAACAAAATAGAAATGCAATTTACCACAACTTCTTTACTTTCTTGTTTCTAGTCTAATGAGCTGCTGAAAAATGTAGATATGAATGATTAGGAAAAGGAGTAAATAGCTGGTTGAAGTAAGCACAGTATTGCTAAATTGCATGTTGATACTCACACAGGTACTAAAACCCACACTTTTCTATTGTGTGGAAGAACAAATTGAAGAAATTCAGCTAATGCCTGTTAAGGTCAGGAAATATCTCTCTGCTATGATTAAACGGCATGGATCAAGGAAGCATCATTTTATCAGACATGAGATGGATTCCATTCAATACAATTAAACATTTACCTTTCCCTTCATCCTCATCATTAATATAAGTCTCTGCCATGCTGAAATAGCAGGGTTATAAACATGCAATGATAGAGTATCATGAGGCGCCTGTATCTATCAAGATAGCACAGAAATCAATAGCATAGAGGAGGAGGATCCTGGGAATTCTACAAGTGGATGCGGGAAACAGATATCTGCGGGTACGCCAACATCCTCATGTCTCTTCTGTGACAGACTGTTTCAACATTGCTAAAGTGTTTCCTTTATTGCTTTTCCTCCTATAGCTATAATATAAACATCTCCCAGGAGACCTTGTACATGTTCCACTTAAATATTTGGGTTCATATCTATGGGAAAATGTATTTCCCACCCACCTTCTTACCCTCTTAAAGTCACTTTGTTTTCAAAACTGAGTAATATAATATCTGTTCTGCAGGAGATAAAAACTCTTTCGCCTCAAAGTCACTGGCAGTAATCAAATTCACTGGGGTACACTGACTATTAATTACCCGGGAAGGAAAAAGTAGAACATGATGCATCTGAAAAAGCAAGCCAAGGAGTTGTGAGTTATGTCATCCCTAAAACAAAAATACAGCTTAAAGACTGAAGCAATGGGAAGCTGTCATTACACTTCTGTGCAGTCAGAGAGCAATGGCTCTGTGAGTAATTAGGGAGAATTTAGTTCTTAATACTTTGAAAAAGCTTAATAATAAAAATACCTTATATTTCATTACTCAAAAATTGGAAAAAACACATAAATTTTGCAGGCAGGTGAACTGTTAAATTGAATCAACTCAATAAAAAAAATATTAAGATTTTTACTCAATCTGGAATTTTTAAGATTTACGATTTTTTACATTAACTGAAATTTTCAGAGAAAAACCAGTTTGACCGAAAGCATTTAAATTCTTCATTTAAAAAATAATGAAAACAAGAAGCCAGGACTGTTTCAGAACTTATTTTTTGGGGTGAGGGCAGTACATTCGTGAAAATGTGATTTCCTCAAGAGCAGTTTCAGTACAGCCAATTGACATTTTCCAAAAATAAAAAGTATTGTTAGCTATATTCCTGCTGTGTAAGAAGCACAGAACCAACCCTGAAACTCTGCCAGGCAACCCAAAAGAACCTCACAAAGGTACAGAAGGGAAACGAAGCACCTTAAGTGTCAGAAAATGAAAACGAGAGAAGAGATTGGAACAGTAGAGGCCAGCCGGGTGAATTAGGTTAACTATTAAATCCACAAAGCATGCACTGTTTGTGTTTTTTAATTCTATACTATTCTGTTGCTATGCAAGGCTTATTTATTTAAAACATTCCTGTAACTCCCCACCTTCATGCGAACAGTTTTGGAAAAGGATTCTCGCTACTGAACTACACTAAGAATGGGAAAACCTAAGTGAAACCCTTTTTAAAATGTCAACCACAAGAGAGTAGTAAATATGCTTATACCAAAAAGACTTCCATTAATTTTAATGAGATTTTCTCATGTGGAACATTTACAGGATTCAGTCCAATGGCTAAAGTGTAGAACACACCGCTGTTGGTAATAGTACTAAATATGTTCTCTGATGTTGTTGTAGTATAAAGTAATTATAGGTGCATTTGATGTGGAAGTGATAGCTCTGGAGTTTGCTTACTTTCTTTATCCATAGCGAATTCCAGTCTAGCTGGCCCACTGGGCAGGTGTGGCTCTCCACCTCATCTACTGGAGCTGATGGGATGCATCCAGGATTTTGGATGCATTTGATTCCTCTGCTTGAATGATCCATTCACAGTCGGGTGACCTGGGGATAAGGCTTAAAGTTTTACCTCTGGATCAATTCAGGCATCTCTGATTCTTTTTTTCCTGTAAACCAATATAATTTCAGAACAATTGCTTGAGGAAGAGAAATGATGAAAGAGATTCTACGTTATTCATTGAAAAGTTGGAGAACTAACAGATTGTTCTTGTGTTGCTTTGAGATACAGCAAACCACTAAAAGCTAAATATTAGCTGTCTGCCCTTGTCTTCTGACCTTTCAAACAAAATAAAACATACCTGGGAACCAGGCAGAAAGATCCAGGTCTCCTTGTGTGGAGGCCAAAATAGCTTCAAGGCTCTACTTCAGAAGAAAGATACTGTGTTATGACCTGGGCCTGACTACGCTCTCACCTGGTGAAACCAGAGCTAAATCCTACTGCCAGACATGGTCTGAGCAGTTGAGGATCTTCTGATATGTCCAGAGGCATAAACTTGAACTCATCCCCGTTTTCTGGTGAGTAAAATTTCTGATTCATCTATGGACTTTCTCTTTGTTTCTGTACGATAAAAGGAGCATTTTGTGAGAAGTTACAGGCTGTAACACTTGAAAAAGGTCCAGATGAGTCAAGAAATGGGTAGCTAATGAGTTAAGTAGGAAGGGCACTGTACAAAATTTGGCAATCCAAGGAGACAGAGTCCTATTAACTCCTTTCTTCCTCTTCCTATTAAGAACAGACTGAGCTGGTGACATTGACCACTTCTAAAACCCCAGCTTTACAATCTAAACTTTACTTTACTTTCCTGGATATTAGAGATAGAAATAATACATTCCTATATGTATAATGAACTTTGGTTTTTAGTATTATTTGACCTGCAATGTCTGCTCACTAGCATGAAGGATTAAATGGGAACGGTTCTTTTTTCACCACAGTCTGTTTGAATGTTTGAACAGACTTAATTCACCTCTTCACTTGGTTGCACTTTCATAGCACATCCACCTGTCAGCTCTCTGAAAGGTCCCTCTCAGATTGGCCAACACGAACACAATCAAATCACATGGGGGAAAAATTAAAAACAAAATGCTGAATGAAATAAAAGACCTTTCAATCACACAATTGTGATTTAAATTTGTATGTATCCAAATATTTCCTTTGGTAAAGCTTTTCACAGTCCCATGTGCAAGGCAGCAATCAGCTGTTAACAGGAGATAAATTAAAGAATGGAAAATTATAACACATATTCCACCTGCATATTGGCTTTAACACAAACATCAATCATTTTCCAAGGTAATTAGTATTGTGTTGGCCTGTAGGGACCAGGCGAATGAAAAGGGTAAGATTTAATGCTATGTGCAACATGCATAAACACATGCACATCCACACACATGCACGCACCCACAGCAAAGAACTTTTTCAGTGCTAAAGGGCTTGCTGCAAAAGCTCCCTGTGAATGTGATAAACCTCTCGAGAAAAATTTAAGAACTAAAGAGCCACATACCGATCACATTTATACAGAGGCAAACCCAGAATAACACCACTAATGTCCACACCATTTCTCAAAGTTCACACAGAAGTAAATGAAATCTGAATCTGGCTTAAAGTCCTTGCCAAGTTCTCAGGCAACAATACTTTCTTGATTAAGCAACAGGCTACGAAGAACAAGGAGCTATTGTCCAAGTAGTTGGCAGCAGACTGATTAATAATAGCACTAGCGGACATCTGAGACATGCTAAAAGTTATTGAATTCATTAAGCTAAATTCTGTTGCAACTTGAAATCACTAGGAGTCTTGCCACTGATCACTGTTTAGGCCAGCCTGTCATTATTTCCCTTATAAAATAGGCAATAAAGCAGCAGCGCCAAAGAAACATTGAAAACCAAAATTGGACAGAACCTTAGGAAATACTCTAGTTGTGAAACTCATTTTAGAAGCTGAGGATGGTAGAGACCCTAATGGAAATCAGAGTGGAAAGATTTATGCTATAGTTCATCAGACACCCTTAACCCCAATACATTATTAGCTATTACAGTAATACAGTCATAACTGAGGGGTTTAGCCTTTGCAAACTATTTTTTGATTGTTTTCAACACACACACAAAAAAGTCAAATGAACAACTCTATGATCCCACAGTCACGTTAGGAGGTTCTAGTATCATTTTTGAGTCCACACACAAAGGAAAAATAAAGCAATTTTCACTGTTGTAATTAAGCTTAAAGCATTGGAAAAGGAAATACAAGGCATTATTTGGTAGCACATATATGATTAAGAGGATGTCAGATAAATATTTTTAAGAGTTTCTACAGGTTTAATTCCTGTTCACCCTCCGTCTTTTTTTCCTTTTGTTGTCATTCTAACTGGAGTCACAGATGGTTCCTGACCTGAAAACTATTAGAACCAGAAGACAGGATGCCACCATACATCTACTTTCCAAACCACATCTCATCCAACCAGTCACTCTTCTAGTGCTTTATGAGAGCTCACAGCAGGTGTCCAACTCCCACAGGCACCAGCCAGAATGAGGGCAGACTGTACCCACAGTACTGGTTAGAGAACCAGATACTGTTCTATCTTACTTTACTACAGGTCCTAGTTACACGTTTTCTCCCTAGTTACAGCGAGAAAACAAGAATACCTTTTAATGTCCTCTTTGTTGTGAGTTATGGGAGGGTTTTTACGTACCTGCCCATCTCAGCAGTGCTCAGCTGCAGAGTTTCCCAGGGAGTGGTACAGAATTAAACACACTTACCTCCAGTGCAGAGTAGGAGAAACTGAGGCACCAGTGAGGAAGTGATTTGCTGCCTGTTATGCAGCAGCTTGGAGGTTAGATGCAGGGAATGTAATGCAGTCGTGATTATCGTTGCTGTGGCACTGTCACTCAAGCTAATTCAGAAGAAGAAATTTAACCTGGCCATTAAGAAGCTTGCATACAACTAGCACTTACAGCTGCAGAGCAAAACACAGGCTGTTCTTAATACAATAAGCTTTGGAAACAAAGGCTAAAGAAGCAGAGGGACTTCTTGCCCTCCTGACAAAGCTGCAGCCTGAAAACGAGGAAGATTTGCTCTTTGGCTATTGCTCTGGGATGATAGAGACTGGAAATCAGAGATTAAACCAGGGAGACTTTCCACTGTTATACTGTAAATGCCCTTTTCAGGTATGATGGAAAGAAAACAGGTTGCCCAGATCAGAAGGCAAAGAGTTGGTGTTGCCTGAACAAATTAAACCCTCTTTAGGGATACCTGAGGTAGCTCTCAAGCATCAAGTGAGAAGCAATACAGCCCCATTCTTCTGGCAGTCTGTCTAGACTAACAGACTGGCCAGCAAAGCTGGGCAGAAAGCTCTGCTGAAGTGATTAAACTGCAGTCAATACCAAAATGAATTGCTCAGGGAAAACTCTTCATCTGCACACCACCACCATTGGAAGAAAAATCAACAGTGGAGGAAAATCAACTTGGAGAAGGTGGCAGAAGGTCCTCCTGTTCACTTTCAGCATGCATGGCAGCTTCTCTGGAAATAGTTCTCCACAACCAGTGTTACAAGCTCCTGGTCCTTGCCTGTTATTATTCAGCGTCCATTACAGGAACTAGCGGGTGGAGTAGAGGGGTACGAGGAGACTGGGACTGGGAAGTGTGTGAGGAGGAAGAGCCTGGAAAAGGTCAGGCCAGGAGATCAATGTGAGTGATGACAAAATAGTGAAAACAGAGGTTTGACTAAGATCTCAGGCATGCATTGGCTGATTGATGGCCTCAAGGCAAGAAGCTGGTGGAAAGGGATGAAACTGCACAAGGAGCTTGAAGCCTGTGCCTGAGAAACATCCTTGGGGAACCAGGCAGCAGAAGGCCAGAGGAGGAGGGAGAGCAACTGCATGAGGAGGTAAGAGAAGAGATAAGGGGAAAAAGTGGATACAGAGCCCGGTTATAGAAACAGAGCAGAGAGAACGTGAGTTACGATCATAGACGTTGCTGTTCTTCCCGTATTTCCCCATCGGGGACCCAACAGTTTTGTAATTTATGCATCCTTTTAACCCCCTTGGAGGTCTAGTGAAAAAGAAATTCTGCACAAATGAGGTCACTTTTTCCCTTCTTCCAGGGCTCAGGCTGTTGCTAGTTTATTCTTTCCTCCACGAAGAAATGACACCTATCCAAGAGTGGAGATAAGTGTCAGGCCTTTGCTGTTGGGCTTGGTCAGCTTGCAAAGATACTAATGATAAATCCAGAGATTCTAAGAGAGATCAGACGCAGAAGTACATTTATTCAGAAGCAGTATTTCTCACTGAAAAATCAGGCACAGGTGATAAGGAGACTGTGTGTGGAGGATTTTTGTTTGTGTTCTTTTCTTTGGCTTTTATGTTTTTGTACTTGAAGAAATCTTTGGAAAACAGCAATTTATTCAGAGCCTGTCACATCACTGACTGGCTGCTGCTGCTATCAGGACATACATCTTATTTCTGTTGAGCTGGTTTGACAGACAGTTGTAAGGTTTTTCTGCTTTATGCCTCAGCTCCAGGAGACATCCTTACAGAAACAGAGCATTCTATCTATTCCACTTGTGGCTAACAGATTATTATTATTTGTTTCTTATTCCAGACCATTAATACTTAGCAGTCTGTCCCGAGCCGCCCTGCTTACATTTCTTTCTCCTGTTTTCTAGATGAGCTTTGCCCTGTTATTAACTTCATTTTCCTGCACATAAAGCTGACTGGTGGGGCTCTTTGGGACATTGCTGTCAAAATGATTTTTCAATAAGAAGTATTGTTTCTGCAAAATTGAAATTTTTTGCTGGGAAAATGGAATGAGGGCACAGCACTCAAACCTGCCTCAGGGGCCAGGGTAGCTCATGGGATATGTCACTCCAGAAATGTATAGCCACATCCTATCTCAAGCGTCAGCCATTGCTATGTGGTGTCCCGTGATAGCAGGTATTGGGTGGGAGACAGCAAGTAGGCAAACATATAAAAACTAGATGGACCAAGAGATGTGCAGATTATATTTCTGCGGGACTCCGCTGCTTCCTCTGAACATGCAGTTTGAGATGAAACTTTCATTAAGGTGAGATTTCATCATTATTTAACAGATGTTTTGGGGAAGAAGGAAAGGAACCTGTGATCTAACTTCAAGCCATTTAACCATATTTAAATAGTGGGAATATTATGTCATTAAGCCCTGATGTGCGATAGCTCAAACTGTGTACTATGCAAGCATGGTCACACAGCTTTAAATCAAAGCATGTTTTTTGTCTTGCTTACATATCCTTTGTAAAGAAAAAGACATTCACAAGGCACATTTTTAACCTGTTTTATGATTAAACCGAATCCTAAAGTTTTTTCTGCAGGGCAGAAATTATGACTTTGCATGTCTGACTTGAGTCTAAAACATATTATGATCCTGATGGTCTCACCCTCCAGGACCCTGTAAGAACTTGTCCCCTTATGTGCTTCAGAGTCAAACAGGGTCAAAGCACGGCCCAGGCAAAACCCTTCACTACAGCCTCGTCTCTGTTGAATTCCCTCTCACAGCACTGAAAGTCACAGCAAGAAAGAGAATTACAGTCAACCTCCAGGAGGCCAGTGCTCTTTTGTAATCAAGTCCTTCATTTCCACTGGTTTAACAGTGCCCAAGGAGCCTCAGCCCATGCTCACAGAGACAGGCAAACAAGAGCCCATCTACGAAGGCAGCCAAGCCCCGTGAGAATGGCATCTTATTTTGCCCACAGCCGATAGAGGTAATCAAAGGAGATCATCCTACTTATTTTCCCCTCTCCTTATTTAGGCTGAGAGTTTTTCATAGCAGGGAGGTATTTTGTTCATGTTGTATAAGCACAGGGTGTATTCAAGTCACTTTTCCTGTGTGTTACACCAGTCCTTTCTTCCTCTAAGCTTTCATCCCTGAAGGAGGTCCTGTCAAGCTCAGGGACAAAACACTATGTCAAGGAAGTCTGAACAGCTACTTTTTTATTTTCCTGGGCTCTTGCTGTATTTGACTCACACACACATTTTAAATAAATGATTAAAAAAAAATGCAGTTATGTTTCAAAAGAATTAAAGAAAGTAATAAGTGGCTTTGGGACTTTTCTTCATCTGCTTTTGGTAAGGCACGGAAACTTTGCTGATGGTGTCCTTGAAGGTATCTTCTAAGACCAAGATCCCAGAATATTCTCCTGACACCATCTGAGGAAGGGAAAAAGAAACCAAAAACACAGCTGGAGCTGCATGGCAGAACTGTAGATCCAGAACAGTTCCCTCTACATTACAGTGTCTGCCTCTTGATTCTTCTGGTGGTTTTCCCTGCACTCCCAAGCAGGGATGTACAGCTTCTAGTTTTAGGAAGCTCATGGCACCAGCCACACAAGCATAGTCTCACCAAAGTCAGGTTTACTGAGGAGGTCAGCTGGCAGTGCAGCTGCCCCTACACCCTACCACTACACACACAGACAGACAGACTCTCTTGCGTGCCCAGTGGGTCACATGAGGTAGTGACCACATGCACTATTTCACCCAGCCTAGGCCTAATGCGACAACTAACCTGACTTCCAGAAGAAACAGAGTTAACATTAAGGGAGAAGTTAACCCAAAGCCACAATACCTGGATTGCAAATGCTGCCGAATCTACATTTTCCCAAAATGTAGGGTTTGCAGCAGTAGAAAGGATGAGAAAGGCTGGTTACAGTACTGCAGCACACCCATTGCTCCCCAGCTACTATGCCCACACCAAACATTAGCCATTTTTTGCTTTTTTGAACCTCAATTCAGCATTTCTGTTGGTATTACTATCGCCTTTCATCTAGTGGGTTTTTTTTTCTACAAGACCACATTTCATTTCTCAAATGCATTCATTCATTTCTCACAAATACATTCTAGACATGAATAAGATCTCTGTGGGGTAGGGGATGCAAGAAACTTTGTCAAACTTGTGCCAGAAAGTGCTGTGAGGCAGGGAATGCTGGAAGAGATGTTACATGATCCGCTTGCTAATGTTGTTGAAATTAAGCCTAGTCTGGTAGAGAACTTCGGTGCCCCAACCTACGAGAAGGGATGAGAGACACTGACCAACAGCTGGTCACTTGCAGTAGTCTCACCTCCTGTCCCTGAAAAAAGTAGGCCTTGAGTTTCTCATACTCCACATACGTATTAGCAGATACTTTGCTCATAATTTCATTCCACCTCTCCTTTACTGTGAACCACTCTATCTGTGAAAAGGGGCTAACAATAAGCCTTCACACATTAGAGAGTTATTTAGAATTATTCAGAAATAAATTAATGATAATCTATGAAAAGTATAGTCAATCTAAAGGTGTATTTAAAAAAAAAAGTTATTTCATTGCTAGAGCAGGATTTGAAGGATTTTCAGGATTATGCAGAAAATGACACATAATGCTGCAGGACAAACAGAATGAAATGAAATAAAATAAAATACCAAAAAGTACTCAATATCACTCCATGGATTGAATAACTCAGAGTTTCCACAGGAAAAAAGATACACTTCCATACAGTCAAAAAACATAAGACTGTACTGCTAATACACACAAAGGTGGCATCTGGAGTGTCCTGTTTCTAACGTACAATTTTAAAACAGTAGGTGTGTATGGGAACTCTCTATAGCTTCCCAAAAAACAAAAGAGGGAGAACCGTTTCTAAATATATTAAGACTTTAAACATGGAAGAAATAAGAACATGGTTCATGGTGCTACAAAACGGTACAGGGCCTGGAGCTTGTGAAGAAAATGAGCCTAAGGAATAGTTCACCAACAGCTTCACAAGCAAATCAATCTTACTACTTCTTGTACTGATGATCCTTCAGCAAATACCATACCTGAGACTTAGCCCATTATCATCAGTAGGATACTTTGCATTGACTTCAGAAGACCAAGCAGTATAATAAAGAGAAACCAGGCCAAGGGCATTTTCAGTGAAGAAAACTTCCTGCCAACAAGATCTACCAAGACAGATATCTGCAAAGTTGTGGTGTTCCTTCTCTGAGGATCTCACACAACAGGAGTTGCACAATTCTTATTCCTACAGATCTATGATTGTCCTGTAATTCAAAAGCAAGTGAAAATCAGCATTAATCAGATCAGTATGTATCAATCAGAAGATGTGCACAGTAAGACAACAATATATTATAAATCCATTTAGTAGAGCACCCTTCAGGATGAGCTTTCTGCTCATTTATTTTCACAGAATACTGTTGACAAGAACCTTAACGATACAATTTACAGCTCAATTATATGACATGGATTTTCAACTAGAGTCATCATAAATTTCAGTTAAATGTACTTTAAACCAGTTCATTATTGACATAGTGCCCTGGTTCCAGTACTCCCTCAGCCAGCCATTGTCATTAGTGGAACTGCTCTGACATACTTTGATGTAACTCTCAAACACAGTTATCTTCTAATTCAGTAATTTAGAGAGCAACACACCTCTTCTATGAGATGGGAAGGAAGCAGGGGAAAATTCTGTGCTCCTGTTTCAATCGCTTCATCACCCAAAACCGCACACAGAAATCAAGGTGGGGCCACACCAGTGCAGTGCAGAGGGGATAATCCCCTCCCTCCACCAGCCAGTGATGCTGTGCTGGATGCATCCCAGGACGTGGTTGGCTCCTTTGCCTACAGGAAAACAGGCATTACAATTGATAACAGAATTATGTCCTGAATCTGAAAGTCAGCTAATCAACACACATACCATGTGTTTAGGAATATCCAAATAGGTGGGAAAAAAAAAATTTGACTTTTCAGATTTATCACCCATACCATCATGACCATACAATCAGATTTACTGGAGGAAAAATAAACAGTGAGAGGGATGGAAGGGCCTTGTAAGTACAATGTGGCCATCAACTCTGTACCTGGCATTTGAACACGTGCACAGATGATTCCCATAGTACACGGGAAAAAATTAGAAGTTCTTTTTTAAGTCTCTAAATGCCTAGTGAACAATCTCTTCTAAACTGAGCAACCTGTTGCATTTTTATAACTGGAAGAGGAAAATTCTAGAGTAAGTATCAACAATAGCTTCCAAACATGCTCACTGTCACATAATGATAACAGTGAACTTCTAGTTGCTGCATCTATTTGTCAACCCGGTCCTCAAGTGTATCCTGCCAGGAAGTAAAGAAGAAAGAATTGAGACAATTGGTAGAAGAGCTGTTTGTGCATCATACTCCAAAAGTAAAAAGCAGAGGGAAATATTTCCTTCTCCTTCCCAACTTGACACATATAATAGAGTGTTTTGATGTAGCTCTGTATGGCAGCTGTGTTCAATAGAGTGAAGCTCAGTCACTGAGATGGGAACTGCTGCAGATCACAACTAAAGTGGCTGACATGGGAAGATCTTACATGTCAGAGAGAAACCAGCAGTCAGTCTTCAAAAACGAGGAAAAAATTCATAGCTTAAATTGCGTCTTACCCAGTAAGGCTTTGTATGAACCAGGCAGGATTTTTTTTTTATTAAAAAATGTCACTTTTCCCAAAGCAACCTGAGAATCACCACTTAAATTGGACTTGGATGACATGGTGGTATAAACACAGATGCCCTCACAACTGGGTCAACATTAGGTCAATTATCCTACCGCTATTGTTATTACCCATGGGGAGACACGGGGGATTAACATTTAAAGAAAATGGTTTGTGTAAACAGACTTCAGCATCCAGTTTGCACTAAATTCACTGATTTGCCAACAGAAATCTGTTCTAGAAAGAAGCTTACATTTTACCAAGGCCTTCAACATCATTTGACCCACCATGCTTGGTGTGTTCATATATGTATATGCATAAGCTCTGGAACTAATTGTAGCCCTTTTAGCTCTGGAAGTCCAGAACAATGGAGACTAGGCTTGGTTGGCAGCAATGTGTGGTCAAAGTGAGTCCACACACATAAAAGTATTCTAAGCACTAATCAGGATGACCACTGCTAATGCAAGAGGCCTTCTACCACTGGCTGCATTACTGATGACACCATCAAATCACAGTGTTGCTAACAGACCCTTTTTGACTGTGATGCTGAAACAGTTCATCAAAGAATGCATCAGCATCTCCATTGCTTGGTTGCTTTAAATCAAGATTGTTTGTACAAAAGGGAAAGAAAAAGCACGCTACAGTTTAAGTACAGGTATTGGTCTTAAGATAGGAATTACTGGCTAAAATTTGATGACCTACTATAGGTCAAATTAGATGATCATAATGATCCCTTCTGGCCTTAAAAGTGTATTAATTTTTAATAAGAAATGAATTTAAATTGAACTCTGTCTTGTCTCTTTTATGCTGCTGCATTAAGATGAATTATCATGATCTGTTATGCAAAATATTTCAACAAAACCTTACAGAATAACTCTTGAAGAGAATATGTCTGTGGACAGGCCCAGAAATGCCCTTCATTTTTTAAATTTTATCCATCTTATAAAATTTCTCTCTACCCCAATCTAAGTCTCAATATTCATAACTCAGTACATCTAATATTGCACTACATACATGAAAGAGTAAATGAAAAAATAAACTGCTATGTGAAGTTTCCCAGAACACAGCTCCTACCAGATATTTGCGGCTTACTGGGCAATGTATATTATTTGCTCCTGCTTAATGATCCCATAAGCAGAGGAGGGGCACTTCCTTGACTCTGAAGCCATGCAAATCTCTCAGACTGTCCATGGATTTGCTAAATGAGACAAGGTTCCCAAAATGTCTTATCTGTGAAGTCAAACACCGGCATGTCTCTTAAACTAACACAATGGCCACGTTCTGTGTCATGGTAGAATAATGAGGCCAAAGAATTTGCAAGAACTGTTTGTAGAAGATAGTGGAAATACCTCTTAGCATTTTGCCCTTTTCCCCACCCATCTTCTTCTGTGCACAGTTGCATCATATTTAATTTTTTGCACTTCCTGCCCTGTCATCGTTTTTCCACGCCATCTGTAACTCTCCGTTCCCCTCTGCTCTTTCTCATGACAGCCGACCCAGGTTGAAAAAGGAAACCAATAAATTCTGCAGTTCTGTCAGACTTTCAAACCCACAGTACTTAAGTGAATTCTAAATTGGTTGACCACAGAATGGACAACAATCCATTAATGTGTGCATAGTTCTTCTGAAAACAATGCTTCATCTAGTCAGCTTTTTAGCAGCTCCAGTAGCAACCCCAATGACAGCCACAATGAGCCACTGTGTAGTGAAAGAGCATTAACAGCATTTTACATTTATATTTTCTGCTGCACCAGAGAATTTTTTTAATTTAATTTCAACTTTCATTACATAAGGTCTGATCGAAAGTAACAAACCTAAAAGGAAAGTGATCCCATTTAATTGTAGTGCCTGGTTACACTTCATTTTTAAAGGTTGCTTTCACTTTATTTTATATAACTGGTATTTTTTTTTATGACAAATAGTAAGGGGGTTTCATTAAAATCCTACTCAGCAACTCGGTATGCCTCACTACCAGAAACTGCAAACAGTGAAGGAATTATGGGCTTCATTTATCTTTCATTTATCTTTCCATTTTTATCAGCCGTGTGTTACATTAAGAAACTCACTTATTCTGAGTGGTGTTGGCTCAACTTCTTTCAGAGCTGGCATATGTTCCATTGCAATGATGGATCATTGTGTACTGCTGCGGTGCTATGACAAGGGGACAAATAGCAGCAAATGAGGAAGTGTCTCTGGGAAAGGAAGGCCAAAATATGCCCAGTTTAAGACTAATTACAATAGTGCTTATCACTGAAGAGTCGTGAAATATAGACCAAGACCACAATGACAAGCAGCCTGGTTGTTACACATCACACAGTACTGTCATTAAGAAAAAAAGACATAAACCTCAACATCCATATAAAGCGAGTAAAATTGTCTTCATTTTGTCGACAATTTAAAACACACAGAATAAATAACTCGCATCATTTCAGAGACAGGAATACAGTGCCTGGGTTCTCACTCTACACCCACTGCTTTTGTCCCTGAGACAGTAACAAGACTCCAACCTGACAGGAATTACAACATCTCATAGTTTCCGCTTGCAAGCAGGGGTTGGAAGAGCTTGACACGTGAATTCCAGTGCAAGAGGTGGTTCCTGTCAATCCCTGCACCTGCTCCACAGCAAATGCAGACATCACGACCACTTCTTTCCTCTCTTTTCATTCCTCAGCTTGATAGTTCTCTCTTTAGGTTATGCTATATATTTCAAAAGGCAGAAAGCTCATGGCTTTTTCCACTGGGAGGATGTTGCAGAGTCGAAAAAACAAAGATAGGATTTCTGCATGTTACTTCTTGAACAAAGTCTGCTGTTATACAGCCAAACAAACTCACTCAGTGTTCCTACCTTATAAGGCAGAAACATGTAAAAAGGAGAATTAGTACTAGTGATCTACTAGTGGAAAGGGAGAAGAATAGGCAGAAAATAGATTAAAAAGCCTACATCCAACCCTTTAGTGAGAATTGAGGTGTAAAAATACAAGCAATAATGGGTAACTGAACGGATGGGGTGTTAGTCTTCATTATTAGTCTTTACTGAGACACAGCATTTCCTCAGGTGAATGGCTTTACTGGTTGATCAAGATTGGCATTTTGCTCTCACCAATGGACATTACTGTACTCAATTTATTAAAAAAAAAACTAAAAACCACATTATACACACAGCCATTGAAAAATTATCACTGGTGTGTGATGGTAGTCCATATTTTCGACTCAAGGAAGGCACATACTATTGAAATTTTTCCACTGCATTTTGATTTGAAAACATGACCCTACAACCACAGCTAACTGTAAATCCTGACATCAGCAAACTCAGAACTTGATCTAAACAGGAGATCTTGATGGAACCAAAGCATCAAAATCTAAGCAGAGCTGACACAAGGAAAATCACTGCAGGTGTTGGTCCTAAGCTAGTAATCCTGAAGGAAGGTATTTATCCATTGTCCCCATGTATTCAAAGCATGAGTCATCCAGAAGGACCTTCTGAAAGAAAAATATTTCCTGCCAGCTTCAGTTTTCCCTCGTGCCAGCACAGATGAGAGATACAAAAAGTCAGGGTATGGGAAATGGAAGCCAGGAAACAGAAATTGTTTTGATAAAAAAAAAAAAATGCAATGCAAAGAACAAGGGAACTCTTTTCCATGGGTTATCTCACTCCCAGAAACCAGCTGATCCAGCTGGATGTAATTACCCTAAGATTTTTCAAGAATTTGGAACTGGAATGAAATTTTGCCATGGTTCATTTTGATTTCTAACCTGACCAAGGAGTAATTTCAATCATTTTGTATTTCTTCACATTGCAAAAACCTTCAATAACACTGTTGGAACCAATTTTATTCCCTTAATGATATTTATACTGTATCAGCATCCCAAGGCCAAACCTATCACTTCCCACTGACTTATTAAGAGTGGAGGGAAGCGTGGGTAATGTTTCATCAAGACATCTTGTGTAACGTAACCATTTTTTTTTTTGTTCTATTTGCGTACACAGAAAGAGTCAAGTTGTGGAGCTGTTAAATTGGATTTTAAATGGTTTGACAGATGTTACATTTTAAATGGGATTAACCTCTCTCTTCAACCTTCAAAGTCTGAACAAATTATTAAATATATCCTACAAGGATACCAACAATAAACAGTTAGAATCCACCAGGTGAAAACTTCAGTGCCATAGCCTTAAGCAGTGCACAGCTAGACAGGGAGCAAAAAAGAAAAATGGCATGGATAATTATGAAATATATTAATAGACTCAGCCAGGAACAGAATTACCATGCTCCATTAAGAAGATGCAAAGGCGTGTGACAACAAGCTGCGATGCGCCAGGTGTAGGATGGGAAAATCAGAAGAGTGGTATTTCTTCAAGAGCAGAAGCTCCAGGGAAGAAATCATCCTCTTCTCCCATAAGATTCTGTCAGACTCCCAGACAGTCTGTTGGGAAATTTATCTTTCCTACCTGTCTAATTTTTCTCTCTTGCCACAGCAGAAGGAAACTCTGTGGAGGCAGCTTGTATTTAAGATTGATCAGAAAACAATAATTCTTTTCTGCCAAATAACCAAGATTTTGAAAGGAATATTCATTACACATTGAGAAAAGCTGTGGATTTTCAATTATTTTAGATGGGGGAAGGAGGGTGGGGGTATGTGTTTAGGATTTTATTGATGTTTTAAACATTGCACTTCCCCAGAACATCCAATTATGCATGCATTAAGTCAGCTGCATGGATTTGTGAGAACTTCAAATTTCAGGCATGTCCTAAGCACCAAGCTACTGGCTGCACTGATGAGGGCTGGTGGTTCCACTGTGATCTCACCAAAATTCCACATCAGAAATTTTCTTGAAGAGAATGCAGTCAAAACTCGTATTTCTATGAAGAAGCTTAGTTTCATACTGAGTGCTCTAAAAAAAAAAAAAATACTTTGCTGAAAATGTCCTGCTTGGTCTTCTCATGGACCAAACGTCTTCATTTTCAATTGCTACAAGATAAGTCTCTGCCCCCACCAACATCCATGTCTGTCATAGCCATTTCCAGACAAATTAGGACAAGGCAGGGCAAAGGCTATCACTGCCTTGAGAATCCCACTCCATGTCTTCCTTTCATTCTTCCTCCTGCTGCTATTGCCAGAGACAAATTATTTAAAGAGCTGTATTTGTTCACAGCAGGTTGAAAATCTTTTCTTCAAAACAATGAAACGGATAACCTTTAAGGGAAATAAACCCAGAACATAATCTCTACATCACTGCTGTTACCTTGCTCTGTTTTCTTTCTTTGAACTTTTCAAGCTTTGTCCTCTCTTCCCCAATTCTGCCTGGAAAAGGTGCTTCACTTTTTACACATCACTCATTTAACCACACAAAAAACCAGTATTTATCTCTGTTTTAAAAGTGGCAAGAAAGCAGGAACAAAAACCATAAAGCCAGCATTTCTGAAATATCCAGGCAATACAACACAGGGCCAGTCATGGCTACCTTCATTAGCTACAAGTTGTCCTGCTTACCAGAATGGTGCAGGGTGAGCTTGGCAAACAAAGGTCCGCGCTCACTGCCTGGCCTCGCCACTGGCTGTCCATAAAGATCAAGAAGTGCCTGAGCCCTGCAAATATGACTACCACCTCTTCCAGGAGTGCCATTACGCATCTGTGCAGGGAAGTGAAGAGCTAGAGAAGGCACAGGGATACCCTGGATCCATCAGATTGCAGGAATGGCAGGAGCCCTGTAAGCACGGCTGCATTTGTCACACCTACCTGCCTGCCTGACATCACCAAGGTTCAAATCTGCCCTCAACGTGTTACATATCCATCAACAAGTTATTCTCCAGCAGTGGTCACTTTCGGCTTAAGGGACAGCCTTCATGGGTGGATGTAAATCAGGTGAGAGGCATCAATATACTGCAACTGAAGACCTGGATCTCTGTATAAGAAAACCAAATTTCCAGTCGAGAATGTGTTTCATATCTTTTTCTAGCTCTCAGAAAATAAAAAAAAGTTATCTTGTTACCAGTGAGATGGTGCAGTTACTCCACTAGTTCAAAGTGGTGAGAATTAAGCCATGCCTATGATCTACAGTAAGAGGGTTACACAGGTGTTGTAGAAACCAGGCAACATCAAGTACTAACTGTTCAACAAAGGGAGTAAAAATGAAAACATTTTTGTACTGTTTCAGAAACTTCTCATCAGAAATTCATCTGATCATGTTCATATTCCTGTTGGCAGGCTACCACATGATTGGTGTTAGGTAGAATACATTCCTGTGAGTGTCTGAAAAAAAACCAAATTCTTGACTTCAAAATTGATTTAATTCCAAAATTGATTTTTGTTTCATGTTCTGGCTTTGCAGTACTGTCTTCTGTGAAGTGCGTAGCACTAGCTATTAAAGTGCTAAGCTTTAAAAGTATCTACAGTTGATATAGTTAAGGATGAGAGAACATTTTCTGACTAAAAAAAAAGTTCAGGTCATCTAATTTTAAAAAAAGAAGAAAAAGAAATAGTATCATGATGTAGATAACCAAGTATCCAATTTTAAGATTCAGTTCCAGTATGGGAATAAAAATGCCCAGTGAAGAGTCATAAGATATCTATGGGTAGATATTTGTTTTTACAAAAGACTTGACAAATCCTAATAGTCACATTTATTTAAAGCAGCAGTCCCCTAGAAGAAATTTTGCAACAGGAAAAAGGTCTTAATTTGTAAAATAAATTGTTGTTCATGAATTGTTTCTCCAGATTAAATTTCCATTTTGAATAACTGATTTGATTCTCTCTCACTCTCCCATGTTTTTTATTTCTCTCTCTGCAAAGAAGAAAAAAGTTTTCTTTCTTTTCAGACAGGAAAATATGTAAAGTCAAGACTGTTTATTACTTGACATGTACCAATTTGAAAATAAAACAAAGGAATGTGTTTTTAAAACAATAAATTTCCAGTATGTTTACCCCTTGCATAAACAAACAGAGCTGGAGTTTGCAAAAAATATTAAAGTTAATTTAAATTGCAAATCTGACCTTATTAAAATGGCTTTTCAGAGAGCTATAAACAAACAGTGTGTGAGCTGGTAATGTAGCCAAAATAACAGAACACATTCTCAACCAGCATTATAATTAAAGCAAAAAAATATTGTTTTCACAGTTCTCAAAATCTAGGAAGAGGAGGAGGAGTGGGGACACTGTTTTAAGGAAATCTCAAGATTGGGGGGAAAAGAGTGTTCCAGTTGGACGTCTCCTTTAAGAATTCTTGGGACATTTACTCTTTCAAACTCAAAATAAATTCTGATGAACAGCTTGAAAGCGTTATTAAGCACTTACTAATTTAATGTGTTTTGAATACTTTTCTCCTACAGCTACTACATTGCCTCTTAATGTTTGAGGCACAACCATTAAGATTTACTGCATTTTCTGCGAGAATAAAAAAGGAGCAATTAAGACTGTGCTTGTATATGCAATGGATGTGGAGAGCTAATAAATTTCAGAATTAAAAGCCAACAGATAAGCTGGGCTGGTTTCCTGGTTTATGGAAAATCTATACCTGAAGGTCTATTTAAACCAGTGTATTGTTAGCAAGCAAATTGTTTCCTTTTACTTAGAAAAATAATACAGGCTGCAGAAGATCAGGCAAATTAGATGGAGCATAGGTGAAACTCAACAGGGTACTTCTACCCCCAAAAAAGTCTTAAATGATTACGGCTTTTTGGTACAGCAGGCATGACTCTCAGTAAGCGTAAAGGAACACCAGCTCTCCCTGTGTAGGTGTTCTCTGATCAAAACCATGGTTTTATTCATGCCCATGTCAGAACAGTCTGCTTGTACATTTATTTGAAGTTGCTTTAAAATAAATTTATTGCCTTTAGTTCATAATGTAATTAAGTTATTTGTTTAACTGTATTGTCAAGAGTTCATTGTCATTTGGACTCAGTGCATCCAAACAGAAAATGGCCAAGAACTATTCTACTGATAGAAAAGGAGGAAACCTCATACTAAAATGGACAATGATCCTCTATGGCGCCTTTAGGCAGGGTTGCAAAGAAGTAGAGAATCTCTTTTTTTGAGTATCTGTGTGGGGATTGTTAGTATTTTGCAAGGCTGGATTGGATTGTCAGCTGCTTTCCCATTTAATTGGAGCGTGCAGGGAGAGAATAGCAGTGCATGGAGTCAAGGGGCTGTTTCTCACAGTTTCACAAGCAAAAAACCTCCTAAAACTCCCCACAAGCAGAGACTCACATTTCTTCAATATCTAGAGCTGTGACTTGTAAAGCACCACCTCTGATGAAAGTGTCTTCTGTCCTTCTTACTGTAGCAGAAGCAGCATGGCAATTCTTCGTAGGGCTTTTTTCTTGTCAGAGTGATGCCTAGTGCTACTCATGCCCATCTCTGGGCTTTGAGGCAGTTTGTGGATCTCCAGGGAGGAGCACTCAGATGAGACTTCTCCCTTTCACTGCCTCTGTTGGGGTGAAAATATCAGAATCCCTCCCCATTGGCTGCAATTCGGCACTTTCCGTATCAGCATGAACTAAGTGCAAATGCAAAACAGGAAGAAAAACAGGAAAAGATAACCAAACTATTATACATCTTGAGAAAAAGTTCTCAGGCCTGGCACATATTCTGGATTAGGTTTGTGGCAGGTCTCGGTCTGCAAAGGTATTCCCAAAATTACTTTGTGCTGCAGGAGTCTGAACTGTAACCAAAGGTGTTTGTGTGGATCATTCTTTTCCCTGGGTACTTATTTTTGGCTAAAAGCATCTTAGCTTCAGCCATCAGCTCTTTTTACCTCTGAACTAAAAAACGAGCCATTTCCCTCTGAAACAGAGGCAGGACAGAGAGGGAAGTAGAAGCTATAGGGTTGCAAAGATAGTATTTTTTTATAACTAAGGTGTTTTTCTTTCCCAGGATCCTGCTTGGTTTAGGCTTCAAATCTTCCACCAACCACATTCAAAACCTCAAATCCTGGGTTTATATAATTATATGAATAGGATGAACATGTATTTGCTTTCTCTACTTCCTGATTACAGAACTTGGATCTACCTCAACTGAGACTGGAGCCTGACCTCTCCGTGTGAGGCCCCTGTTAAATCGCGAGCTGCAGAGCGCAGGGCTGTTGTCAGTACTAACCTGCTGTTCCTCTGGTCTGCTTTTCATCTTCATCTACTCTCTCTTCTACCTCAGCCATAATTGTGCTGTGAAGTGTTGGCCTAAAGACTGGGTGGGGGCTGTCAGGCTGCACCAGGCTTTTGGTTACTTCTGGCATAAAAGCAACAGGGATCATAGTTTGGTGAGATGCATCATCTGTATAACATTTTTAAAAGATCAAACAAAGTTACAGAGTGCTAACAGTGAATTCAAAAATTCGAGTACCCACCACGTGACAAAGGAGCTAAGACTCCTGCCTAGCTCCTTATGCTATAAAGTCTGCCTGGATATTCCTCACCATCTGGAAAAGAGTCTTCAGTTCCTGTTGGCATCTGAACAAATACAGCCTCCTTTTTAGATCAAGGATAAAGCAAAAGAAATGGTAATTTAGAACAGACACCCCCCTCCTCCCAAGTCTTTGGCTGAGAAAGGAGAGAGCAGCAGATGCACACCAGTGCCAGACATTCAGGAATGTGAGCCATGTGGGGATCGATCCAGGGACTGGGATGGAGAGGAAATGTAATGGGAGCCAAAGCCTCAGCCAAGGAACCTGGCATCTGTATTATTATGAGGGAAATGCAGCATAGGAGATTATTTTCCATAGCATAGCAGATGGAATGATGGTTATGGAAGATACTGTATTTTGGGGGATGATGTTACTAAGAGAAGCCATCATCCATCTTTAGCTCTCTTTCCTTCAAAACTTTTTTGACACATCACCAGATGAATGTGAAGCAGCCCAAGTAGGAGCATTAAGTACATACATAGTATTATTTTCCCCCTTTTAAGTGATTACTGGAGAGAAGGGGGAAAAAAAAAAAAAAAGATTAAAAATTAGGACTGCAGGTATGATGGATGTGACTACATGAATCAACACAAACTCTTCTCTCTGTCACACCAAAGCGGCTCTCAGAAAGTTAAACTGATACCAGTATTACCCAGCCAGCTCTGATTACAAGCCTCGGAAGCTGTACAAAGTAGAGAAGTGCCTTAGTAACAGCAATATTCAGCCTTTGCAATCATGACACACAGTAAAAGTGATGAGATCTGAAGGGAAAGACCACCTTTATTTGTACAAACATCTGAATTCTAGTTCAGCTTCCTGATAAAGTTGATCTCATTCTAGGCTGGGGAATTTTTCACATGGGAAAAAGTGAAGATTGACGCTCCTGGGCTGGTAACTTCCATTGATTGTTTCCGTTTGTCAGTGTGAAAATCAGTCAAACAGCAACAAAAGATTTCCTTTTCATGGTTTTCCTGCAGCTGAAAAATTGCTCCTCCTTCCAAGAAGAATGTCCAGCAAATTCAAAAACAGTATAAAGTTTCCCTCAGTCCCAGATAACATTTGTATTACTGACTATCAGAGCAGATAGCCCAACTGTTTTCTGACCTGTTACAGGCCGTGGGACAGGGGTTCACACGTCATGAGTAGGGTCATGTGAGTTAGGCCATAGATTGGTTATCAGTGAGGTCGTAAAGAAGGAAAGAGGAAGATGCTGAAGTCAGGCTCTCAGAGCTAAGAGACTTCTGAACTGTGATTTCACTTGCAGGTTCATATTTGGACCTCCGCTGTTGTCAGTCTGTTGCCCAATTCCTAGCTCCAAGGTTCCTCCCCCGGCTGTGCTGCTGGGCTCCCTGCCCAACCCGCACCTGCGCTTAGATCAGAGAGCTGCCCCACAGCACCACTGTCGGCAGAGTCACCCGGAGTTCACAGGTGAAATCATGCTCCATAGCTCTGACTGGAGCACGTTTTATGAGAATTGCAAATAGGTGACTAATCAGTCACTTGAAAGAAATACAAGGCAATAGAGAATGCTTAGAGAGATGCCAAATTGCAGCTTAAAACTGTGACTACTTGTGCCCTGAGCAGGGAAAATGAATTCTTGCCTTCCTCTTTGCAGCAGTCTTTTCTATATATTAGAAGATCAAACAGCCACACATTCTATTCTTTTTCTTCACAACCCATGTTTCTCTAGGCTGTTGATTATTCCCATCGCTCTTCTCTTCAATCACATCCACGTTTTTCTTTGCAAACATAAAATTTACACTAATAATAGTCAGTGGATGGGATGACCAAACTGAAGAAAGAGAACAGCTCTCAAAAAAGACTGATTTGCTACTTGGGCTTCAAGTTTTAATGGAGGAAACTGGTTCTAGCATCACTAGGTATAACAATACATAAAATTAACCTCTCTGGATTTGTTTCTAGAACTATTCTATAAAACAATCCATCTGAAGCAGAGAGATGTGACAACTTGGAGTGGAATATTTCAGCTGGAAGAGATCTACAACAATCAGCTAGTCAAACTTCTTGACCACTTCAGGGCTGACCAAAAGTTAAAACAAATTAAGGGCATTGTCCAAATGCCTCTTAAACACTGTCAGGCTTGGGGCACTGACCACCTGAGTTAACAGGACCAACTGTATCCATAGTTTATACTGGTGATACAAGATCTGTCTGCAAGAAGAAATGACCACCTAAAACACCCGATGTCTGCACAGCCCAGCGTGTGGGCTCACTGCTCTAGAAACAAGGGAGCCCATTGTCTGTACCCAAAGTGGCATAAGTCTGACATACAGATGTCCCTGAAGTTAGATTTAAATCCTATCTTCAACGTATGAAGCTGTTAACATCTCCTCTATTCAAAACCTTTCAACAAAAGGCACTGACTGGCTCAGAGGCAAGATGAGTGTAACCAGCTCCATGGTTAGCCCTGCATACTAGCACTGCTGCCAAGACGAGAAGACTGCAAGCACTGTAGCTATCAAAACAGACATCTCTGGGCTCCTCTGATGGCATGTGGTGTCTGACCTGCAAGCTTGTTTGTATTTGCAGAGATCCAGAGGAGTCAGGGAAATGCTGTTTCCTCCCCAGTGCTTCCCGCCCCTCCTTAGATTTAGTAATAATAGTAATTCACTCTGAGCATGTACAAGCACACAGGTTCGAAAAGCTCTGCATGTTAATCCCTGCAGAGAAGTTATTTTTTCCTGTTGATATTATAAACTGAATTTTATTCTTATTAAGTTTTAAATCATCTACCAACACATTTCTTTCCTACTCTCCCCCCTCCTTTATGCTGCCCCTACACCAGACTGATACAAGAACTGAAAAACAAAAACCAAACTTCCAAAATAAACTGAGAAAGTATATTGCATGGCTGCAAAACACATTCTGCTAAGAACACCAAAAGTTATTTCAAGCACAGGCAAAAGAAAAAATCCTAAATCATGGGAGTGAAACGCAAATATCCATTGCCAGGAGATTAAATATATGATATCCCAAAAATGAGCTGAAAAATTGCATTCGCAAGCAGCCACATGCAACAGCTCTGACTGTTTCTCAGTTACTGCATTAGATAATGATCAGACCAGGAAAAGCATCAGGTGACACACGAAGGAGGCACTGCAAC
This sequence comes from Limnodromus scolopaceus, assembly GCA_028565335.1. Lineage (NCBI taxonomy): Eukaryota > Metazoa > Chordata > Aves > Charadriiformes > Scolopacidae > Limnodromus > Limnodromus scolopaceus. The sequence goes on from JAOXNO010000041.1 coordinate 46,187,706, forward strand.
ACTTACATCTCTCTGCTTCTTACTTCATGGGGGTGTCTGAATTCAGTCAGTTATAATCCAGCAAACAGAAGGCAATATTTAAAGGCTAAAGGATGATATTCAGCTAGTTTTTAGCCCACAATAGGTAAAAATATCAGCAGGAAGAAGACACACCTTGACTATTAAACCGATTATCAGTTTTTAATAGAACTGGAAATGTATTGAAGGTGCAGTAAACGTATGCTGTATAGCAGGTAGCATGTCAAGCAGGTTGTTATGGAAACACATTGTCACTTGGGTGGAAACTCTTTAGAAAAATGGAAGGGACTGCTTGCAAAAAGAAACAACTGTCATATCCTTACATCTCAAGAGCTGAATCAAGTATTAAACCCCCAGGACAACCCTTTGACACCAAACAGAGGATGCTTACTTGTAAAAGGGAGAGAGGCATAGACCAGTAGCAAGACTTGTTGTTGGAGTTCCCCAAGTCCCCAGGACTTCTTGTCCTGGTACCCTGTGACTAGCAAAGCAAAATGTGACAGTGTGAAGATGGTTTGGGGTAAGAAAAGTGCTGGAAGACTGATGGAGATTGACTTAGACAAGTACTAAATATAAGGCAAGCGGAGTTACTGTTTGATTAATAAAGCAATAGCTCAGGCCCTGAAATAAAGCCAAGCTGCCACATGCTCATTTTGTGGAGAAAAACTGACTTGGATGAGAGCCTTGGGTGTCTGGAGAGTTCAGCGAGGAGGAAGATGTCAGGACATACTGACCTGGAGGGCTACCTAGAAATGAACCTACAGAGTCAGCTCAGCTTTGATGGTCAGCAGGAGAGAGAGTAGGACATGATGTTTCTCTTCACAAAGACTAGGCAAAAAAGGTTAGTACTAAGCACTGTTTTATTAGAGGGAGAGCTAACAGGTGGGGACTTGACATTTCTGAGCATAAAGCCAGGGAGGGAAGCTTCCTTTGGTACAACTAGTGGGAATTTTAGGCAGCGAGTGCTGAACACCTCACAAGCCCATCAGGCAAATATTTGAAAGAATAACAACACAATAAATGTGGCATTTTATAGCCTCAGCTAATGAGCAGGCTTCAGCCCCTACAGCTCTAACATAATTGAAAAGCAGAGCATTACTTAACCTATTTCTCATCAGTGTAGGTGTTTCATCCTCAAGGCTCAGTTTAATCTCCTTCACTCACTTATTCCACCAGTGATCTGCCAAGAGTGTTTCCCCCTCTGTTAGGCTGCTGAATTCTGCCTTTCGTAAAAGGCAGGACTATTAATTGGAATAACTCTCTCTGGGATTTGCTTCTGTTCTTTGTTTTGATGGGTAAACACCAGGTCCCACTGCCTTTTTCCTCTCTCTTCCGTGGTGATATTAAACACATGCACTGCTTTTACAAGACCTATCAAAACTAAAAAACTATCTTCATGCAGGTTTTGCAATAAGTCCTCTTCAGAATAAAAATAAATAAATAGGTAGAACAGACAGGTTAAAGATGACAACAAAAGAGCAAGGCATCAGTCTGATGACATACAGTTGCTTCAGCTTTACATGGATTGATTCTGAGATGCTGTTCATCCCAAAACTCTCCCTCAAGTCTGCTTGAGCTGTGGATGCTCAACCTATCCTTTTAATTAATCCTGCAAATAGCTCATTAATCAAGTTTGGCCTAATTTTCCAAAGCACTTAGATTTTCCTATCACTCTGATATCACAGAGCAGAACAGCAGCTGCTGGCTGCTCTGTTTGTGTAAAAGAGGGGTCAACAACACTTGAGAAAGTGTCTTGGAAGTCAAAACCCTGAAAATGAAGAACTCTTCATTAGAGAGCCAGACCTTGCCTCTTGCTGCTCGAGCCCTGCTCATCCCTTCCTTAGCCCTTCAAGGAAATCTCCAACCACACCAGAAAACCTAGTCTTAGCATTCCCAGCATCAACAGAGGTGGAAAATAAATGTAGAGAACCACCACTCCCACCGCCCTGTCCTTCTTTTTTCTTGATAAAAACCTTTTGGGTTGTTTCTGCCCCCGATAAAGATATGAAAAAGAGGATAAATCCAATTCCGCAGGTCACCCTTATAGTCCTTACTAAATAATAGACACAAGGGTGTCAGTGACCCTCTTGTAAGATGGGTATCTGCTGACCTGCTCAGAGCAAGTTGTGCCTGCACGGAACTGGTCCTGCTGTGAAGTTTACAGCTCTAAGCCTGTTACAAAGGCTGAAGTAGTTTAGACAAAGGAAGAAAGGAATACGTGTTTTCTGGGATTTATGTCTACAGGGGGGCAGTGGTTTAAAGAACCCTATGGTAAACAGAAGTCAGACACTAATCCTCTTTTATTTCTTGTCTCTGTAGCAGGAGTGCAAGGCTCCACAGGCATGAGAAGTGCTTACTTCAAAGAGACAGGCAACAAAGTTGAGAGCCCTCATCTGTACTTGTGCATCCCATGCAAAGAGCCAGGGCATTCATGTGGGAGAATCAAGATAGTGACTAACAGATCTACTGCTCTGGGCTGGAAAGACCTAGTCCTCTTCTGCAGAAACCTTGCTTGCAGCTGCTATGGCAACAGGAAAATATGGATGCAGAAAAGGACCTTATTTTTTTAAATCTGTGCCAAGTCACCTGCTCTACCATGAAAAGCAAGTGAGTGGTGAGCACTTCATCCTGAAGTGGGTGGGCTGTTTTCTGTAGTTCAGAATGAACCATCGCAAAGCAGTCAGTGCATATCACAGCTGTCTGTGGTCTGGTCCCCATACTCTGTATGAAATAGGTCCTGCTCATTAAACCCATCACTGAAACATAGCCACACCACAAGAGGGACAGCAATACAGAAGATAGTGTACCAGTAATGAAGAACTAGTGCAGTTAGGCAGAGCCCAGTGCGTGTTATTACAGGTTATAGGGCTCAGAGCCTTAGTTTGGCAAAGCCTGACACTGCCTAATTAAGTGTTACAAATAATCAGGCCTTATCTCACACCACATCCAAAAGGCATCATACATCCTAACATCATCACATACCTTTGGCTGATCCATGGACCAGTGAGAAAAATCTCCAGCTCAGGGGCCTATCCTGAGTTTCCATCAGAGGTTTCCTGTCTAACTTCTGGCTGGCTTATGAAGACTGATGAGCTCAGGGTCCCCAGGTGTAGGTGCTCTGGGCACCTGTTGAGATAATTAAAGACACTTGGTTCCACCCTCAGCTGACTCCATTAGAAATTACAGGAGGAATTATGGTTGTGCTGTACTCTACGGGGAAAGCCTTACCATCGCTGTTTTGGGAAAAATGATACTCCTGTAAATATACATTGTTATTTTGAGAGGGTTTTTTTGGTAACTACCATAGTGGTCTACAGAACCCAGCCACCCTGACTGAGCAGAGCACGCTCCAGAAACCATATTGCCCCAAAGAACTGGTTCCTACAAAAGCCAAGACAAAGCTTAGGAGCAGGAAATACAGTCACATCTGCAGAACTGAGACAAGAGGGATTTATTAACTGTCGTGCAGGAAGTCTGTGGCCAAGACCAGCTGCTTTGAGACCTGTCAGTCTAACAGCTAAAACATAAGATATTCCTCCATTTGTAAGCCCAGTCCCAATAAACTTTCAGCTTTATTTTGAGCCTTTCATTTTACTTCACTGCTAAAAGTAATACTGATTATCCCAAGAGGAGGAGAATATTTCTTTGCCTCTCAGAGGTGCCATGGCAATTAACATGGGTATAACTTTTTAGGAAGCTACAGAGATGGAAGGCACCGTAGAAGTTCAAAGCAATATTATTATATGACTCAGAAAATGATACAATATGCTGACAGAAATTACACAGTATAGTGCTTAATAAACTTACAGCCAGCATAATAAAAATTCTGTCAGTAATAAACTCCTTTCCCAGTTGACTGCAGACCTGTGTTGCCAAAAATTATCACCCCCCTGCAGATTCTATAGAACTCCACCTTCATACTCAGTAAAATGGTACCCCAATGACATTGGCAGCCATTTTATTTATTATCTACAGTAATGAAAAATACTAAATAATTAACCTTAGAATTCTTGGGTTTAGTCCTAAACTGACACATTAAAAAAGTAATAAGACTTTATGCACGCTTAGGTGAATGCATCTGCATCCAAGTGAGTAAACCATCAAACCGTGGAGCTACCTGAATCTAATATCTTAGAGGTAACCTTTGTTCCCTTTTACAGTTCTCTTCCTTTCTGACCCAGGTGTTATTTACACTATGTCTTATTGTAGAATCATCTGGGCAATCTGTTCTTACATCCCTGCCTGGCCTACAAAGCAACCAACACCTGTCCAGAAGCCTTAAAAATAATACAGAACAACAATAAAGTATTAGTAGAAATTTCTTCACCGCTGGCATGATATCAGTTCTTCCTATTACTTTAGCAAGTAGCCACAAATAATGTATTTGTGCACACAAGCGATTGTGGAGAATAAACACGCTGCCCCAAATGCCAATGGCCAGTGATGTCCATGGGACCACTTTGAAAGGCCTTTGATTTACTTCTTGTTAGCCATAAATGATCTGGTCATCGATTATGTGATCAAAACCAACATCTTGTCCACTCAGCTGTCAGCACTTTCCAAAAGGAGAACAGCATAGTCATAGAATAATTTGTAAATAACAAAGCAAAAGCAGCTCACATAAACAGATCAATGGACAAATGCATAGAGAAAACAGGGCCAATTGACAGATTAGTCATAAAGAGAAGTGATTAGACTTCATTAAATGAGCATTACCAGTTTACCAGCTTTAACTATCACACCGCAGCAGACACTGCATTTCAGAAGACTGTAGTGTTTGAATACTCATAGAGTACTGGTTTGAATCCACAACCTTTGGTCCCTTTATGGTCCGACAGGCCACATATCGGGATGTTTACTGAATGCAGACAAAACTTAGAAAGCAGTCTCCACTGCCAGGATAATAACAATCACTTATTAGCTTTTCATTAAAGGAAATGAATTAGCGAGCAGTGTCCTTGGACAGTCTTCTCAAGTCCGGCACGAGCATGCTATACGTGACTCCTATCTTTCTGTTTGTTGCAAAGCTGTGATCAGTGGATTTTTATGCTGTGCATACCACATATTTCTTTTTCTGCACAGTCCCTTCCTTGTCACACTGATCTGAAGGTTTAGTGCAGACTATGCAAGCTACAGGATCTGTCTTTCTGTGTCATTTACCAGACTAGACCATAATTCACATCACTAACAGAGAATGTGTTAGTTCACCTTTCCCATGCAAATAGAAAGACAAGACAACCCATAAGCCAAATTCAGCTGAACTCTAAAATACAGTCCATGGTCAAAACAAGGGGCACACAGAAGTCGTGGGGGTGGGGGGCAGGGGGGGGAGAGGGAAGCCCCTAGGATCCCCCAACACCGGGGTTAAGTTCTGTAACATCTACAAATAATTTCTGTTTCAAAGGCTGTTGAAGCTGTGGGAGTTTCAGAGAGATCACAGCAGGGCACAACAATGGAAGTGTTTGTCACATCCGTGGGTGGGACATCCAGATTTAAGAGAAAACTGCTGTCTGTACTACTTGATTCAAGTGCAATGAGGTAGATGGTGCTGACCCCACCTGTAACAAGCCAGAGCTGAGTGACAGAGCATGCCTGGCCAAACAGCGTCAGCGGGGAGTGCGATTCGTTACAGGGTACCAACTGTGCACCTAGAAAGACACCATCACCAATGCTACAGCCATCAATCTTTACCTGAATCACTCACAACTTGGAACTGATTCAGAGAAAAATTCTTGTGTGAAATACTCAAAGTCTAAGACCAGCCTGGCTCCTTCTTGCACTAAACATTTGGTTACAGATCCTTAAAAAGGCACAAAAAAAAAAACAAAGAGAGAAAGCTGAGCAAGTCATTTGGCAAAGGAAATTATGAAGAGGGAAGTGCTTTTTCAACACAATAACATCTCAAGAACGATACATACCTATTGTACTGTGGGAAACGTGAAAATTCTTTTGATATATTTACAGTGCAGTTACCCTGTGTTATGTCTTCGAAAGATGTGATGACCAAATGCCACAAGGCCTTCTCAGAAATGTACCATAGACCTAATAAATACATAAATAATCCAACATTTCTTTGACATTTATTGACTTTGAAGGGTCTCATGGAATATGAAAGACTGGCCTCTGGAATTTTAAGCAGTGTTGCCTCATATAATTGAAAGGCAGAAGATGGAAGGATTTTGTGTATCTGTAGTCTGAGATACAAAAAGAATACAAGTTGAAGGCAGGAGGAGAGGAAGTAGCTACTGAGCATGTTCTGAAGCCGGAGATAATATGGGTACCAATCCCTCATCCAGAGAGCCCATCAGTTAAATCTCATCTGTCTGAGTGAACTGGGATTGGCATTTAAAATTCATATTCCATAGAAGAAACTAGAGCACAGTTTAAGATGTCTTCTCGTGCCATGGTGCCTTTGCTGAGATTTCTCCCTCATCCATTCTATCGGGATGTGGATACTGCTGGAATCATTCAGTGCGTAACCAGAAAAACACTAGGTTTTCCCCCCTACGACTCCCCCCCGGCATCAGAGAATGGCGGAGGGCCAAGAGGATGATCAGAGGGATGGAGCACCTCTCCTATGAAGACAGGCTGAGAGAGCTGGGGTTGTTCAGCCTGGAGAAGA
>JAOXNO010000041.1:46211902-46261523 GCA_028565335.1 Limnodromus scolopaceus
ATCATCTTTGTTGCCCTTCGCTGGACTCTTTCCAGTAGCTCCCTGTCCCTCTTGAACTGGGGAGCCCAGAACTGGATAAAACATTTGTCTAAAACGTTTAGGGCTGGAACTGGTTTTCTAGCTTTTTGCCCATGTCCTTACCTGAATGTTCAGAGTAAGCGTGTGCCACGTGTTATCCCGGACACCAGAAAGACCCTTCATTAATATTTCTTCTCCGGCTGCAAAACATGCTTAAGGTTAGCAAAGTGTTACCTCACCCTTTCGCTGAAACCAACAGATAAATACCAAGCCAGCAAAAGGAAAACAATACCTATTTTTCAGAAGTGTTCAGCACTGGCATGTTACTACTTTCAACTGCAGCATGGAAGGATTAACACCCAAACCTGGACTCTACATTATCAGTCCATTCCCCTGTTTTGGCAGGACTGTTTTTCCACTGAAATCTCCAATGTTCTTAGGAATCTGGCCTGAGATAAGGATTCCCCTCTGTTGAGAGTATGGGTTCATGAAGTGTGACAGTAGTTACTGCTCTACTTGTTCTATAGACCTCCTCGTTTATCTACTGGAACCTTTTTAAATCAGAGGGTTTAAGTTGCCACTCATGCTGCTTAGTTATAGTCAATATGTAAGCTAAGCAAAAATTGGGTGTGACTGACACCCAATTTTGGTGTGTCTGTGACCAATTGGGTGTCTGTGACAGACACCCAAAGATCTGAAAAAAAATTAAGTGCTACAAGTGGATTCTTCAATTATTCAGCAGTCTGAGCTGCAAGTTAATTTAACATTCAGGCTCCCTTCTAGAAAACTATAAAGATGACAAAAAATATTATATCGTGTAACAAGTCTGAAATAATGAGGTAGTTAATCAAAATCCTCTCATTTCATCTAGGAAGAATTATTTTTGACAGCCTGAGAAACTACTTGGGTAATGTTGTTTTGTCTTATTAAAAGTAAATACTGTATATTTGTACTGTATATAATGTATTGTACTGTATATATGTAAACATAAGTATATTTTTACACACAGCTGAAACTTCAGTTGTATGGAGTTGGACATTGCAAAGTTTCCTTAGGGAGCACCAGTATATTAAGAGAAGCTAATGTAAAGCCTTCCTTATGATACCCATCCATGATAAAAAAGCAATGTGGAAAAAAAACCAAAACAACAAAACCCAAACCTACAAAATAACAAAATGAGGAGAAATCATAAACTGCAGCTACCAAATACAAAACTAGACTACTTTTAAGGTCAGTACAGTGAGAAATGGGTCATTACAGGCTGTCTTTATATTAGATATACTGCAGATCTAGAAGTTGCATTTGATTTATTAGGAACTATTGAAAATTTTAATTTATGGTCATGAAGTGATAGAAAAAGCAAAACCTGTCACTACTTCAAAGCAAATTAAATAGAACATTTAGCTATTGATGAAGTATTATGACATACACTCTCATGTGCCTGTCGAGTGCTCTATAGATGATCACATATGAATGCCAGCACCACAAGAAGAATATGCTCTCACTCCATTGAGCCAGACTAACAGCAAAATACATAATTTGTGCAAACAATAGGCCACTCATCATCATCACCTAAGCCAGAAGTATGTACTTGCAATAATCTGCAAAACAGTCCACTGTCTCTCAAGCAGGATTTTTTTTTTTTAGGTGCAGTGTAAGAATACAATATTAGTTACAGAAAAGTTCGATCTGTATCTGAGTATTTAGGAAAAGCAAAATAAAAGCAAAAACTACATTTGGTAGTGTAAAAAAGGTTTGACAGCAGAAAAAAAAACCAAAAAAAAAAAAAAAAAAACCCAGAAAGCTGAGACTGAGAAGTGGACCAGCCAGTAGCCTTCAGATACTCTCTTCGCATACAAAACATGGCCATCATTAGAGCACAGTGGGTTAAAGTCATAGCCATGACAACTGAATTACAAAATCTGAACATTAGTCGTTTTTATCAGGGCTATCAAAATGACATATCAGTAGGTCAGCATCCACTTTAGCAAAGAGCTGCTTACCCAAGTCACCAGTGACTCTATAGGTGCCATCTGCAAAAACCCAGAAGAAGACTCCTTTGGTCTGTCGAACATATATCCCACCATTGTCAACTCTTCCGGCAATAAACACGCCCCCATCACGTTGTTTTTCTATGTAGATGTCACAAGTGACTGTCATGTTTACCCTATAAAAGAAGTTCAGCGTTTTTACAAGCAATGATTCGATCTTTTTGAGCAGGCAGTAGGCAGAAGAGTATTCCCTCTGTACAGAAGAGTACAGTAAACTTTTTCAGGAAAGATTTAGCAATCCTAATTGTGACCTGCAGGTGCAAGATGCACGGACTTGTCTGGACTCATTGTTTCCCACCTGTGAATCCATAGATTTTTCTTAGAAAGAGCAATTCTTCTCAGAAACCAACAACAAAATGACGTTTATCGTCAGCAACTTTCAATTAATTATTTAAAAAACAAACACAAACAAAACAAAAGCACACAGAAGGTTTGCATCTCCATAGAAAAACTTTCAGGTCTGCAAAATGCAAAGTTGTTTTTATACAACTAAATCAAATTCAAGATTCAAGGTTACAGCACCACATCTGCTAAAATTTGATCTTCATTTCTCTAGGACTTTTAATACAGGCCAAGTCTTAAGTAATACAGGCCAAGTCTTAAGTAATCCAGACCTCTTGCCCAAAAGCCCAACCAAACTTTTTTAAATAAAATGTTCAAGTACGTTGAAATTACATGATTTTCCTGAGGTGGCACTTCAGTTCAACAGTAAAGCACTATGTTATAACGATAGCTGCAAAGGAGAATAAAGTGAAGGAATACCAGAACAATCAAACATCATCTAGAAAATTTACACAACTTCCCCCACCCCAGGGTTGTGCTACAAGCCTCTTAACAGTAAAAATTAAAGGCATTTTTACCTCTATTAATGTACATTAAAATTAGAAATCTACATCCCACGTCTGGACTTGCAACATGAACACAGCCACAAGGTCGCATATTTCAAAAGTTTCTAATTATCTATAATTATTTACAGAATGTGAGAAGACTCTCTATGACATCAGCTCAGCTGATAACTAAATCATACTTATTTTAGCAACTTTCTTCCCATCTCTTACATAATAGTAAGAACAACCCAATTTCATGCTACTGTAATGCTACTGGAAGTACCAGATGCTTGGATACATATTCATTACACAAGATTTCTTTTTTGCCTTCCTATGTACTAAACAAGAGATCCCCACATCTTGCTTAAGGCATTATAAAGAGATTGAAAGCAATGTAAAATGAGAGAGAAATTGTAATATTTTCAGGATACAGCTAGGTTCAACAAAACCATCAGGGCAAAACACTAACAAATTCAGGAGTAGAAACAAAAAGCTTTCACAAGCACAAGATTAAAATTCAAACCAAAACCAACTAAATAATCCTGAAATTTAATCATAATTATTTGCCGTTGATGACTGAAGTCAAATATCATTTCACAGAGAAATTCAGTGCAAGATTCGTTCAGTATTTCATTATTATGCACTAATGGTTGAAAACATGAGCTTTAAACTGAGGATGATGCAAACAAATCAGAGGGCCCGAAATTGAAGACTATCACTATGAAGAGTTACAGGTCAGTAAAACTTAAATAATCAACTCAATATTCAGGAAACAAGTTTGGTTCTGAAAACAAGACGAAAATTCAGAAAGAAATTGGATGAAAATGAAATAATAGGAAGTTTTTAGGAATCTCAGTACAGTAATTTAAGAATACATCCTGTGTAGTTGTTATAGGAATCACCAAAATATGGTCTAGTAACGAGGGAAAGTTGATTCTAGGGGGAATACAAAACTTTGTTTAACAGATGACTGCAGAAGAAAACATCAGGTAACTGAAGAACAACCTCCAGCTACAAGATGGTGATATTCTTCCAGGCTTCAGAGCAAAAGTGATTTGATCACTTGTCCAGGCCAGAAATTAGAAGCATGAAGCATGTTCTGAAAAAGCATTGGGAGGGGATCAACGATCCAATCAAAGTCCAAAAAACCTGACCAAATGGCTATTTTAAAGGATATATCAAAGAATTTAAGTTAGACTTCCAAATAGAAGAAAAAGATTTAGCATAAGTTCTATGGTTACTTACTATCACTAAACCAATTAGTTAACAGGTTCTTTCCAAACTGCTTTTTGATTTTAAATAAACAGTATGCTAAAATATGCTGCTTGATGCCAAATTACCATCATTATAGCCCCTAGAAATTGCAATCATAACCATACTCTTATAAAACCTCAGTTACGTTTACCCAGAAATAAAACTGTTTTAAGTAACAGTTGGATCAAATTCACACAATTCTGGGAACTGCTCAGAAGATGGCAGTCTACAACAAATATAACTGAATTAACTCCCAGACTATTTCATTGATTCGAGATTGATCAAAATCACTAACAATCAAGCAAGACAACTCATAATTAGGCAATTTAAACTGAAACATTTTGTTTGTTCCGTTTAAAAATGCCCTGAAACTCAGTGCACACTTTGAATTAGGATTTTGACTTGGTCTTTCTAATATTCCAACCCAGATCCATTATTCTGAAAAACCAGCTTGAACAAACGTATCCATAGAGAAAAAAGAATTCTAAAACAGTGCAGCAGTTGGCCCAGCTAACAAGAGATGTGGTGGATCCTTGGATGGTTCTAGGACTCATTTAGACAAAGACACAGTTGATCTCTTAGAGTTGGAGAGAGCCCTGAGCAAGTGGAAGTTCTTTTAAGTGATCATTTCTACATGTCTACAGAGAGTCTGAATGCAAAAGCTCTCTGTCTAAGAGAAATGAAGCTTGAAACAGACTAACTAATCGTAATTCAGACTGGTAAGGAGGACATTTCCCCTGATGTCGCTAGAAAATAGTATTTACATACCACTTAAAATTTCCTATGAGGCTAATGGTCTGATCTGCATCAGAAACCCAAGTGATGGGTCGCTGAACCACCACCTGGCGGAGTGTGAACACATGATCTCCTGGGTCAGAAGCATTTACAAAGTATTCAAATACACCTGTCTGGTCCGCAAAATTCGGGGCTTCACTGAAAGGAGGATTACCTGTTCAGAAAATAAAACATGTATCAAGACCAAAACATTATTTTCCTTCTGTGTACTCTTCATAAATTTCGTCTGAAAATATTCTGCAGAATTTTGACTTGTTCTATCAACGCAGTCTCCAAAGATGAAGTTTTGGGAGTTGCAAGGTGATTTTAGTTTTTAAGCAGACCCCAGTCTTTGCAAAAATAATGAACAAAGTAAATTACCTTCTTTCCTATCTTCCTTCCAAAAACTACTTCACTGTATTTATAAGCTGTATGATTTGCATCAAGAACTTTAAAACTGTTAGTGACCACCCAGTTAAGACGCAGAATTAAATACATCTCACTATAAGTGAGTTATATAGGTGTAAATTGTTGGAGAAGCAGGTATAAATAAACAAAAATAAAGCAGGTTACTTCATGTCACTTTCATTAGAGGACTTAAATCACATAATTGTTATTGCCTTTCTAAATTAAGACTATATCTGTGTGTGAATTAAGCCTTTGGATAAGAGAATTCTGACTTACGAATATTGAAATCATCTTTGTAATTTGAAGGAAAGGGCTGAGGTGGTGGAGGCTCTGGGCAACCACATTTCCGCCCTGTCTTGAGTGTAGTTAAAGTGTAGACTTCATCTATGTCTAGATCTAAAGAAAAACTTCCCTTCCACACCTAGAATTAAAAGAAAGCTCAAGCTGCAAAAATCAAACAGGTAAATAACAAAGCATTCAATTCCTGAATTAAAGGGGACCCCTAAAGTCCCGATTTAAGGCAAAAACCGCATCTTCTTGCCTCAGCATTTAGTATCTCTGAGCTATTCTGAAACCCCCCTTCCCCCAAACTCTTTATTACTCCAGGTAAGCTTGGATAGAGCTAGTGAAAACGTAATCAAATAGAGCTAATAGAAAAAGTCCAGGGGATCTAGCAAAGGGGGAAGAAACACCTGAAATTGCAGACTGTAATCAAAACTCATCAACTTACCTTAACAGGATGGAGTTGCTGGAAAAGACTAGAGTTTCCGGATTCAAACCCAAGTCTAGAATGCCACACTTGAAGGGCTTCCACCATATACTACGATCAAACACAATATAAAATTAAAAAAAAAAAAAAAAAAAAACCAAAAAACCACCAAAAAAACCCCCACAACAAACAAATTACCCCTTGAGAAATATCAGTCCTCTAAGGGTGTCTAATTTTCAGTATTTTAGAGCTGTTGATCACATTAGAGGCCACTCTATTCAGCTAGCCATTACATATGGCTTATCTTTTTATAGACTGTATGTCCTAATATGCAGTAATGCTGCTTATAAAGACAGAAAACATTGCAATCACACATGCAATCTTTAGCTTCTCTGCTACCAACAACGGTATCCCTTTGATACAAACTCTCTGCTTAGGAGCAACCAGGCTGAAATAATCTCCTGCTAATTTTGCTTTAATGAGACCTTTAGTTTAGTTACTGCTTCATTGATACTCATTTTTGAGCAAAGTACTTCGCTTACAGATCTCCAAACCTCTGCAATACTATGGTGCATCAACTACATTAGTTACAGATTTTAGTCATATCCGAATTCATTTTACAAGACTGATCAAATGTATTCACGATCTACTTACAAATGACCCTTTGAGGTAGAAAGTTGCTCTCTGAGGTTTCACACTGAAATGAGGCAGTGGAGGCCTGATACATTGGGAGTGATCATGAGTCTGAAGAAAAAAATAAATGTAACAAAAGGAACATACATTACTGGGATGCATCACATGGCAGTGTTCATAAAAAACATATTGCATAAACTGAAATTAAAAAAGCAACATAGGATCTATTTTCAACTGTTTGTTTCACTGTTATCTTAATAACTGCAATTATACTAGCTTAATACTTGTATTTTGAATACTCCTTAAAAAAGCCACAATTTAATTTCCTCACAGAGCGTGTCATCAAATTAAAGCTAATTAGTGATAAAAAGATGACATAGAAATTGGTCTCCAGGAAGATTCAACTACACTCAAAGTTTAGATAGGAAAAAAGGACAAACATGCCCATAGATACTGAACTACATAAATCAAACAGGTTCTTATAACAAAACATTCCCTTTATCTTTTCTAGTTCATTTGAATTGCTGATGCACATACCATAGTTTCAATGATGATGGTAAGGTTTCCTAGGCCATCTGTCAGAGCTACGAAACTCCCACCTCCTTCTAAATGTCCATCCACTTGCAAGTATGACCAGCCTGGCTGAGTAAATTGCGTTGTGTGTGCTGAGACAAAACAGAACAATAGTCAGAGGAAAATAATTAAGCCTTAATAAAAAAATAATATAATTTGTAGTCCGAAATAACTTTTCTCTCATACGTTCTTACACAACAAAAAACTTGGTTTTGGGAAGCAAGTCATGGAACTCCCAAAACAAATTCTACCTATACAAGAAGAAAAATTAAAGAATTATACTATGGCACAATTAAAACCATCATCTCTGTGGCAGACCAACCTAAAATGATAGCAATTACTTAAACAGGAAGAAAAAAATATTACATCACTATGTAATAACGTATGTATTATTACATATACATGTAATAATATATGTAACTCCATCATGCATATTCAATATGAATATTCATCACAGTTTGGATTTTCCCAAATGTCTTTTTTTTTTCTTCCCTTTTTTTTTTTTTTTTTTAAATAAAGAGCTGAGCCAAAGAAAGCATAGATGCACATCTCCATGAGGAATAACTAAATAAGTAAGGTTTTCAGTATGTAAGACAGTACCAAAGAAGAATATGACCTAGATCATGAAAATCCTGAGCAACATGAAGACAGAACAAGTGCTCAGTTGCTCTGAACTGTTCATACGACAGTATGGCCACTGTTTTTTAATGTTTTTACATATACAGGTAACTAGCGGAATAATAAAAGTGAAAGCATTTGCCTTGTTATTCCTTTATAGCATTGCATATGCTACCTGCTCTACCGAACTGTGACAAAGACAGTAAAAGACTACAGAGTAGGCAGTGAATACGTGTCCATAGAATGTATTCCCCTTTTCCCAAGCACAAAGAAATGCTGACTTACACAAGCCAAGAATCTCAAGCAGGACAAGAATACAGAGGTTCTTTGTTCCATTTTCTCAAATTGAGAGGTATCAAATGTCTACTTAAGGATTACAAATAAAAGGCAGAAAGAACTAGGAAAGTACGTTAACTTTTATGGGCCCTTCAGAACAAAATACTTTAATAGTAACAGTTATAGAAGGCAGTAGTTTACTTAATTATGCTGTATCTAATGGTCAAGTACTAAGATTTCCCTTGCTACCAGATCTTTCTGCTTTCTATTGAAAGGAGTTTTTTTCCTTCTCAAAGTATTCACAAAACTTTCCACAAAACATAATAAACATAAAAACACTAGATAAGTACAGTTATGTTCTGTGTTAGACCATCACACTTTTACCCACAAACTTTTTACCTGTAATCCAGATAGGAGCTTCTACTTTGTAGTGGCCACTCCATGGCTCCTGTGCTGTCATTAATCCACATCGACCAAAGGGCAACTCTTCATAGTAACTAGCTACCAAGTTCCATGCAATGGTTCTGGAAGAGAAACAGGTTGGCTTGCTTCATTCATACAGGTAGTATTAGATTAACTTGGTACAATAATTTATGCTTCTCTTCTGCAGCATACACCCCCCAAAAACACATCTTTCCAGCTAAAGGAGAAAATTTAAAAAAAAAAACAAAAAAAAAACCAAAAAACAGGATAGGAAAACAAAACAAATCAACTTTCAATATTGAGAATCTCTTAAGAAATGTGCACTGAGGATTAACGACTCCATTCATATTTACCTTTCTTCCTGTTTTGAAGGGGAAAAAAGTTAAGTTATTGAGGTTTACAGCTTTTTGTTGAGGTGGGTTTTGGGGTTTTTTTGTTTGGCTGGTTGTTGCTGCTGGCAATTTATTATTTTTTTTTTGGTGGGGATGGAGGGGTGAGACAGCGGAAGTACCACTGGAAAAAAAAATACTTCCTTTATCTATATAAATAACGATCAGATAACAACGCTAACTTGCCATCCTCTAGGAGTTGTTGCCATGTCAAGCAGATGACAAGGTTAATTACTTCAGATCTTTTGATTTGGTCTTCACTGAAAATCTTCTGCTAGGACCTTAAACTTAAGACCTGTGCACCGTAAGTATGCAAATGCAGCTTAATAAAGCAGTTATGTAGAAAGCAAAAACTGGCATGCTGTTCTGCCACTGCATACAGATGAGTGCAAAGGCCTTATATTCTGAAGTTGTTGCCACAGATTTATCACGTTATATATACATTCCAGAAAAGATCCTGAAATCCTACAAA
Organism: Limnodromus scolopaceus; assembly: GCA_028565335.1. NCBI lineage: Eukaryota > Metazoa > Chordata > Aves > Charadriiformes > Scolopacidae > Limnodromus > Limnodromus scolopaceus. The sequence goes on from JAOXNO010000041.1 coordinate 46,221,328, forward strand.
AGTTGCTCACAAAATAAACAACTCTTGAGCTGTAAACTCAACAACTTGCTCACAATGAACTTGTTCTGCAGAGTTTCAAACGTAGAAAAGGAACATAGGGAACTCAAGTTCAAAGGAATCAAGCTTAGCAGGAAAGATAAGCTGCCTTTCAGCAGGAAGTTGATTTACAATACAAAACCCAAGATAACTTCAATATTTGATATATGGACTTGGAATTATTCCACAATAATTTCTAAATACAATAGAATTGTATTTAGGTCTTGCTGTCAGGTTGCTAAACAATTGGGGCATATATAATTACAAAGGGCTTATCAAAATTAAAAAAAAAAAAAAGGGGAAAAGAAAGACCCCAAAGTAAGATATTAAAGCATATGAGAGTCAAGAGGTAACTGGAATGGTCAGGAATTCACATAGGAAATATTAATCTGTTAGAAAATTTCAGCTTGCAGAGCAGACAGAGATTCACAGAAACCATATGACTCAAGAAACTTCCCTTTACAAGTATCCAGGTATTTTGTGCTGTGCTCCATTTCAAGCCTTTCAGACAAAAAACATTTTTCTTTATGGTTCCAAAATGAAGTTACATAAAAACTAAAAAGCTTTGAACAATTACGCTTACATCTTGATGTCTACATTTTTAGTCAGATTTTTTTTTTTTTTCTTTCAGATTAGTAGTCATTACACTGGAAACTGGAAAGTGTGTTTTCTGTTCTCCAAAACTGCAAGTTATGTGATTTCCCAATATATAGACCAGCTTTCTTCCAGATTTCAGTTCGGAAAGAAAATGCACAGGAAACAGTACACATATCAAAAGTCTGCAGCAAGGTTTAGAATGGAGTCTGAGAAAGAAGTCATACAAAAAAACTAGATAATGACACCCATACCTACTTTGCTACAGAAGACAAACAACTTGATAAAAACCCTAAGAAAAATACAGATAAATTAGCTTTATTGTTATTTTCCTCCAATGTTTTTCATTTTTTAGTTCTTCTTAAGAACATTCCCTTCTTAACAAATACCATCAGAGTCTCAAAGGCATCTCAACTCATCTGCATAAGCCATGGGATACTGCGGAATCTCAAGAACATATTAAAACTTGTGGGGCTTCTATCCCAGAAAGAGGCAAGGAATGTAGACTTCATACCTTACTATACTTGAATTCAGACTGACAGTGGAGAGAGTTTCAGTTTACCTGCCATATTACCATAGTAGATGGATGTGTTATATAGTACCTGAAACAATTCTTACACACAAAGTAGTGAAGGCGAGCAACAGTGCGCAGCACTTACGAGGTCATGTTTCCATTCACGTAGTTCTGGTTCAGGATCCGAGCCCAGCAGCCTGCACCTACTTCATCATTGAAAGTACTGTAATCTTCTGAAGACCACAGTTTCTTCTTAGTCAGCAGAGCATTTGGCACCGTTTTTGTTCCAGGATAGTGAGCCCTACACACATTTTAAGAAGAAACAGCACTTATCACAAAAATAAAATTCGAAGCCTGGAAGTACAAACAGCAGCTAAAAGCTAAAGCTATGGAAATAAATTGGAAAAAACAGGGATGATAAACAGGATTAAAGTTACAAGGAAAAGAAACAGGTTCTAGAGGCAGACTCTTTCAGTGTATCTTTATTGACAGCTATGCTTCACTTAAAGCCCACACACTTAAAACGTTCTTGTTTTGTCCCACTGGTATGCAATCAAGTAAAACAGTTTCACCATCAATTGAGAAATTAATAGTTTTTATCTGCTCTTTGATGCAATTTCTACTGTTAATGAACAAATCTTACATTGTATTTGCTTTTCACTTAACACTGCTGTTAACCAAGGGGTTTTGTTATACTTTCATTAATATCTAGATTAGTCCTTAAAAAGTAGGACATGACTAAAGAGCATGTAACTTCTATTCCATACAAAACCTAACTTCCTAAAAAATAAGTACATAAATATATTTTTAAACTTTTAATAACACTGTAGAGTGTATACTTTAAGAAGACCCACCCAAATGCACAAAATAAACATTTGCTATCAGATTACAGTGAAGGCTTTCACACACAGTATGTGCTGGATTTGTTGAACTCTATGCAATTTATATTTAAAGAAAACACTAGATCACGCTACAGCCCTCTTTAGATGTCTTGTGCCACTCTACAGCCTCAACAACTAACAAAAGGTGTGCAGCAAAGGACAGGAGATTAGCTGTGTCCAGAACAGCATGCTCTGCTCCTTCGGTAGTGAAAACAACCTTTTTATCTCACTGGAAATGAGAACTCCTACAAAGGAGTGACTATACTCCAATTGCCCTCGGGAAATAATTGGTCAACTCAAGGACCACGACTATTCGGAGAGACTTGAGCATCCTGATTATTATTTCAAGAAAAATCACAAACACCTAAATACCTACCTTTCTTGCTGCCTGAAAAGAGGACATGGAGTAGATTTTATGCATCATTCTTACAGAAATGATGCTTCAGCAGAAACAGTGGGATTTTGGATTCTCTGCTCAAAAGAGCAGTCAGATACACTATAACAGAAGACCATTTCAAACAGAGAGGAAAAAATTATGTGAATCACGAAAGGGGGAAAAAGAATGGATCTTGGTGGAGAAAAGGTAATGAAAGTAGTAGGAATAGAATTACAACAGAAGTGACACATAAGCTCTTGTCACTGCAAGAGAATGATTTACCAAAAGCTATTGCTATCAGTGCTTGAATTCTTCAAACCACTGTCATTTATTAAAAAAATATTTTCATTGTTCCCTCCTTTCAGTCCTTCTGGAACCAGCAGATGGTTGGTTCATCATCAGGGCCTCTAGCTTTAAAGTGGTAACAAAGTGTTTTTAAAATATTAACTATTATGAGATTGAATGTATTTTATACAGCAGATGATGAAGCAATATAACTCCAATGGCAAAAAAAAAACCCAAAACACAACACACAGTTGCCTGTGTAGGGCAGCTAAACTAAATAATATATATTAAGAATATAATATCAATTAAGAAAAGTTTTTCTACTTCTGGATTGCAAATGCTGCTTTGCACAATTGCCCACAGAGACTTCATTTTGATAACTTTGTTAAACAACAAACAAACAAAAGACTTCATGTTATTTTCTGTTTTACAGTAATGGCCCAAAGGAGAAAACGAGGATAGATAGCAGGTTTTCCCACCATTTTTCTCTCACACATCAGTACAAGGCCATAGAAATAAAATGAATCTTAAAAAAGACCAGCCTATATAACACACTACAATGAAGCTTTGCAGGAAAGCACTACCTGTAAAAACCTCAAAGTCTAGTTCTCAAAACATCTCTGGAAAACAGAAATCATCAGCTAACAACACTGTTTTTCCTACTTCTGATTCCGTGTCAGCTCACAGGCCTGGGAGGGACTTGGGACAGTTTGCATTCCCACTCCACAGACACCACAGCATGATTCCATCATGGAGTAAGGTCACAACATCATCTTGTTTTTCTTAGGTTGTTAACTTGGGCATAGTATCAAATTTCTTTAAAAGGTCTGTTTTCCTGTGACACATTCAGCCAAATGTGTTTAGAACAGATCTGATTAAGAACACAGATGCTGGTAACCAAAAAGACTGAATTGTCACCTAATGGCATACTAGATTTACAGAAGGTGAAAATGAAAGTTGTTACTCCTAAACCCACTGACACTTCCTGAACACTCCCTATTCTCTTTCAATTAATAGCAGGAAGAGTGAGGGGGGGATAGAGGGTGGGTCGTAAATGTTCAACATGTAGAGTTGTAATAGCTTGGTCTCTAACTAACTGTACAGATTGCTACTTGTTTGTAACACAGTTAAACCAGTTAGATTTTCGCACATCTGAAGTACTACTGTGGAATTTACAAGCCTATCTGCGAAAAACATTGCTTTCAAGAGCGTCAGCGTAATTTAAATATGTTCAAAGTAGGATAAATACCTGCTTATAATTCATTATACTTCATTTCACTGGTAAAATTGATGCAACCGTAATAGCTCTGAAAAGCTGTTTGGAAATAGCACATTATAAAGTGCTTTGGTGACCTGTGTCATTCCTATGTGGGTGAAAATCTATTAATGGTTTTATAGTGTGTCTTCAGGGCTCTCTCTAATTTCTAGCCATTACAGTATCTTGCAGATGAAGCCTGGATCCTAACAGTGCAAATTAAAACAAAAGCAGCAGCTTTAATCTCCCATCCAGCTTGCCTGATGAGAAACCTCACAGATAACAAATTATGTTACCACGTCCAAAATTGATTCTATGTGCATTTATGAAAAAAATCCTGGCTATCTGAAAAACTTTTGAAATAAAAAAGAAAGCCAACATTTTTTTTTTCAAGATACCACAATGAGATGTGCACCACTAGATGTCCAGTAGCCAACTCATTATCTGTTACACAAGAGAGTATTTCATCTCATATTTGCAAAGAGTTAAGCAACTACAGCTTAATAAGACAGCGTAAAAACCACTGAGCTTCAGGAACTGACTCAGGATACGTACTTGTAGCTGCCAAAAGCCAGACAGGAAGCATGTTCAGTGTTGGGATTATGGTAACTACTGTGGCTTTGTATGCACCAGAGTGAGTTCACAATTACTTTCACTTGATGATCCACAAATGATCCAAGACTCTACTGGCAAAAAACCGACAGCATGCTTTTTGTTGTTCATAATGGCAGGAGGGATTGATTTGGAGGGGACATTGACTGTGTATCTGTGTTTGGAGGGAAAATTTTTTGTGCACCTCCTGTGGGTCAGATTATAAAGATGAATGAAAAGGACTCAAGGTGAAGCAAGGAACAGCCACATTTGAAGCATGTGATTGGGTCAGGCAGGTTTATGGAATCTAATAATTAAAATTTAGAGGTACTACAAAAAGAAAAGTTAATGAACAAGTCTTACACACGTATCCATTCAGCAGACAAGTCAGTAATCAATCTCACATTTAGTCTACTACTTCTGTAAAATATTAGCATTATATGATGAAACCCAGAACTAGAAAAACAAGTCAGCTGGTTACATGCTTTCCAAACAAAACCTTCCCATCAAAACAAAATGGAAACTAAGAATCAAGACATTATTGTAACTAAAACAAAAAGAATCACAGCCCCAATTCATTTCTGGATCATGCCCATTTCTGTAACAGACCAGTGGAAGTCAGCAATACAAGGCTGTGCACAAAACTCTAAAGATAAAGTGCTTTTTGCATGCCAAATACAGGAACCAAAACAACCCTCAGAATAAACATGGTTGTCCAAAAAAACCTTCAATTCATCAAAAGTGCAGCCACAGCCAATAGGAATCTTCCATGTGATAGGAAACTCACAATTCAATTAAAGGGTTGAGGCTGTCACCAGGACAACAGCCAAGATCATTTGATGTGGGTTAGTAAGAAGTACTATAGCATAAGTCCTTTCATTGCCAGTAACTGTATAGAGAGGTGAAGCTTTGGCTGTGCTAGTTATAAATAGGCAAGATGAAAACAAACTATAAACAAACCACCAAGAAAGAAAAAAAAGAGAGAACCCCCTACCCAATGACATCGACCACTCCATGGAGCTCAGAGTCAAGCAGCAAGACAAAGGAAATGGGCTCCCACAGTCTATCGCTGGCTATGATCCTCACCTGCTGCAGACCGTGCTTATCCAATGTGTATCTCAACAGCTTTGGAAAAAAAAAAAAGGAAAGCAAAGAGCAGAGAGAAGGGAGAAATAAAAAAATGTTTTTCAAATTGTTAAAAATTTGTATCAGGAAAGGCAGCATCTTCTTCAGCACTATTTGAACATATTTCAAAACAAATCATGTTCCAATTCTTGTTTTCACTCAGACAACAACTGTTACATAAAACAAGATGTAATAGATTGTCGAGCACAAAGTGCCTTCGAAGAAGGACACCGTCTTCCTCTACCATGCCAAACCCCAAAGCACATGACAAAAGGAAAAATGAAAAACATTTGGTTCTTCTTTTCTTACACACACAAATCTCCAGGTAAAGTTAAAGACAAAGCATATCACATTTCATGCAAGATATTATATTTGCAGATCAGCCACTTAGATGTTACAACACTGAGGGTTAAGCTACAAGGACCACATACAGGGCAAGGGCAACTGAACTGTAACTTAAAAACCTTGTGAAAGCACAGTAAACACTCAATTAAGAAAAGGAATTGATTCCCCCTGTTATCCCTGCTAATCAACTACCTCAGTTTAACAGCAAAGCAACACAAATGAGATTGGTTCTTCCTAAACACAACTGAAACAAGAAATGAGAAAAACACCAACACACACACCTTATTACTCAGCTCCATTTTATTTCAAGTTTTAAAACTGCAACTACTGTACACTTACCCAGAGACATTTTAAGGCCTTGAAAGTCAATGAAACAAATCTAAAATGTCACATAAGACCGAGTCTAACAATGTAGTTCCTTGAAGTCCAGAGGGCCCCTAAATAGTGTGTGCTTTACTTGTAAATTCAGATAACATCAAATGCCTATCTTCAAATCAGCCTGTGCATTTCTACCGTATATGATGTTCTCTAACACAACCTGCAGGAAACAGTGCTGCAAGGTTATTTTTTTCCACAGATCAGACTTTGAACTTGCTTATGTGCAGTCTGACCATAGCCTAAAACATCAAGATTTCCTGCCCCAAAGTCTTGAGAACTGTGTCTGAACACCAAGTCAGTATTACTTCTGCACAGTATTTTCCTGCTACATCTTGCATTAGAATAAGGCAGTATTTGGTTCACAGACTTAACATACATACAAAGGCTAAAGTATGTAGTGATTAGGAGAGGTTCCTCACGAACAGAGAAAAACAGTTTTAATGCCCATCTTCAAGGAAGCTATGAGAAACTGTAAGTCCATCACTCTAGCCTTGGTCCCCGGGAAGGTTATAGAACAACTCTTCCTGGAAGCCATTTCCAAGCACAGGAAGGACAGGAGGGTGTCTGGGAACAGCAGCATGGATTTACCAAGGGCAAATTATATCTGAGAAATACAGTTGCTTTCTACAACAAGATGACTACCTGTGCAAGCAAGGTGAAATCAGTGGATGTCATCCACCCTGACTTCAGCAAAGTCTCTCACCAAGGTGGATGGAAAAGTCCAACCAGGGTGCAGATTGCTAGCGATGTCCCCGGAGGCTGCTATTAGGGCCAGTACTGTTTTAATGTCTTTAATAAAACTCTGGAAGTTCACATTTCGCTTTGCTCGCACACACAGATTTTGCTTTCCCTTTTAAACTTTTTCTCAACCCACATTATTTCTCACTTTGACCCCTCTGATTCTCACCTCTACCCCATCAGGGAGGAGTGAACAAGTGGCCATGTGGGGCTGAGCTGCCTACCCAGGGCTGGCCTACTCAACCGGTTATCTACTGCACAGAAGGGCTGTTATTTAGATGGAATTAACAGACTAGAAAAAACAGGCGGACAGTAACCTCATCAAGTTCAACAGATGAAAACACCAAGTCCTACACTTGGGACACAATAACCCCTTGCAACAGTACAGGCTGTGGACTGATGAAAAATTCAGTTACATAGAAGAACTTAGAAGAAAAGGAAAAAAAAAAGAGCATGAGTGTGCTCTAACACACAGAATAAGTTGCCCAAAGGGGTTGTGAAGATATTAAAGCTGAATAAACCTCAGCACCACAATGTAATTTCACTTGCTTGATGCAGAGAGGTTCAACCAGATGACCTCCCAAGGTCCTGTGCAAACCAAGTTAGTCAATAATTCTATCTAATTACAGATAACATCCCCAGAAATAAGACTCCCCCAAAAAAAAAATTAAAAAGACAAGGCTGTTCTACCAGCAAAATCTATTGGTTTTAATTGAAACAAACATTATGGCTTAAGATCAGTTACAGATTGTGCTTTGAACTATGTAATAGAAAAATCCTGTTTAAAATCATGGCAAAAGCAGCCTGTTCCAATATCATAAAATAAATTCAGAAGACGGGATTTTCTATAATCTTTTTTCTTGCACCAGTTTAGCATAGTCAATTAATTTTTCTCTCTTACAGCAAATGTTTTCTACCTCAGAAAGAGCAAATAACAGTGAAGTGAACTTGCTCTTCCTGCTGAACCGAGAAAGCATTCCTGGATCGTAAGACTAGTGATTCCTCTCAAGTTGCAACTATATTAACTATGAAAAGCAACAGAACAAGAACCCCTTACATAAAAGCCACAGTCATTGAAAAATAGCTCTTAAATACGTCACCCATCGTCTTTGTTCATTAAGAATTACCATGATTTTTAAGTAAGAGACACTAGGAGACAGGGAAAATAAAACAAACTGATTTTTTTCTGTTATTTGATCATTGTATTAGAAAAGACTCATGCTACATCAACTAGAAATAAAATATGATTTGTTCTCTCTGGTAAATAAAAACTGATGAAAGCAGATTTTTTCCTACCACCTAACTGTCCACTGTAACGGCTTACAAGCGAAAGATAACTTAAATCATTGAGAACTACGGAAAAATCATTTTTCACTTTGTCTATTTTCTAGATAAACACAAGAAAAAAAAAAGAAAATAATATTGTGGAATATATCCAAGTCTAATTGTGTAGTGGCAAAAAGGCCTTTAGTAAAGATTTGACAAATAGAGCTAGGCTTTGTTAAACACAGCAAACAAAATCCATATGTAACAAAAGATGTACTACTGACCCATAATACGTTCTGGGAGAAAATTAATATGAATATATACTATACAAACACAGAAATAGCACCCATCAAAATAGCATAGGAAGACTGTAGTGAAGATGGTCTTGCAAACAAAATAAGGAAGCATAACATAACACAGTTTAAGACTTGAGTTAACTACATTACAATTATTTTTCCCATTTTCAAGCACTTTAGGAATACTGGGTAAGCAATTTGATTTAGTAGGAGTTTAGTAGCAGTTCCTTTTCTAACAAAATTCCTGCTTTCAATGGCAAGTACTGGAACTCATTGATATGAAATGATGGTAAGCAATATGCTCAAGAAGACCACTCCTTCAACCAAGGAAACACACTGAATGACAATAGCTGGGCAGCCTTTGTTCTTGTGAGAAAATATGAAGTCCTCTATCTTTCAAATCACAAGCCAGCAGACAGCAAATATGGAGGGGGAAAAAATGAACCTATAAACTTTACCTTAAGTCTACCTTAGATATGCTTCAGATTGCAAATAGTATTTTAGGGAGGGATAAAGCTCCACAGGGAGCAATGGTATCAAAGTAAAAATTACCTGATATGAAAGAGAAAGGAAAGGAAAAAAGAAAATGAAAGGAAACACAGGAAATGCAAGAGCTACTTTTTGTGGATGGATGAGAAAAAAATCATTTCAATTATCTCAGTAATTTGTAAATAAAACAATATAAATTTAATTTCCAAATAGAAGAACTAAGAAAAAGTCACAGAGAGGGTTATACTTGAAAAAGAGTACAATGTACAGGAAAGGATTTCTGAGAAAAGAACTTCAGACTATTTAGGAAAACAGATTGACGAGCAGATTTTGCAAACAACTAGACACAGTTATCTAAGAGACATACAGATAGAGTGTACTCTTAGCAGCTTTCTGAACTTGAGCATTTGAAGGACAGATGCCTAAATACTATTATCTTTTTCTAGGTCATCAAGAACTCTGTTTGGTAGTTGATGCCTTCCAGTCAGCACTGGTTGAGAAACATAGTGTTCTCATTTTGTACTAACCGTAATTTCTTGATAGATAACAACACTAGTGCACAGGAAATACTCTCTCAACTCTTCTTTCTTTTCTGATCAGTAGGGGTGGGGGAGTTGGGGAAAAATCCTTATGACATTCAAGAAAAACCTCTGACAAAAAGAACTTTCATGTGAAAGAAATGCCCATCATCCTAACCTGCAAACAAAAACAGGTACTTCTAGCCTTGATTCTGTCAAACTCTTAAAAAAAAAGAAGCATAAATGCACACTGCATTCATTCTGGAAGTTGCACCAGCATGGAAATCATAACTAAAACATTTCCTAATGCACTATAATTTGCTGAGGTTCAAGTCTTGCCTAACCTAAGTCATAAGTTTTTAAACCAAATTAGTTACTCAGCACTGGTATTATAATTGGTATTTATCAGGCAGCCACTTCCAAGTGATCAGTTTTTATAAGCTCAACACATACGGAAGCAGTTTCTTTATAAAATCCCTGCTTAACTGACTTGGTATAACCTTTGGACCATGCACGTGTTTAAAAAGTTAGGCGTATATCACACCCTTTTACATATAGATGAGAATAAATGGCACACTAGGGACCACAGGCATGTTCTTATCACAGTAAGGTTAACAGAGGTAAGCCGGTTCTCAAAGGTAATACAAGTGAACAATTTATATGTGTATAGGTCATTTCCACTGGGACATGCTACAAATTTTGAAAACCTACTTACAGTTTTGAGGAATCAGAGATTACCAAGAAAGCAAGAGCATCAGGGTATCAAGCCAGTTGACAGAGGCAAGGTGGTAAGAAAGTGTATTATGGAGCAAGAGTGCAGGCAAACATTCAAATTGTCATTTCCTAGAACTACAACAGTGGGCACTCCTAGCTGCTAAAATTGAGATGGTTGTATTAGTTTAAAAACAAACTATGGATGCTTGTTTTCACTTCTGCTTTACCATCTGTGTGTGCACAAACAGAAACTCCTAGCTTTAGGAGGTTTTTGACCAGAAAAATCTCAAGCAAAGGACATGCAACAGGGAATGCAGCAAGCGTGGAAAGCCCCAGAGTGATTAAGTTCCAGTGTGAAAGTTCAAGTTCACCTAAAATTAAAACTGATTGCAAACCGAGAATTCAGTCCTAACGTTTTTCTGACTTTGAAGCTGGACATGCAGATTAGCTAAAAGTCTCTTGTCATTCACAAGTGCTAAGGTAAGAAGCCTAAAATATAGATCCTAACTGAGCACTTGAAAGAAATGATGGAAGAGTGGTAAGGTTACCATAGACATGCACTAAACTGAAAGAAGAGAGGGAGGGAGACAGGAAAGAGTAATCGGTCACCACTGTACATGATGGCAACAAAACTGGGAATGGCTCAGAAGTATGAAATAAGAATATATGACTTCTCAAAATGAAGACGAAGATTTACTTACAGAAATGAAGTAATAAGCAATGTGTAAAACTTCTCCCTTCTCCCACACTTACCCGACTACCTCAACAGCATCATTAAGATACGGATCAACTATCATCTCCTTTGAAATGTTCCAATCTCCATCTGCAGCGATGATGCCAATGTTCGTTAGACCCAGTCTGTCCAAAGATTGTCGAAGTACCTTAGTAACAGATAACACCACTTAAAGTACAGCCTTCATCAACCAGGCAACATGAAAATTTAAGACTGAAAACAATTTAAGAACTGTAGGAGTCGTCAGTGGAAGCATTTGTCTTCAAACCAAGATAGGTAAGAAAAGTTCTCACTTCTCAAAAGAGAGCTATAATGACAACTAATAGCCAGTACAAAAAAATGGGTTTCTCGTCACTTGAATTACTTTTGACACCCCATGTGCATACATGTACTCCCCTCAGACAAATATATACTCAAAATATACAAAATATACTCAGCTCCAACAGTTAAGAATGAACCAGGCTTATACAGGGATGATATTATACAAGCATGCTTTATCTGAACACTCAATTAAAAAAAAAAAAAATCCTAAAAAAAAAGCCTAAAATCCTTTTTTCAATCTTGGATATAAAGGAATGAGGTACTATGTGCTGTATGCATGCATGTAGAAGAAAGATTTTTCCAACCATTTGAAGATCAGTAGGCATGAATCCTTAAATAATTTCTTGTAATAGTCCTCCGGCATTGTAAAGGAGAATAGGGAGCATTTGTATTTTGACATGTAGACAAACAAGGACACAAAGCCAAGTGTTGGTGACACTGATCTAAAGGATCTAGATCTAAAGGACATAAAACTTATTAAGAAGAAGAAATGTATCAGTGAAGTTCTGTTCAGCTGCTTGAATCCTTTGAAGTATGAAGTTTACCAGAAGGAAAATTCATAAAGGCAGAAATACTTACAGTAAGGTCCTTGCAGTTTAAAGCTTTCTAGCTAGCTAGACATTCAGGAAAACTGCCTAAACATAGAGAAAGTTCAGAAGAACAAAATGACTAGAAAGGGTGCAGAACTTCCATGCTGAAAGATAAGTCCCAAGGACACAGAACTGTAGACACTCAAAATGCACTCCATAATAACATATACGGAATAGTTCCCTCACACACGGTATTCATGTTTATATACAGATACTCCTTAAATTATAGGGTTCTTTTAAGATTAAAGTATTTAAAAATCTAATTGGAAGAATAGGATCTTCTTGAATAAGAATTTGTAAGAAACAGAGCCATAATTTCTTTTTTTCTACTTAATAAGAAACATAACTAGTGCCTTAGTGGAAGAAGTAACTAAAGTAACTTCATGCAAGTAAAAATTTAGCAAGATAACGAAGAGCTTGTCTATGTCATGTATTTGTCAGACATTACAGAAAACGTTTGGTGTGCAACAGCACACTTCAGTAAATGGACCTTTTTTGAAATGGCAGACGGCAAATAGAACTATTGTGCTGATTAGAGAATAAATGCTATGCAAGACTGCAGAGTGAAAGAGAACGGTAAAACAGGTGTTTAATAAAAAGCCTTGTATCAATTCACGTACAGTGGAGGGAAGGCTGATGCTTTTCAGCAAATATTTGAGTGATTTTAAGATCAAATTTTAAACTAAATGTTTAGCTCTAGAAGCCAAAAGCGTAGTCCCAACTCAACAGCGCTTAAAAAGCTAAGAAGTAGAATGCCACACCTACACTCCATAGTTTGTTCTCTACATTCATTCTCCCCACATTAGAAAGCCAAGACAAATTGATGAGAAAGCCTCTAGGTGACATGACATAGGACTGAGCCAAACAGAACATTTCAATTTCTTACAAGATGTATGCAAAGCCAGAAAACCAGTTTTTAAAAGAAGAGCCAATCACTGATGTGGGGAAATACAATGAGTATTTCATTTATAACAAGATCTGCCTTCTCTCTCTGATGATTCTTTTTACAAAGGGTTCAGTCTCACAGGCATTCCAAGCAAGATAACATCTAGTCAGGGAAGAAATAATACTTGCAGCTCAAAAAAAAAAAATTCTCACTATTTATCCTCCATCTTACTTGCATTTACTTACTTGCACTTGCACTTACTTACTCCAGTCTGCAGACAAGCATTTTCAGTTCTGGTTAGTATTGCTTCTATAACATACACACAGAACAACTAGAGATTTCTAATTCCACACACACACATCTCCCCCTTGTACCTCACCAGCATAACTTATCCATGATTAGGATTATCCTTTAGGAGACTACTAGTAACCTTTGTGATTTCGCCTTAGCCTATACCTGATTAGTGAACAACTATTCTTTTTGGAAAAGAAACGCCTGGAACCCACATGGCCTGGGACTAAATACAACAGAAAAATTCTGCTTCCTGAGGGGTTTTTGTACTAGAGACAGCACCTTACGAGCTTGTTTCCTAGCTTTAAAAAAAGTTAGGCTATGGTTTGCGCTGAACACACATAGGGATGAGAAATTCTAAGAGGATTCTAAGCACACCCACTGAACAAGTTTAGACAGGGATTTAAGTTGCTTCACTAGCAAAATCTGAAGCATCTACACATCCACATGAGTTTTGTTACTTAACATGCCCAAAGAAACAAGACACCTTGATTATAGATGCCAAGATATCGTGCTGTGTCACACTTCAGTGTATTTGTGTTTTCTCCAGAAGGGATTTTGTAAGTTGCTCAAAAACTCCAGTGCCAAACCTCTGTGTCCAAAAGGAACTAATGGCCTAGCAGCCAACGAAAGAGACAGTCTGGAAAATACCTTTAACGAAATTAGTTGTGGAGTGCTGTATACATAACAGTATTTATGCACAGATGTGCTATGATTTGGAAACTAAGTTACTGCAGTGGCAGTGGACCCAGTAAATCAATTTAAAATACATGACTGATTAACGTATTTGTTACCAAGAAACCCATAAAGCTGGGTATAAGGTATTCCTCTTTCTTTGTACAAGGAATGCAACCAGCATAGAGCTTTCTGCCAGCTTTCTCCCTCAAGCAAAGCACTGCACAAATCGTAGGAAACTGCTACAAGGGCATTCATCTAATTCTACGTTCTAGGAAATATAATTTTTGAAAGTGACATTTTCTAGGAGAGCATTCTCAGTTTCCAGGAGTAGGCAGAATTTTATATATGCCAGCCTCGTGAATGATACCTTTTTGCTCTTACTGCAATGTCTAGTTTAACTGTTGTACGCCATTTCCTGTTATCATTCTACTAAAATTAATCATTGAAAAAAGTAGCTAGAGAAATTGCCAAGGACAATGTCATCCAGTGTAAACAAACTGTAAGAACTGAAACTTTTCTAATAGCCACTAATTGACTAATTTGAAGCAGATGAGATCAAATCCCTGAAAAAATAACGATCAGCAGTTTTCCTACACGCTCAGTTTCACTCTTCTTTGCTTTTAAGAAGTAATGCTATTAGGTGTTGCTAGAGGTAATGCTTATTACCCTCCAAGCAGCAAAAAGGAAATGAAAAAAGGAGAAGCTTGTACTTAAGTTTCCACTTCAACATAACAAACAGAAGTGAGTTTTCAAAGAAGGGCAGGGGGGCAGCAAGGGCAGACAGCAGTGCGAGATATTAAGAGATATCTGAAGGTTGGTTATGGGAAATACTGTGTTCTTTTAATTCTTTTAGAACAGGAAGTACTGAGTTTTGCACAACTAAAACCACAGAGCCTTTATTATAAATAGTTTTCCATAAAATAAGCACCTGGAGTTTTATAGCAATAATTTAAGGGTATTATATCCACTGGAACTTTGCTATAGAATTTTAAGTAATTCTAGATCTTGGAATTATAATTATATCCAAGCCAGTACAAAGATGATGAAATTCTATGATTTCAGTAGCATCAACTGGAGCTTCCATTAACATGTAGAGATCCTGCACATTTAGCATACACAGAAACAGTAGAAGTTCAAAATAACAGTTTCAGACACACACAAAAAAATATCTAGAGATCTAATCCTGTTAGCATTCTATGCCTGCAACTACAAGAAACAGAGCTCAGTAAGTGAAGTAGTTGCAAGATTAAGATCGCTTTTCAAGACCAATTCAGAAGAGTTAGTTGTTTACATATGATAACAAACCTTTCAAATCAGAGAAATAAGAAGAAATACATACCTTAATATATTTGCTACTAAATGCCCTTTCGTTCCATATCTATAAAGGAAAAGCAAAAAGCCATTTAGGAAAATCAGGATACGTCAACACATAATGAAATATTTCATTTACGTATATGTAAGACTATACAATCCATTAATTAACTCCATTGTTTAAGTTTGCTAGAGGAAAGTGCTCTGGTTGGTTTTGTTATCAGCTCTTCAGGGGAAAATTCTGCATGAAAGTTCAAAATAACTGCTTGTTTATCTATCTCTAAGGTCTACTGATTGCATTCTTGCTGAAAAGAACTCCAGAGCCACTTGAGCTCTACAATGGTAGCAGTGTTTGCCATTTTTACTAATGGGTCTACAGTTTGTTAAGAAATTATTGAGAAACACATTGTGGCTTCAAGGTGTGGTCCTAATGAATGAACACGGACTTGGGAGAGCTAGAATAAGTTACAGGCCTACAGTTTCAGGGAGTCATTCAATTACACTTAGAGTTCTTCCTAACTATGGACTAAATCCATACTTGAATACAAGAGACATCCCAGCATAGTTTAAGGAAACAGACACAAAACATCTAATTTCTGTTGCTGCGGATTTTCCATCATTTATGGAAAGAGCGTTTAAGCTAAACACAGCTCAAAATTCAAAAGCAGGAATGCTGGTCCTCCTTTCTACCTAATAACCTGGCCAATAAAAATGCATTGTCAGAAACCTTATTTATTTCCTTTTTTCCTAACCACAACATGAATGCCATGACTCACAGTCACCAGTAAAGGTGAAAGTATGCCCCTGCAGGTGTAGAGTACCTGACCATGTACAAGCAGACAGTTTCTTGCAGGTGGGATGTGTCCATTTGATTTTGATATTTCTAGATCTTTCCGTAAGTACCAATACATGACTTCAGAAATGAGCCAAGCAAAAACTTACTTACTGAAAGGCTCGTTTCATCATAAAGGAAATAATAATATATAACACATGCTATCAACCAGAAGTGCAGTAAAGGCTAACAATGTATAATCAGAACAGCATCAAAACCACGTTGACAGTTTCTGAGCCTTCACAGACCTCAGTGGCTTCCTGTATTTCAGATCACACCCACAAAGAAATAAGACAATATGCAATATCACCAGAAGCAGAAATTCCCTTGAGAAATACAGAATTCAGAAGGCCAATCACTGTGAAGCAGCAACACAGAAGCCAGACATTACTCAAATATGTAAAGTGCAGAACTTACCTTCTACTCCAATAGTACAGCAAAGAGAAAAATTAACAGCAGTTGTTCTCCCTGTCCCCCCAATTGAATTGCTGAAGCATCACTGTTTTCCCCAAAATGCAAGACTGACAGAGCTGAAATAAGTCAGCAACATTGAAGGGAATGCATTCCAGAGGAGATATACATCAGATACACCTTACCACATCACAGTGGAAAGGTCAGACTTCCTTTGAGGGATGGGAACCATAGTTTTAGAAGCTTTGCTCTGGACTGCTGAAGCGATTTTCAGCTTTTCTGCATTTAAACAACTGTCTTATATCAAAACAGTTAGAAGTCCAAAATAAGTGTTTCAGTAAGTATAGGACTAATTTTAGAGGAATCCTAACCAAACATTTTCTTAATCAGATGAAAAAATAAAAAGTTGAATCTTGGTCAAATAATAAACTTGAAAAGTGTTTTTCTTGATTGTCTGCTTCTCTCTCATCTCCAAATTATGACATTTTTCTCAGACATTTGTTCACTACTTCCATATATTTCACTCTAACACAACACAGGAGTAACAATGTACTGTAACATATGCACCTTTATCTGCTATAAATGACACAGGTAAAAATGGAAGAAGTTGGAGAGGACTGCCCTTCCGAGAAACAGTGACTATATTTTATGCCAATAAGTCATGTTAGCTGACTTTCACAAACTCTGTCTTAACTAATGCTTTTTGTTAGCTGGTAACTGCTGAAATCCAAGCAGAACAAGCAAGGCAGAAAATGACAAGACCAAGACTCAAACAGATTTCAGAATTCTCAAATTCTCTGGTACTCTAGGACTTTGTTCTAGAATTGGGAAGAGAGGAGACTAGCACCATTTTGCACTGGTTCTGCTTTAATGAACGTTATTGCAGAAGAACTAAACTAACATAACTTCTGCCTTTCCCCTTGCAACTGAAAACGCCAAAACTGCAATTACAAAACAATTTCACTTCCCATCCCTCTCTTCCATTAATCAAAGAGAGACAAGACCAAAATTTTACAAATGAGGAAAGATAAAATATACGGGAGATTTTGCTTTACTGACCCCGATATAATCAATGTCCAAATCATGATACTGTTTAGCTCCTAATATCCAAGAAACAACATAGTAAGCAGTGACATCTGGATAGTCATAGGGCCAGTTTTCACCCCTCCCTATCCATCCTGGAAACGTCCAAGGTAATCCTGGAAAAAGAGAAAAACCCCAAATGAGTAAGATAAGCAGTTGGTCTATATTACTCTGTAAGCTTCAATAGGAAGGTGTAATCTGTTCTACCCAAAATGAATGAGCAGATAAGCACTTCAAATTCACATAGTTCCAGTGAAGACATTGAAACATAACTTATTTAACTAGTATGCTCTAACAGAAACCATGATCAAACATATTAATAGCTGCTTTTTTTTTTTTTTTTAAGATTGAAACCATAATTACTAGAGAACAACTGACCACATGCAATCTTACTATTCTGTGGTATTAGCTCTAATAGGGTTAAAATTATAAAGATTTTAGGAAAAAAGTTTATGAAGTTATAGACAAGGGATCAATACCAAAAACCAAAAATTGTTAATCTCCTGAATATGAATTTCAGAAGTGATGATCTGATCATAATAGAGGAAGAAAGATTAGGATCATGAAAAAGCATTTCCAAGCCTCAGCTGTTTACTGGATCTTGTAGTAAATAAGAACAACAAATTACCCTAACCAGATCCTTCTAAGTTTTCAACTGACTTTGTGCAAGACACAACAGGCTAATTCAAAGACAAACCTGCCTTCCTTTGTTGAAAGCTTAATCCGAGGGAAGACAGAGGTTATTAATAATCACAATTAGTGATAGAGAGTAAGCTTACTGCTTGTCACAGTGCTTGTTTAACAGAACCTGACTAGCAAATCCTGCACCAAGTCATGCCTTGTAGCTGGATGTGGCAAAGCCTGATCCCTGAAGAAGGGGGCTTTAGATACTTTTTAACTGATAGATTTCTTACCTTTTTTCATGTGAAATACATTTTATTAAGTGTTTCAATTAAAATCTCGAGCTCCACATTTGGACTGTCACAGCGCACGCACAACCCATGATCAAAATAGGGAGACAGGGAAGTCCTTTTACAACTGAGCTATATACATGTGACAAATCAGCAGACAAGAACCACTACAGTGTGGAGGGGTGACTGGTTTGCAGTAAGAACATATAATTGAATTTAGCGCATATAAGATCTACAGACTTATACTTCCTGTAAATTTACTTTATCCCTCCCAATATTTTTACTCTATTATTCATAAATTCACCTTTCATAATAAATCATTTATGTACATTGCTGTGATGCAATCCAAGCATTAATGTTACTTGATACAAGTAAATGATCCTATGCTACTCGGTGCACTAGCACAACATAAGAATGTTATGCTACTGTAACAAAGTAAAACACCGTAAGTTTACATAAAGCATCAAGGCAAGCTTATTCAATACTACTGATTCTACTTGGTCTACTGCAAAAATAAAAAATCATATGCCCATTAAAATTAATATGCTAATTAAATGTCAGTTATGTAATTTAGCTATGGGGGAAAAAAAGCATTTAAGTCCTAAAGTTTGAAGCAATTTACCAATCAGTTTAATTTTTGGATTCCTCTTTTTAGCTTCTTTCATCAGCCACCATTCATAGCCCCGGAAGTAGTTCTCATCATTTTCATAGTGCATATGGGAGGGTTCAGTGCCATCTAGGAAGGAAAGAGACAGGTAGCTCACAATTATCTTCTGTGTCATACGCTGTTACACGTTATAAGTCTTCTGTATTGCTCACTGCCATAGTATGCAAGCACATATCTCCAACATGGTTCACACATTCTTTGGTATGTATTTCAAAGCAAAATGACCAGCTGGAGGGAATACGCAAGACTTGCCACCCTTCATTCTTAGCATAAACTTAATAGTTTTAAGGGACTATGCCTGCTTTTAACATCAGAATGTGAGTGGACATTTTCTATCCCCAGCTATCGTAATACTAAATCTATATTGATGATTATTTTGACCCCAACAACCACTAGGAAAGTTACAGCATTAAGAACAGGAGGGGAAAAAAAACCCCAACAACTTGTGTAGAAGTGGGTTATATATAAACCAAAAGGCAAAAAAAAGAAGGTTATAATTTTTTATAGTTTATTTCTTTTATGCAAGGCAAGTCCAAGGAGAGGAGAGAAAGGAACTACAATCACATGAAAGAGATTTTTTAAAATTATTTTTATAGTAAAAGATCCAGTTTATAATTTCCATGTTGTTCTGTGACTGCAGGAAGTTTTTGGAATTGAAGGCTGTGCACTGAATTCCCTCAGGCAAAGCTAAACAAACTAGAAAAGTGCAAAAGAATCAGTGCTCTATGGGAAGTCATTCCACATAAAATATAAATTAATAACTTGTGTACACAATTGCAACAATTACTCATGCTAAACTATATGTCTAATTGCTTCAGAGATCTCTTTTGATGAGGCACTTTTTTTTTTTTATGAAGCCTGCTGAAACAGCACATTTCATTACAAAAAATAGGACTGGTCTTTGCTACCTTACTAACACCTAACTATTTGGAAGTTCTATTTGTCAGAGACATAGAACAACAATTATAGACCAAACTTAAGACTTTTTTTGATCACACTTCAAACAGACTCCTTATCACACCTGAGGTCAGGATAAGAACTGCAGTCCAGTGTGTTAAGACATACTCATCTTATTTGTTCTCCTTCTAAAATATAGAAAAGCATCAAACAAGTATTTAACACTCTCCTTAGCCAGAAGCAAGAGTTTTTGAAGAGAAAGTCTTTGCACACATGAAGACGACTCCATTCTCCTCTAACCAACAATTTATTGACCAAATACCGAGCACTTAAACCCAGAATAGTACTTTCCACCATGTTAATTTTTCTTAAGGGAAGTAAACCACAGAATGAAAAACAGTATCCCGTAGACATTTAAAAAAAACATATAAAATGCTGCAAAGACAGAAGCTATGCTTTCTATTTACTGAGTCTGCTTTAAGTCTATTTTTGATGTGGCCAAGACTTACTTTGGGGGGTGAGGGGAAGATATAAACTGTAGTTTAGTTACTGCTTCTCAGCTTCCAATCACAAGCAGTTACAGTTTCTCCTACATGAAAATATAGCAGGCTAGGCAAATTACACCAAGACATTTTCATCTGCAATTGTGGCCAGGCAAAAAAACCCGTAGTGCCTACTGTCAGAGAATGCCACTCCAGTGAAATGTAGCACCTCATTGAACCAAAGAAACCAAACTGCTTCTCACCAGCTGTCTTTGCATTTATTTTCATGCTTTTAAGAAATAAACTACGTAGTCCTATACAAGTTCTACAGTTTGTGTTACAAAACTGGTCTTTGAGAAATGCTCTGCAATTCAGAAAGCTACTAGAGCTTCCTAAATCTTGAGGGGAGGGGGAAAGGAAGGAAGAACTCATTTATTCTAGAATGCAACCTATTAACCACATGATAGAATTGTCTCCAGAATGTTAGTGCAAATTTCTCTTCTACAAGTTAGTATTCACTGTTTATGTTTTTCTGCAACTACAGAATGCATCTCCACGCTTCAGTTCAGTGACACATGCAGGACATATTGCTTACAGCATCACTGCAACAACAGTTGAGCCCTGCTCATGCAAAATCCATACCTGTTGACTGACCATCACCTCCAATCTCTACTTTGAGGATATGTAAAGAAGCACCAAAATTTGGCTAGAAAGAGAGAGACAGAAAAACAAACAAAAGCCTGCTGTTAGCAAGAAGAATGCAATAAATAAGTGTATAATTCAATACTTTTCTTTTTTTTAAACATTCATTATAGATGCAAAGAGAGATTATACAAAATTCTGCTTCAAAAGGAAATCAAGCAAAATAAATAATACATTTAGCTTTAGTCAGTTTCACTGACTCTTGCACCACTAATGACACTTCTCTCCAATTGTACAAATTTTAAAATGGTTATGCTCAGGAAAATACTGAAGCACTCTTAAAGTAGGACAATGGCTATATGAGGAATACAGTATTTTTAATTCTATTAGATGTCAAGTTCATTTTCTTTTGAAATCAAATTATTGAAGTTAATATTTCTGTAAAAAATGTATTATGTAAAGGATTACACTGCTTATGTGAAAGAGCATATATATGGGTCAGAAATAACCTGCCAACAACAGACAGGCAAAAGTAAAAAACCCACTATACTGGAAAAAAAATGGCCACCTAGTCCACTATCCTCTTCCCCTGGCATCTGACTGGTAGAGCAGAACATAAAGTTCAAGCTCATACAGATGATCCTACTCCTAGTGTGTTCTTCCAGCCATTAGTGGCTTTAGAGTTGCTCAAGCCAGAATTTACAACTAATCATTACTTTAATAACCACTAATGAGCTGGCCTCCTCCATGGCATTACCCAAGTATAATTCTGGCATTCAAAAAAAAGTTTTAAGATGTGAAAATGCAGTTCAATTAAAAAAATATGCTGCATAGACAATAATTTGCTTGGCCTATAAGTTTGGGGTTTTGTTTTATTTGTTTTTAAATAAGAAGCAAATATTCCCAATTTACCATTTTTCTTCCTTATATTTCTGATTTTAAACTTTTAATGCTTTTGCTGTCCTATCCCCATCATGAAACCTGAATGACATTAAAAGACAAGGAGGATGAGGCAAGGTATACCGCTCCCAGATATCTCATGACAGCTTAACATGTTTTGGTGAAAGAACATGTCAAAAATTCTTTGAAGATCATGATCTTTCAGCTAAATTGTCTTTTACCACGTGCCTGTTGATTCCTTCAGAAAACTCATATTTTTAACACACAGCTTCAGTCTCCAAAAAACATAGGTTTTGATCCCCCTTATGCCTTCCTCTACCCTTTACAACCAATTCTTTAAACTACACAGTAAATTATTCCCCTCCAGCCATCTGGATTACACTACTTGAAAGTGACATGACATCCTCTTCCAGCAGAGTAATTTACAGTGCCAAAAGCAAAACAAGTTATTACTGTCCAGTGCAATAATCTTACCATATATTAAATTGGGTAACTCCACAGGTTACACTTGCTTACTATGGCACCTTACAAACCAGTAACATTCACACACCTTTCTAGAGTAACTGCACTTATACTTGAGGCTAGTTTGAAGTAGATATGCTATTAAAATTATGCCATCTGCACAGTCATTTTCACGTTATGTGAACCTATCTGTACTCCAAAAAAAAAATAAAAATCAAAAATGCCTCAAAGACCGACTTCCTGCAATTGCTAGGAAAAGCTAAACCCCTCATTTTAGCCACAAAAACAATTTAATCCTCTTTACACCCACATGGATGCCAAAGTATGTTGAAAACTTATTTTTAAAACGTATCACAAAAACATGAAAGGAATTTTCATAATAATTTGAAGAAACAGGCTCCTGAAAAACATGCTAAAAACAACAGCTAAAATTTAAGGTTCTGATAAAAATCAACATTAAACTAGATGTTTTACAAGATGGGATTTTATCTCAAGTAGTACTGAATATACTATAGCAGTTCCAACATTACACAATAAGAAATTTTCCATGAAATTAGACATTATTGCAGCATTGAAACCGACTTTACCTTGAACAGATAATCTAAAATCTGGGAGCGATAGGGTTCTTGGTAGTTCACCAGGAGTCTAGATGTGGCCTAAAATAGAAAGAAAACACAATAATATGAAAAACTAACTTTAAAATATGTAAGTGCATCCCAGTTCGTCAGTCTTGGACTTTCACATAGCTAATAAACCTACAAAAACAATTATAGCACCAGCAACTTAGCTAAGCACCTGCAAAACCTCTTTTATAACCCTTCAATTTTGTCCTTCTGGTTGCATAGATTGCAATTGCCTAGTACTCCGGGTACCTGCAATTTACAGCAGAGTACAGAGACTAGAGAAACAAAGAGAACTCACAAACTTATCGTAAGTAAAACACAGCCTCTTCCCACCACCATTTCTCCCGTTCTACTCGAATCCCCCTCCTTTGGCTCGCTGTATACCAAAGGCAATAGGGGCTTACGGGGCACACAGGTGGGAGGGCAAGGAAAGCAACTCAGCAGGTCCAAGAGCGGGTAAGAACTTGCAGGAACTCATGGCTCTGCTCACTGCACCACTGGGAAGCGTACAACTGGCTGTTGGCTCATCCAACATTTTAGAACTCATAGAGACAACCAGCCAGGAAGACCTCCTACAGAAAAAAAATCCACCCTGGCTTAGCTCTTCCCCAGCAGCACCGAGGATGTGGCCGGCTCTTGGCACCCCAAGCAGCCTGATGAGAAAGAGCCACTGAGCCCCCCTGATCAGGGCACAGGCACAAACCAGGGCCCGGCTCCAGCTCTCCCCGCAGTCAGGACCACTGCCCCAACAGCTCCCTCGCCTCCCTCCGCCCTCATAGCTCCTCACAGAACTCTCCCTGCCAGCCCCCACGGCTCCCCGCAGAGACCCCCAGCCCTCACAGCTCCCCTCAGAGACGCCCCCAGCCCGTACCGCTCCCCTCAGAGACCCTCAACCCTCACGGCTGCCCTCAGAGACCCCCAACCCTCACGGCTCCCCTCAGAGACCTCCAGCCCTCACCGCTCCCCTCAGAGACCCCCAGCCCTCACCGCTCCCCTCAGAGACGCACCCAGCCCTCACCGCTCCCCTCAGCCCTCATGGTTCCCCTCAGAGACCCCCAAGCCCCACGGTTCCCCTCAGAGACCCCGGCCCAGGCCTCGCCGGCCGGCACTGAAGCCACCAAACACACCCACTGATGGAATCCTCCCCCCACCCGCGAAGCGTCCGTTGCCACCGCTGCCCCGAGGAGGACAGTGGCACCGCAGCACCGGAGGAGCCCCCTCGCCGGCCGGCGCCGCTCACCCCGCCGCCGCTGATAGCTCCGATCCCATCGAACTCCCTGCCCAGCCCGTCGACATCGTCCAGCACGTAGGTGGCCACCGAGAGAGCAGCGGCACCGACCCCGGGGGGTCCCAGGCCCCAGCTGCAGATAAGCAGGAGCCAGCCCCACAGCAGAGCAGCGCACCCCATCCCAAGCCGCTCCGCTCCGCGCTGCCGACAGCGTCCCGGCCGCGCCGTCCCGTCCCTACAGCAACTCGCCACTGCCCGGCTCCGCGCGTCACGTGACCGCGCAACCTGACAATCACCTGGAGGGGGCGGGGCATGAGCGCCCCTGGCCGCCATTTTTCTAAAGGGAAAAGCTTTCAGCCCTTACGGGCAACACCCCCGCCCCCAGTTCAAGTTAGAGGTTGCCATTTTGAGAAAGGGCAAGGCAAGTGCCAGTTGGTGGGAAGCGTGCCGCCATGCTGGGGTTGGGCACTGAATAGCGAGTGAAGCTATGGTGGAGCCATCTTTGATGTGGGACAGCTGGCAGGCTGTGAGGCGAGGCGGGGTGTGGGCGTCGCGGCGGGACAGGGAACAGGGAAATTGCGTTTAGTGCTGGATGGGCAGCCAGGTTGTGAGAGATACACCAAACTGATCGGGTTTTTCGGGGCCTCTGGCAAAGCACGGCAGTTTTCTTGGGAGAGAAATGGTGTTTCCCAGTGAACCTCCCATTTCCAGGCCCTCGCCAGCACCCCGTTTCCTGGCTTTGGGCCGCGCTCAGTGTGCCACTGAGCCCTTGTACAGTTGGCAAAAACAGGCACTCTGAAGGAGGAAACTGCAGAGCGCTGTAAGAAAGACCTTTGATTGCTCGCACAGGAAGAGGCAGGGAGTGGCCCTGGGGCACAGGGCCAGGCCAGTAGAGGCCCTGCCCCAGAGAGGGATGCGGGCAGCCCCAAGGGCTTCCCTGGGAGTCCCAGTTGGCACAAGTGAGATCAGCAGCTGTGTCAGCAGGACCCCAGAGAGGGATCCTTAAAGTGGGTTTTGACTTGCCTCACTAGCAGGGCTGAACAAGCCTTTCTGTTTTACCGTCTTCACTGGGAAGGCAGCAGTGTAGCTGCATAAAAATACAAGACAGTGCTGTGCCATATGTTAAAAGTCCGTGAGGATGGCCAGGGAGTTCCCTCAGACTCCAGCATTCAGAGGAAAGGAAATCAGGAGACTGGTGATCAGCTTCAGTATCCTATAAAATTCCATAACAGATCGGTGTTTTATGGAGGTAATGCTCCATGTGCTTGAAGGAGGAATTGCATTGGGAGATGCAGTGGCAGATGTCACACGGGCAGTGTGTCAGAGCTGTGGAAAAGCCCAGGTTTTCCATGTTTCTGTCCATAAAGAATGCTGTTGTCCGGGCCACTCTTGTCCATGTCATTGAGGGATCTAATGCCTCAGTGATGACATTACCTGACTGATGTTTCCTGTTTATTTCTTTTTTAATAACAATACCAAACACTCACAAAACATTCTGCACTTTACAGCAATATCAAGCATTAACTAATGAACCTGCTCACACCCAAATGAGCTATACATTGTCATTACTACACGCAGAAGGACAGAGTGACTTCCTCAAGGCTACAGTGAGTCAGTGGCAGAGGCAGAATTATGCTCATGGTCCTAATTTACATTCATTCCAACAGACTGTACACCTTTGCATGCCTGGAAGGTTTGCAAAACCATCATGAATTATTGATTGGCTAATTTTGATAATTTCTTAAATTAATGCATCAAAGGCTTCAGCTTTGGAATTCAGTCTCTTATTCACTCAGGTGCCTGTGTCAGCTTTTAAAACTCTTATTTCCATCCTACGAAGTACTGAGTGCCTCTCCTTTTCAGTTGGTATAGAAGAACATTCTTAGAATCTGTTTTGGTGGAAAGAGGACATTTTGGTGGGACTCTGAGGACTTCTATTCTGCATTAGGAATCTCGACCTTGCTTTTTACCTATTTTTTTCTTTACACATTTGTCCATGACCCATGTGATCTGGACCCTTTGTAAGCCCAAATATAACCAATAAAATTATTGAGGATTTATTCATTGCTTCTTTTGTATATAAGATAATTTTCCACTGTTAATGGTTTTCTATTACAGTTGTTCTTTCCTGATAGTACTTTAATCTCAGCCAACCCAAAAAACACCTGCTGTTCCGATATGACTGATTTGAGATACCATATATGTCCAGATCTCCAAAAAAGCCTGGGAAACTGTGCTGCTTGCATCAGAAATTAAATTATTCCATATGGACCCATGCTTTTTCCATATAGTTTTACTCCCAGAAAGTATAAAATGCATCATGTCCCCTCTTGCTTCCTTTGATCTTTCAGTTCCAATATCAATCGTTACAGTGAAGAACTGTAGATATGTATCAATCAACTATGTTTCTCTAATAATGATAAGAGCTGCTTTTTCTTCAGTGAAGTATAGGAACCCTCCACAGAACAGCAGAACCAGCTCACCAGACATTGGTTTTAGTAAGTACCATGTTAGGAAAAGGCAAGTGAAAAATGATAAAACAGGTCTTTGTCTAATGACTTTTCCCTCAGTACAAATAAGTGTTTGACTGAAATTTATTATAGAAATTAATCTAACCAAGTGGCTGGAAAGTCTCCCTTTCATCCAACTGGAGGGGGCTATCATATCAGTTCAAGAATGTCCACAAGTAGAATGATTTGATAATTTAGGCTTCATATAAGAAGTGCATCAGTAGAAAAACTGGATGAAAAAGTCATGCTTTGGCTGGAAAAGGGAAGGAACCAAATCTCTACATTCAGTGTTGAAATATTATAGAGCTGCCTGATACCGTTCTCAAGGAAGCCACTATGTGCTATTTTAGAGCTTCTCAATTTGCTCATCTGTTTCATTTCTCCCTAGCATCCGAATTACCAAACAGGCCAGTTTTTGTGTTACCCTATAGATGTACTTCTAAAGTGAAATTGTACCCAGTTTCTTAGAAAGTGAACTGAATTGTTCCAAACAGAATTTAAGAAAAAAAAATCAGAGTGCACAATAAGTTATTCTGGTCTGGAAGAGAGAAACTGTGCTCATGTAATGATTTTTCCACCCATCTAATTGAACAGAATTATCTGTTAAAAGAATCACTCCCGTGAAAGCTATATCCAACCTCAGATTCAGTTTATATAAAAATATATAAATATGCAACCTGTTGCAGCGCATAAAATTCTGTTATCCTTTGTTACCTAGAACTGTTCACAAACTTCCTCCTGTCGGGAGGCAAAAGGAAAAACAAAATCAGTAACACAAATTCTGAAAATAATTATTTTTTTTAGACAAACTCCTGAAGTCATTGTGATATATTTTTATGGGCTCTTCTTAAGTGGATTCTTATTTGATTCTGTGATAAGTCTGTTGGGAAAGGCAAGTAACAAGTTCTGCAGTCCAAAACAAGACCCTATGTTTTGAACATATACAAGTAAACACAAATAAATACATATACACTCCAAAGTATTTTATTTCTGTGGAGTAGTTTCTCTGCAGAATGTATGGCATCCTAAATAAGAGGGTTTTAGGTTTTTAATATACTCATGTAATTATGCAATATTTTCAATAAAACTTTTTTAAACTTAGTAAAAGTATTGCTAGACTTAGCAAGGTTGCTTTGTGCATATGCCTACGTAAGTACGTTAGCCCTTTTCCCATGAATAAGTTTAGATTAACAAGGTCTAAAAATAATAATAATACAAAGAGTTGAGAAGCGTGAGCTGTTGCCTTATTGGTTTATCCAAGAGCTGCTTCCTGTTGCTTTATCTGATGACACCGTTTTTCTCCTCAGAAGCAGACGCTGGTTTCACTACCCATGGCATCACTGCGAAACTGCTACACGGGGACACATGGCTGCCTGGGTAAGTGTTCAGAATCTAAGAACTCAGACAGACAGCTTATGTTCTGGTGCAGATTTCAACCTGGCTCTCTCTTAATGTTATGCTGACATCATACAACAAAAAGGAGGGACACAAAAGGGGCTGGGAAAGATAGCTTTGGGAAGGAGTGTTTCATTCCCAGCACAAGTGAAATGTGAAACAAAAGGGCAGATGACATCAATAGGTTGAATTAGGGTGGACATGCCAGCTTGATTTATTTTTGTAATGGTTGCCATCATCAAAATACCTGTTGCTTAGGAGAGAGGGGAAGGATGGAGAAGAAAAGTGTTTGGGGGTAAGTTTTCAGGATTTTGAGCTGTCTTCACTGCAAAAAATGCCTCAGGCCTCACAGGGGGTTATAGTCAATGGCTCTGCTATTATTGTTCTTTAATATTTTACAGCACTAGCAAGGTACTCATGAGGAAAAATGCAGTTCATTTTAAGTAAAAACGTCCATGTTACTGAAAGGCGTATTTCAGCTCTCCTGAACTGAAAAGTTTTTTCAGAATTAAGTTTTGAGATCTGCTCATTAGGAAAAAAGATCCAGCTATGGAAGGTCCTTGTACCTGGGGCAGTCAGATTGGCACCATAACTTATTTTGAGAACACAAAGCAATCTATTTTTGAGAGAAAAAAGAAATCAAGAAATCATCTATCCTTCCAGCTTATGGCTCATATACAGCAACACCAGTACAGCAGCTACTGCACTAGCTCACACAACATTGCTTTCTCCCCCTGAAACTTAACTAAAAGACAAAGTATTTGTAAAAACTTAACACTTTATAATGAATATTACTTACAGCAACTTGCCCTTTCATGAAATTGAATTTGAAATAAAGGGGAATGTATCAGTTGCAGATGTTTCCAAAATTATACTGGTGTTTATTAGCTAATGGAAGATTATTTTTTTTTAATTACTGACTAAACTTTTCTGTTAATGAAACAATTTCCTTACAGTCTTCATCTTTTCTAATTTCCCAAGCTATAACAGAATTCAAGTATCTGAAAAAAAAAAAAAAGACTCTCCCATTCTTCCCTTAGAAAGTTTTGCATTTGTGCTTGTGAACGTATATATTTATACTCACTTTGTTGCTTTCAAAATGTGATAAATGGAGAGATTGCATAATACCCTCTTTGAATCTGAAATGTAGGAATGCATCAATACAAATACATGTGTAATGAGCACTTTCTTTCAGAAGCTTTCACAAGGTTCCTTTACAGGCTTGTTTGCATACAGTTCTTGAAGCATAGCATTTGCTAGTCCATTTCTCTAAGTTTTACGTCTGACTAACTTTTTTCAGCGTTCTTGTACAGCAGGTTTCCTGTAGCAAAATGATAAAGAGACAGGGACAATGATAATCATTTA
This sequence comes from Limnodromus scolopaceus, assembly GCA_028565335.1. NCBI lineage: Eukaryota > Metazoa > Chordata > Aves > Charadriiformes > Scolopacidae > Limnodromus > Limnodromus scolopaceus. Next base: position 46,250,947 of record JAOXNO010000041.1, read on the forward strand.
ATAAAGTGGCTAAAAGATAAAATTACTGTTGAGATTGTATCTGATACCAAAACAAGTCTATAAAAATAAAGTCACAAGTCTACAGAATTAGTCACAATGGTTTTGGACCATGAAAGTCAAACGATTAAGACTATGTCCTCCATAGTTCTTTAGAAAAAAATTAACAATCAGTGGGGAAAATTATCAAACATTTTGTTTTAGGGTAGCTGTAAACCGATACCAGCAGGTACACTCAGTAGCTGAGAGAAAACCTGGGAATGCTTCAGACCACACATTCAGGTAAGACATATCATTTTTTACATTACATAATCCTAGTTATCAGAAAAAACCTAAGCAAGGGAGTATGATATGGACCACATCCCCTGAGATAAGGCCCCAGGTAACTAAAGAAATGTGTTGTAATCAGAGCAAAACAATGCTTTCTGCTTTTATGTTTCTGTGCAAGAAGCTTCAGCCTGCATTGCGGTACACTGCATTTGCTGGCTCATTGACACACTTCAGTATAGGTCATCAGAACGTGCCAGAATGACACACTTATTATTATTCTCATTGAAAGCATGGCCTCGTGTAAAAGCCGGAACATGGATATTACTTGGGGAATTTCAGACAGCTTCCAGGGCTTTGTTCATAGAAACTATTGATGATATTGGTTAAAACTAAAAGAAAACCATGGGTTACAGTGGCCTGTGAACAAGAAGGACAGAAAAAAATTGCCAAGGTGGCCAATTTCACATGGTCTTAACTCTCTTTGAATCCCATCTTCCATGTCCCAACCTGCCATTAGCCAGTTGTATCTTAGATATTAGTTCCTTAAGGCAAGTGGCAGAAGAGCAAAGCAAGGTCTTTCCCCAAAAAACATGCTGTGTATTCAAGCAAGTGCAATATAAGGACAAGTGTTTTACCTTATGATCAGTGATATCAACAGAGCAAAACTTTTAGAAACTGAGCTGAAAAGAGAAAGCTGAAGAAAAAAAGGTGGGGGCGGTGTGAAGAAATTGGCATGTTGGTCTGTGAGTAGGTATGAAAGAGCTGATAAAGGTAACTGTGAGAGGAGCTGTTGTGAGTAACATGGAGACAAGTTGGGAGCTTGTAAGGATGATGAATCTATAATATAACAAGTCAAGTAACAATGGAGAAAGAGTTTGTGGGGGCGGGAGAAGGAATTCCAGTTTCTCAGTCACGCGACTAGTAAATACTGCCTCATACTCTTGCTACACTACACACATGCTTCTGAAAGGGCACGTTTCCCTGTTAGACATGAAGAGACCTGTCATAGGAAAAGAAATGCTAAAATGTGGTTAGAAGAAGAGGTAGGCATTTTACCTTTTACTCATCTGGTCATTCTGTGTATGTTTGCTTTGCTTTTGTTGAGAAGTGGGTCATCAAAACCCTGAGATGCAGTTTCTAGAACTAGGTTTTTAATTCATGATTCTTATCTATACTGGTAAGCTTACGATGACCTGTTAACTGTGTGGTTTTATTAAACCACACTGAAAAGCAGATTTCTTATGGTTTTTTTCTGAAATACAGACAGTGCGTTTTTTTAATTAGTCATCATGTAAGCGAAGCTGCTTAATGGACCAAATTGGCAAGCCCTTCTCAAGAATTTCCCTTGTGTTGTAAGTGTGTGAATGAATTTAGCTCTAATTGTGAAAGTTAGCCAACTTGATCAAATAAAGCAGTGGCTGGTAAAATTACATATGTGCTTTTTGACTAGTTTTGTCTCTGAATGTGCATGAAAATTAGTTTTTTTATGGAAAACAGATCCAACAGAGGCAATTAATGTATCTGGGTTTCTCTGGTAAACCCACAAACCTACACACACACACATCAAATTGATAAAAGGCAGAATGAATTTGCCTATGAGAGGGGAAAAGCCCTGCACCCAAGCTGTCTTCAGTTTGAACTGTTTCCTGTGTGGGAGCAGTTGTAGACAGTGCTATCTTGTAACCTACTCACTCTCCACTTTCTTCCACCTCCTCTGCTGGCGTCTAGGCTCAAACCACAGATTAGTTATCACAGGCAGATACTAGTTAGAGAGGCAGTCTCTGAAGCAGTTAGTGTATTTGGGAGTAGAACTGTACCACAGCAAGTATTCCCCATTCTCGTATTCCCTGAACTTAACAATTACGTCTTTGGCGGAGAGAATTACTAAGTGTCAGAGCTGTGATATAATCGGTGAGTACTGGCAGTCTCATGGCTATGATTTTACACCCTTTCTTACTTAAAGGTCAGCTCTTCTAAGCACTTCTAACAGTCACACGTGCAACTCCTACAGTCCCACTGCTTTAGTCAGAGCTGCCATTTTACTGGTATTTTCATGGTGAAGCTGTTGACACCCACAGCCCTGGTAGTGCCTAAGATAAGCTTAATTGCTAATGATTTTGTAAAATCATGCATGGCAACTGCAATTCTTAGGGAAAAAAAAATATAAATGAAAAATTGTACTCAGAGAATTTTAACTTCACATGAGTCTGACACCCTGGCAGATTCTGCTGTGCATGCAAGAACCCAGCAGCCTGCCAGGTTTCACACAAGGGTTCCTGGGACACACAGTGAGCTTTGCTGGAATAGCAATGCTGGAATAGTTGATGGCAAGTTTTTGGGGCATCGCATACAAAGGAGGGGAGGGGAAGTGGGGAAGTGTGACGATGCGACAAGACAAGGGAGTAATTCGCAACAGGGAGACATACCAGCCACACATTCTCCTCTTCTGAGTAGATACCAGCATCTAGCGGTACCTGAATCCTTGTCTTTCTGTCCTTGCCTCTCCATTCCTTAGAGGGGAGGTTGTTATTGCAGATAAGAAACCTATCATATTTATATGGCCAAAACCCTGTTCTGCTCACCAGTATAATAGAAAGTGCACTCATCCTGCTTCTGCTGTAGAAGCTTGCATCTGACTGACCTTGATCACCTTATACATTTGGGTTCCTCTTCTTCTTATGCTCTCTGAAATCCAGGAGTGTTTAAAACTTTTGCTCTCGTACAAACACAGTTTCTTTCTTCTAAAAAAAAAAGACACCCATCAACAAGCCCATAAAAAACAAACAAAAATGTTGTTATAGCTGATGTTTTTCCTTTTCGGTAACAGAACGCTGGAATCTTACCAACCAAGTCCTGAAGAACTAACAGAGGACCACCCATCAGACTACAGAGGGTTTTTTCTTGCGTCCAGGTTTGAGTTAGCCCAAAGATACTACTGAGGGTGGACAATGAACAACACTGCTAAGTGCCACGATGATCACACTCTGGATAAGTATTTGTTTCCATTTGTGTACAGCATTGTGATGATGATCAGTATTCCTATCAACTGCCTATCCCTCTACGCATCTTGTGTTCAGGTGAGGAAGAAGAATGAGCTAGCAGTCTACCTCTTCAGCCTGTCCCTGGCTGACCTTTTGTACTCTCTGATTCTGCCTTTGTGGATTGATTATGCCTGGAATGGAGATAACTGGAGGCTCTCTGCCTTGCTTTGTCAGATTTCTGCCTTCCTTATGTATATGAATTTCTACACCAGCACTGCGTTCCTCGCTTGCATTTCTCTTGACAGGTACCTGGCATTAGTTCACCCCTTGAAGCTCCAGCACTTGCGCACAAGAAGATTTTCATTGATTGTCAGCGTAATTGTTTGGTTTCTGGAAAGCATCTTGAATTCAGTCATATTGTTGAACAAAGAAGTATTCAATGATCCTTGCAATTTCACTAATCATACATTATGCTATGATAACTACCCCCTGGAAGGGTGGCAGGCACAGATAAATTTGTTCCGGATATGCTCAGGGTACCTGGTCCCTTTGATAATCATTGTGTTTTGCTACCATAAGATCTACCGAGTAGTGAGAGGTAATCAAGCCACAGTAGATGAAGAAAAGAAAAAAGTGAGGAAACTTATTCTGAATATCACAGTTACTTTCATTGTTTGCTTCACTCCTTATCACGTTATGTTGCTTATTCGCAGCATCAAAGAACCTCAGCCCACTGACACACATGTTTTGCAGTTGATGTATAAGGTTTACAGAATCACACAGGCTTTAACAAGTTTGAATTGTATTGCCGATCCCATTCTTTACTGCTTTTTGAGTGAAACTGCACGAACAGACATACTAAATTTGTTCAGGTGTTGCTTATGCTTACGAAAATGTGAGAGAGACCAAGCAAAACACCATGCTCTGTACAGTTCCGCTACAAAGGGCGGAACTTCCTGTGAAATAGAGACTCTCAGAAAGGCCTGAGCGAGCACATTCAAAGCAACATTGGGTAACCTAAAGGGGAAAGAAAGGAAAATTCTTCCCCAGTCTGTACCTAGGAATTCCCCCAAAAGTCACAGATACTAATCTAAGTATCTGGAGCTAATAAGAACTTATTACAGGGTTAATGAAGTCAATGGAGCAACAACATGTATCTTTAAATCAGGCATGGTACGTAAACCAATGTCAACAAACAAACACACAGTCAAGAATGATGACCATGACATGCTGAAAAAATTACTGAGGATCCCCCACAGAACTGCTTCCTGTCACAGATCACCAGCCATCCCCTGTGCTGGGCATACACATACTTGGATGGAGGAAGGCTGAAGTTCTCTTAACCAAGTCATTTGTTTTTCAGTTTTAATAACTGTGAAGGAACCCCCAAAGGGATGTTTTTAGCAAATCAGTACTGTGACAGAAGTGAATAAAGCAAAGCACACACACACATGGAGAATCATTCAAATGATTCACAAAGGAACAGACAGAGAGAAGACGGTAAATCTTCTCTCTAATTTCATGGTGTAATTTATGCTGCTATGATGGTACCTGTGTTTCAGTAATGATTCAAATTCTCCTTGGTTAAAATTCTTTACCACATGTAGACAGGTACTTACCTGTTCTTAAGCTTCTCAACTTCTGTTTTCTTTGGAAAAGGTATGTTCTAATGTATAACCATATGTCACGCAGTTTCATTACAGTCTCGGGTTTCAGATAGTTGAAGACTTATTACTTCTAGTGCCTATAAGGAACCAAATTATAGCCACCAGTGGTTTAACTTGGATGAATTTTTTCCTGATCTATGCAGGGAGGAAAGGGAAGGATTGAAAGGTGAGGTTCCACATCTCCACAACGTAAAGAACCAGCCTTTAGCCTTACTTATTATGACTGAAATCTGGAGCATGGTTACATTTGCAGAGTCTATAGAGCAAGAAGGTTTATATCCATTTATCAGCATATAAAGCTGGAGGCCTCAGCTAGAGGTTCCAAGGCTCTCAGTCTGCCAGTTGTAAAAAAAAATAATCAAACAACAAACCAACAAAGAACACAAACGTACCAACAAACAATAAGACTGGCAGCAAAAGAACCCACATTTTGAAAGGGTTGAAGTTAGCACAAATGAAAAGTACAGCTGTGAATTCAGGCACCTGTTCCCACGCAGGCTCCTGCAACCGCTGCGTGGTTCCCTGGTAGCAGTGAGCACTTGACCCTCTGAAAAGAGTTAAAATACCATGGAAAGTCTTTTTTTTTCTCCTCTCACAATGTTTTCACTTTTGTTCAGTTGCCAGAAAGAATGTTTGGTTATGGTGGTTGGCCAGTTTCATAGGGAAGAATATTTTCTTTCCGTCAAAAAAATCCCCTCTAGCAAGTCCGTGTAGTGGATACTAGAATACCTCTAGGTCTGACATTATACTTGAAGGATGAACATACAGTGATTACAAGCAACATGGAAATTCTTCTGAGAAAATCTTTCTGTGTGTAAATAACAAATCTCTCCATTACAAAGAGCCACTTTAATTGTTCTTATGAGTTCCTGTTTGTGTCTATTTATACTTTCAATTAATTTCACATTCCGAGAAGGGAACTTGAAAGTCTGAGGAGGCTGGGCTTGTTCAGCCTGGAGATCAGAAGGCTTTGGGGGACCTAATGACAGCCTTGCAATACCTGCAAGGAGGGTATTGAGAAGATGGAGCCAAGCTCTTCACAAGAGTGCACCACAGGCAGACAAGAAATCATGTGCCTAACTTGAAGCAAGAAAGGTCAGAGGACTGCCAAGCAGTGAAGTAGATTGCGCCAAGGTGTTCCGCATGCTCCATCCTGACAGGTTTTCAAGACCCAACTGAACAAAGCCCAGGGCAACCTGGTCTGGCCTCATAGCTGACATTCCTTTGAGCAGAAGGCTGGACTAGAGTCTTCCTGAGGTCCTTTCCAACCAGAATTGCCCTGTGATCCTATGAACTGTGTATGTCACTATTCTGGCTGTTGCCTTCCTCTCTAAAATAGTACGTTTCTTCCCCTTCATTGTTTCCATTTGCTGGATTTTGTTTTGTTTTGAAGCGGGGGCGAGGTGGGGGGGGCGTTCTGTAGTACCTTCTTATGTATTATGAAGGAAAAAGTATGCAAGCAGCAGTGCAAGTTACTTCGCCACAGATCTGTCCCTTTGCTGACCTATGTATTTAGCAACAGAATGTGAAATTTCACTGCAGCACTGGAATAAAAGGGGAACCAAGCTTCACTGTAACTTCATGGAAAAAAGAACTCAGTGGTTCATTTCTTGACCTTTCACATGCCAGAAAGGTTGGAAAATTAATTCTGTTGGGGTCTTTACTTTGTTTCAAATAAAGAATAATGAAAACTAAAACTAAGCAACAAAACTGAGTCAAATTTAACTTGTGCAACAGGGAGTAGTGAGAGCTGGCTGCTCTGCAAGGGATGGGGAGCCAGAAGCTGAGGGTGACAGCCAGGCAAGCTGGGCAGCATCCTCACTGAGAAGCCAGGCAGTCCCCCGTCACCCCAGTGAGGCACACAGAGCAGGCCCAGTAACCAGCATTGCCCTACAGTTCAGTGATCACCAGACTAATCCATAGTGATGAGGCAGGTCTGAGGTCAAGCCAAGAAGCCAAGTAAGGAAGGCAAGGTCAAGATCAGGAAGGTACGAGGCTTGACACAGCCGCACCATGTCAGCATTGGACTCCACATGGCCAGCCAAACCCCAAAGAGGCAAGAGAAGACACTGCAAACCCTTTTGGTAAAGGGCCAAACTCTTCGGGCCCTGGCCCTGTGCAAAGAGCTTAATTTCCACAAAATTTGACCCTGAGATCTTACACTTTTTAATATTCCACCAATGTTCATGAAAGCTGTAGCTTGGGACAGCTTACATTGATGTGTGGATGTTTTCCATAGCATCATTTCCTACAGTGCCATCCTGCATTGCTGAAGATGCACTTCAAGATGAAGGAAAAGATAGATGAAGGCTGGCCTTCACAAAAAAACCTCAGATAAGTTCAGGGTCCTATGACTTCAGGATAACAAAATGTAGGCACCTAATCCCTTAGATTGTTCTGAAGTGCTCAGTCTTTGTGTTCAAATCACAACCCTCTGAAGAAATGAGGAAACTTTCAGATGTAGAGACTATAACATCCCGTACTTCAATCATTTGTGCATTTACCTTGTTATTCTTACACAGCTAAAAATTCACACTTTTTTTTTTGTTCTCTCTCTAAATTTTTTATCCCCACTGTATCAAATTTACCACATGAAAGTGAACATTTATGTTCTTTTTAAAATTGCAGTGTTACAGGAGAGGTATTTTTCACTATGCAAAAACGGCATAGCAAAAAGTAAATGTCTTCATCCAAGCTCTAATCCAATCCAATGTATATTATTGTTATTGAATATTCCACTTAGAATTCCCGATGGCTCTGCAGGCAAAAAAGAAATGCAAATTCACAAGAACTCTTCCCAAAGCAAGGGCGTTCCTCACAGAAAAGAGTTTACAAAATCCAAATGTCTCTTTAGTGGCAAGAAGAAATACATGCATTCAAATTCCATATTCCTCACAAACAATGCCTAAAAGCATTAATATATGGCGTCAGTGAGCCACTGTAGTTCTGTCTGATTTCCCAATCTATACAATAAGAATATGGATAATTAACAGGGCTGTGATGGTAATTTAGTTAATATCCACAGGGTATGAAATGTCAGTGGCAAATGATATTGTCAGCATAATAACAGCAGAGGGGAATTTGTATGTCAGTAATTCACTTAAAGCAGAATCCATCTGCCAAAAGTCCAGCAAAGATATAGCTCAGCTTTGTAAGTCAGGAGGTTTTTAGTGGACTGTAATGACCTGGCTGGTGGAGTTTCAGACATTGGTTAATCTGTTTTTCCTGGAATCTTAGCCACAACCTGCACCACCACATTCATGATGCGGATCATTATTCTTTTCTGATGTAACTACACATCAGCTTTGCTTTGTTAATGTCAGTGGGATCAATCCTGACTCACATGGTTGTAGTCTAAGAGAGATTCTTGCAAACGCTTTTTTTTTTTTTTCCTCTAACAGATCTATCTAACTTCAAAACCACTGAGAAACACGAAGGGAAGTGTGAATTTGAGTTGTAAGATTAATATATTCCACTTCCTGTTTCCATTCATGGAAAATGACACTTCTAAAATAATTTTGATCAGTCTAGTGACAATCTTCAGCAGTGTCACTCCTAATTTAATGCCAGTAAAGAAAGGAGCATTGGGGCACAGTTTAGCCATGTGCCACTTTCCATATTACTTATCAGTTTCATCCATGTCACCCTCGGTCTAGTTCTCTATTTTTAAGGTGGTAAAGGAAGAAACCATTCATTTGCTCCCCACCTCAGCAGGGCATAGAGAGAGATCATGGGTGGGAGTATTAGGGCACTTGAGACCAGTGTGACCAAAGCAGCATATCTGCTTGCGCAGAAGGCGGCTGTGGGGATGGAAACCAAAGCATGTGGCTCTCAGCTTACCAGGAGCCAGGGGCATCTGCTGCACCCGCAGCCCAGGGCTGCCAGTTGCCAGGGTTTTCCTTCTGCGTGAGGTGGCAGCTCTTTGTGGTCCCAGAGCCCTGGAAGGTGGCAGCTTGCCCCCGCTCTGCCGCACCTGCAGTGTCCCCAGCTGTGCTGATCCAAGGCGGCATCTGATAAGTGATGCTCTGGTCCTCATAAGGGGAAGGAGAGCAAAACACCTTGTGCATGTTGTAAAGGTTTTCCTCTTATGGCTGTGTTACTGATAAATTTCTAGCCCAAGCTGACACAAGGAGGTTTTGGCCGTTTAGCTATAAATTAAACAAGATATTTCACCTAAATTTTGTAATATCCTAGAAAGACATAAAGTCTGTTCAGGGCTGGGTCTTTGGGAAGAAAAACAAACAAGCAAACCACTACCAACAAAAAACAAACAGGAAAGAAAAGGCTGTGCCAAGTGACATGTGAAAAGCCTGATCCAGGTGAATTACAAAGACACTGCCCAAGACACAGTCAGATCCTTACCTGTGCCAACCCAGAGGCACTGTCAGCAGAGTGCAAAACCTGAAATTAAAAAAAAAAGTGGGAAAATAGGTCAATCTCTTTTTTGTTCCGTTTCTAAAATTAACTTTGTATATTTTGGTGACAGGAGTACAGACTCCCAGCTTCTTTAAGTGGAGCTCAAGAGAAACTGAAAAAAAAAATAATTAAAAAGATGTCATCTCACAAGAGCTGAGGTAGCTCTCAGGAGCTGTTACTTTAAATATAGTATTTTGAGAAATTTTATTGCTATAGCAACTACTTGGTTAAAGATTCAATACCAAGGACAAAAGATTCTTTTCTTTTCCATTGTTTTGTTTTCCTGGTAAAGTCAAGATCTGTTCCTGGATGAACCAATGAGGTGCTGACAGATTGGGTAGAAGCACACCCAGATACTGTACTAGCGTCCAATCACATATAATCACACACACATATATATATATATAAACATCACATTTAGTTTTATCTTCATTATCTATGAGAGTAAAGTAAACAAGATAGGGGTTCGGCTCATGCCTTATTATGGTTTTCCCTATGGTTTTTCAGATCATCTAGATGTTGCGCAATGCCTTTCAGATGAGATACTGGAGTTCACTTATCATAAGCAACAACTTTCACAACCTTTTCCCAAGAGCTGGTCCTAATATCCCCAGATTTGTGCTATATTCCATCCCAGCTGAAGCCTTTTTTTGATTTGTTGTAGAATCTTGACCTTACCTGTCTTTTCTCACTGTTTAAAACCTTTCTTCCTTTTAACAACAGATGTGCGAAGCGATGACTGTTTGTCCAACCCAGCCTGAAGAACTACACCCATCTTGTTTCAAACTTCTAGCATTTTATCACAGAGTTTATTTGTGTATCGATCCTAGCCCTATCTCAGGTATACATTGAGCTATTGGAAAAACTGTCACCTCAGTTTCCTTCTTCTGATAGCTGGTAACTTAGCAGATGTCACAGCAAGTACTAAATCCCGAAGGATAGAGTCTAAAGGATAGGTCCATACATTGTCTTTTGTTTCACACACTTAATTAGATCTGTGAGGAGACACTGTAAGGAAAATGCAGTTCATCGTGTAAACGCAGGGTGGGCAGAATCCTTTAGGCTCACATACTTAAATTAAATTAACTGATGGGACCAAGGAGCCACAACTGATAAGATTGTCTCCTCTGGGGAAGTTGCAGAGATTAGCAGCTCCCCTCCAACAGATGCTCTACTCTGCGCTCGTGAGACCCCACCTGGAGTACTGTGTCCAGCTTTGGAGTCCTCAACACAGGAAGGACATGGA
>JAOXNO010000041.1:46261623-46305841 GCA_028565335.1 Limnodromus scolopaceus
GAGGGGAGATTTAGATTAGATATTAGGAAGAAATTCTTTACTCTGAAGGTGGTGAGACACTGGAACAGGTTGCCCAGGGAAGTCGTGGATGCCCCATCCCTGGATGTGTTCAAGGCCAGGCTGGATGAGGCTTTGAGCAACCTGGTATAGTGGGAGGTGTCCCTGCCCATGGAAGAGGGGTTGGAACTAGATGATCTCTAAGGTCCCTTCCAACCCAAACCATTCTATGATTCCATAAAGCAGGGCTGGAAAAGACAACTCCAGTGAAAGTGCATCCTCCCCTTGTATTCCCTTGAACAGACTACTTCTAGGTGCTAGATGGAAAACTGTGCCAAAGCAGTTCAGCACCCACATCAGGTCACCCTTCTGGCTCCACAGCCTTTATGGTCTCTTCCACTTCACCTTTGCGCAGTCCATCCCGACACACAAGAGATGGTTACGGGGTGTGAGAGTGGGCAGCCACTGGCCTCAGAACACAGCTCTTCCCCACTGTTTTCTTCTCCTTCCCTTGACACCTGACTTGTTCCTACTAGTATCCTACTTTGAGGCACCAGGTCTCACAGACGAGATCTCCAGGGTCTCACAAGGTGGGCTGGCTTATGGCAACTCATCTTCTGAGGTATCTTTTCACCTTAGGAGGCCCAAGGACTCCCAAATGGGAAGGAAGGTAAAAAGCCCCCATTCTTAGAGGGCAAGAGGGACTCTAACTGTGCCAAATAGCTATGAAACAATTCCTGAGATTCATTGTATTCTTGGGAATATAAGGGAATAAACGCATGGCTTCATTCATCTTCTTTGTTTATCCTCATGGAGTGCAACACCAGAAATAATCCTCCATAAACTAAAGTTTCTGCTCCTTCTCAGAATGCAGCACAGCAGAAAAATCCAGAAAAGGTCAAACTATTGATGACTGCTGATATGTTCGTGGTAACCCCACACAGGCAGAGAATGAGCACTTGTCACTGTCTGACAGCTCAGTCAGCACGTGTGAACCTACTACAGGTTCTGTATAGCATGACCGACCTAAGAACAAGCTTCATCCTGAGACGTCGTGCGGGGAAACAATACTGCATTCACGTTTGTTACAGAGTTAGTGCCAGACGTGTGTGAAATGATGTAATTTCCTGGACACCTGTTTTGATGTTGTCAGTGCCAGTCTTCCTTCCACATCTGTACGGCTGTTTATTGCACAGCGCAATGTCTCAGCCCAGTCCATGTATCACTATGGGACCTCATAACGTAACAGAAGTAGTAAGATACTACAACGTATTTTGAAGGCATTGCCAGTGACTCAACATTTAACCTCCCATTGAAATTTGTAGCCTCTGTAATTCCCCATGTTCTGCTTGAGCAGCACATTTCATCACTAAGTCTAGCATTCACACTTAGAGGATGATTTATTTTTGTAGAAAGCAGGAAATAAATTTAGGCAGTAGCAGTTAGCAATTTAAAATTAGCTCCTTTTGGAAAGGAAATATTCAGGCCTGAAGTTTTATTTTTGACCCCTATTACATCATTAGTAGATTCAAAATTTGACTTCAGGGAAGCCTGGCACATGCAGTTTCAAAAATATCTAGAAATATTTATCAGCAGTAAGTATCACAACTCCATCTCTACCAAGGCAAGTCAAGGCAAATAACTTGAGAAAAAAGCAACTCTTCCTGTCTCACCATTATTTATACTCATGATTTCTTCAGAAGTTTTTCATGTGGTTAGTCAAAAGCCATAGCTCTTGTATCTGTAGGTTATTGTGTGTTTTCCCCTACTTTTTCTTGTGTGTTATGTTTATCACTGCACAAAGAGTCTTGACAAGTGAATTTTAAATACCTAAATATAGGAGGGGGAAAAAAAATTATCCAAAATATAGTATGTTTTAAATGTCATTATTTTTTAATAAAATCTTGGCAGCGATTTGCTGTGGATCTTTTTTAAAGCTTAACATTCTTTAATTTATTTCTTCACTGTAACAGGAAGCCACCCACAAAGGATGTTAGGGTAGAAATAATAGAAAAGTGTAAGCTTCAAGAATGATTTGGTAGCTATTAAAAGTTTTGCAGAACCTGCAAAATGGATTTAACTGGAAGCCTTTGCAAAGAATTGCTAACTCAGTACCTGTTCTTTTATCTTTTCTTTGTTGTGCATTCATTTTAATTCATTACAGATATATTACAAGTGAAACCACTTCTGGATACTTCTTCGGGTTTTTAGCCAATTGTGCAATTTGTTTATTTTTAGCAATTCATTTAGAGAAACCACAAACAAGAACTTGGAGACCCTTCAAAGGGTGCAGGAGGCATAAGACACCCATTGCAGACCTTAAGTCTGGCCCTTCGCTCAAGACTCCTGTGAATACATCCCAAAGACATAAAAAAATCAGCACCTTAACGATTGCAGCAAGGGATGGTAGGAATCCCTGTTCTTGAATACATGTTACTTCCTGGAAAATCCCTGTTTTCCTGTCACCTCAGCCAATTCGTTTTTCCTTAAATGCTTGATTTGTTCTTGCAAATTGTTATGTAGCATTTTTGTAGCTTTTTCACTCAAATAAATGCAGCAAAATAACATCTAGAGACAATTGTCACAATAGTGATTACAGCAGGCTGAAACAGGCGGGCTGAGAGACTACCCTCACTAGGTGGCGATTTTGCTCTGTTTAGCCAGGCTTCATAGAAGAACAGAAGAAGGGTCTTAGTTTAAAAGCTAATTTCTTATACAGAAGGAAGGGGAAGCTGGGAAAAGAGCTGGCCACTGGGCCCCAAGTTCCCATGAAGCTGGGCTGAGCCATCATGGTCATTTCAGTCTCTGCCTTGAGCTGTCAGGCTGTGAATCATCAGACCCGGGAGCTCAAAACAAAAGGCCTAACACAGATCCTTGTGAGCTTTCTTCCAGCCCGGATTTATTAACTGCTGGTTTATGCTTACTTCTATTTTTAACAACTTTTTTGTTTAATTGTGCCTCCTTTCTTCCCAGTATTTACTTCAGTATAAATACGTACGTACATACATATACAAGCAACAGGCATCTATATTGCTAAACAAAATAGGCTCTCTAGCCCGATGAGCCCCTCATTCCCAAACTCACCCCACCAGTCTTTTTCTTCTCATGTCCCAGCCAAGCTCTGTTCTTGGGACCAGTACCAGTTCCAGGGTACCACCAGTGCTCCCTCAGAGCTGCTGGGTCAGCTCCTCTCCTCAGGCATTTATAGCAGATGAGTTCCCAAGGCTGCAGCTCTCTTATTGCCAGCCTCCAGGTACATCAGAATACGCTTTGTGCTGCTGAATAACACCCCCAAAGAGATTCACACTTTACCTTTTTATTTCTTTGTAGAATTCACTTCCCCCGATTGTGTTTTCTCAATGATCAGAGCTGTCAGTTGCTGCACTAGACCATGTTCTTCATCATCACTTTATTCTCTGCCATATCCAGCTTCTTGTCCTGAGCACTAGTGGTTCTTCCCCATTTTATCCCAATAGCTCACATCAGATTTAAGCTTTTCAGGTGCTTTCCATTCACCGTATCTGCTTCCCGGAAGGATTAGCCTGCTCCTCCTGTTAACTTTATTACCAGCTGTCATGGGTTAACCCTGATGGGCAGCTCAGCCTCACAGAGCCGTTTGCTCACCTGGGATGAGGGAGAGAATCAGAAGAGAAACAGTGAGAAAACTCATGGGTTGAAATAAAGACAGTTCAATAGGGAAAGCAAAAGCTACATGTAAGCAAAGCAAAATCAGGAATTCATTCACCACTCCCCATCAGCGGGCAAGTGTTCAGCCATCCCCAGGAAAGCAGGGCTCCATCACGCATAATGGTTCATTAGGGAGACAAAACGTCTTAATTCTGTGTTCCCACTTCTTCCCCCAGCTTTTATTGCTGAGCGTGACATCATATGGTCTAAGATATCCCTTTGGTCAGTTGGGGTCACAGCTGTCCTGGCTGTATCACCTCCCAGCCTCTTGTGCTCCCCCAGCTCTCGCTGGTGGAGCAGGGTGAGGAGCAGAAAAGGCCTTGGCACTGTGCAAGTGCTGCTCAGCAATAACTAAAATGTCCCTCTGTTATTAACATTGTTTTCAGCACAAATCCAAAACACAGCACCATAGAAGGTACAGAGAAGAAAATGAACTCTATCAGAGCCCAAACCAGTGCACCAGGCCCGTTACACTTTTAGCTGATGCTACTACTTTCTTCTCCTCCCTGTAACTACAATCAATATTCTTTTATCCTTTGCTATATTCATGGCTTGCTTCTTTCTGTGTATTAAGAACAGAGCAACTACACAAGCTTTTTTCATTACTTCAGTGACACCTATGAATCTTCTGAGCCCTAGAAGTCAAAATATTTGTTAATTAGCAAGCTTTGTGAACAATTTTGGTCTTCATTTCGAAGTGATTTATGTGTTTCAGGAAGCATCATGGAATGAATTAAATTCTCATCATTTACTAACTTTGTTCCTGTCTGCTCAGTTTTTATTCTAAGCTATATTATTCATGTGAAAAAATGACATTTCAATAATGTGATACTCAGATATTCCAAATGTCTGCACATAAAACAAGGAACTAAAGCTAATAAACCCTGCATTGAACTATATGTACTTCTCTTTTTGCCATCCAGACGTACTTGGCCACTAACAAGCAAATAATGTCCTGTAGTACACCATCAGCTCAGCTCTCATTTCACTGGTTCAATCATATGTATTTAAATATTAAATTTAACAAAGAAAAAAATTAAATGTTTAGGTTGTACAGGTCCATCCAATATGAAGCATTAGGCTCCTCTTCTTTCTTTTCCTTCTGCCTCCATTTCATTAGTCTTTGAACACCAATTTCCTTCATTTCTTTTTTGCCACCTTCCCAAGTTCATTATTCTATATTGCTCTACCTTCCTCCACTATAGGTCCAGAAGAATATTTAGAAAATAATTTCTGCTCACCTCCTCCCATCTTTATTATTAACATAAGCAACTCTGAGCCACTGCAAATACAGAGAAGTGTCATGTTGTTGGGGAATGGAAAAAAAAAAGCTCATTAAGTATCATTATGGGTCCAAAAGACACTTTTACCACAATGGGAGCCACAAGCAGGATTCAGAATTTTCTCAGAGCTTGAATGAACTCCAGAGCCAACCACCATGAAGTCTCATGTACATGCTATGTCAAAATAAACTGATGTCATGTAACCCAGGTTCCTTTTTACTGCAATCTTCTGGGTTTTTTTTCCCCTTTTTTGTGTTCCCTGTTGTTTGGGTTATTTTTGTCCCTGGTTGTTCCTTCTCTGAAGAACTTCTTCATATGCAACTGAAGTTACTTGGAAAATGTAGTGTTAACATGAAAAGCTATTTATTAGAATAAACATCACATCTTTACCTTACTTCAGAATACTATGACCATGATCTAAATTCACATTGAATTTCAAGGAATTACTATACCCAGATAAATCAGCTTTCCTCAGAAAAGTACAGGTTTAGACATACTATTGACTTGTTTGTGAGAAACCTGTGATCCTCCCATGTTTGGGATGTCCCTAGGTCCTGGAGCCACATTCACCTACCTCTACTTACCTTCAGAGACACTTTTTCAGAAAGCCAGTGGGTTCGTCTCTGAATTCAGGCAGTTCCAGTTAGCAGTAGTTTGGTTACAAGGATTCCAGTCTGGCCCAACTGCGTTTCTCCAAAGTCCTGGTTTTGTACCTTTTTTTTGAGCAATGTAACTGTTGGTGTTTCTTACATGTTTCTTTTTTTTTGGAGATAGATAGGCAAAAGAAAACCAATATTTATTAAAAAAAAAAAAGATAACTACAACACATTTATGAATTTGTATCAGTTTAAACCAAATAATTTAGAAGAAAATATTTTTTAAATGAGTACTGCTTGCTTTCAGTGTTTTCTAATACACACACACCTGATTGTTTGAAAGAATGTTCTCTTTATAAAATTTGCTAATGTTTGGAGATGTTACTGTTCTAAAACTCAAAGCCACAATGAAACATTCCCATTTGAGACAAAACATTAAGGTCAATTTTTTGTTTTCCTGTTTAACAAGAAAAAAGATTACTCAATTGATTTTGTGGTCTGCCAGGAGACCTGCCTAGAGATCTCAATCTGCTTTAATATTTAAATTAAAATGAAGAATCTTGGGCATAAGGAGAAGACGTTTTCAGTGGAGCCAGGCAGCTTTACGTCTATTAGGAAGCTGGCCTTTGGATAGCGAAGCCTCCTGTTGCTGCTATGAGGAGCTCTGGCTCTTTCCATCAGCTCATGTTAGGCTTTTATTTCAGGAAAGCTTCCAACCTGCAAATGCTAGGTGCCACTCAGCACTCTGCTTGGTGGAAAATGGTCAGATGCATCCTCAGAGGGCCAGCAGGACAGATCCTTAACCTTTTAGCACCATACTGTTCTCCCACACACTGCTCTAGCTCTTGGTAGCTCAGCGCTAGTTCATTTTGCTCTCATTTGGGAAGGATAATAAGACTCTTGCTGAGCCCTTACATCATATTAATAATTATATGGGAATAAACACAGTAAGAATGACTGCAGGGTGCTATGTTGGTCAGGAATAACAACTACCTATTTAAAACAGGATGCTCTTTCTTCTCTGCAGTGAAAGGCAGAAAAAAAAAGAAAAGAATTGCCAGAGAATGAAATGGGTTTGTGTTAGTTCAAATAAAAAAATTCATTTCTTCATCCTGCACCATCTACTGAATGTAAATTTCTTGGGTTGAGAGTCTTTCACTAGTTTTGTTGACTCAGCAAAGACTGATACAGAGTTCACAAGCTATTTTTAGGAAATCTATCATTGCAGTGGTAGTTAAGGTAAAAGACATTTAATAAAAGCCAGGGTATCAAATGAAACCATGCTTTAGAAATTCAGCCATAAATCAGGTTGCGGGGATACCAGTACAAGTTAATTATGCATGAGCTAAATTCACTGGCAAAAACCCTGTTTTTGAAAAGCCAATTAAGGAGTCAATAATGCTTTTCTAACACATAAATATGAAATCTACATCTAGACTACTGAAAATAAAAGTAAATGTGCACATTTCAGAACTTGAGTTACAATATCACTAAGTAATAATGACATGATTTCATCATCCCTTTCTCCTATGGATTTGTTCCCCACTGTCTTTTCATTAGTCTCATTTCAAAAGTACCACATGAAGAAGTTTCTATCATTAAGCTGGCTAATCTATAATCAGCTTCTATTGTTAAAAAATTTTCTTCATATTCTCAGATATGAGTAGTAATATGAGGAAAGTATTTATTTACTTTGAAATGTGTTCATAGATATGCAAGTATTGCAATGAGGTGCTCAAAGGATTAGATGAGCTATACCTAATTAAAAGTTCTCTGAGCTGTTGACCATGGAGCTTGATGCAAGATCTGCAGAAAGGCTTTCCAGCTCCCTCAGGAGTCAGCACATCGTTGCTTGTTTATCCTCTAAGTACAGCTTCCCAAGGAAGCACAGTTGCAAGGACAGCCAGGCTGCTCTGGGATGGACACGTGGACAGCACTGCACACACAGCTGAAAAAATTCCTATGGTGAGTAGTGAGGACATTCACAGGAAGCTTTGGAAAGGCTTAGGAGCTGCCACTTCCAAGGGTGCTTCATCTGGTGACACATCAGTGACATCTGCCACTAACCTGTTCTGCTTCCACACTGTGACTTCAGATACCGAGTGGTGACAGCACTTGTCTGAACCATGACAGAACTTCTCCTTTCATGACAGGAGAGCACGTAGGTAGCAAAGATGAAAGATGTATTGGCTCTAGCTCTAGATCCCACTGCTAATATTGAATATTCAGCTTACAGTTTCTGTCAGAGGGTTTCAGAGCACCACCAGAAACACAGAGAAATTTCCAAAACTGGTTTGTATGCATATAGCCTGCTATCACTGTTATCTAAATCTTCCTTTAATTAAAGTTACCAAAGTCTTCTGAGAATAAAAAACCTTGCAACTCAGTATTTCCCCTAGCCAGTTCAATAAACAAGAGGAAGAGGAGGCAAACATCCAGTTATAACCCATGGTTCAGTACCCACACATTTGTCCGTCCTCAGATTGTTTTAACTCATCTACTCCTTGATATTTGTGTTTTCCATAAAGCGTGCCTTTGCGTTAAAAATGCACACACTATTTTTTTTTATTGCTTTGTCATTCCTACCTGCGGACTAAACTCATTTTCACACTCTCAGAGAAAGTAAGGAAATCAAGAATGAAAACAAAGAAATGGAGGCTTTTTGAATTCTTCGATTTATACTTTCCTTTAAAGAACCTTGAAAAATGTCCTTCGTCCTTCCCTTTTGCAATCTAGGAATAGCAATTTGTGCCAGAGCTGAATGCAGGGAGGATGCATGCTCTTGCCTCAATTAGTATTGACTCTATCCTGATCTGTAGTTGTAAACAATGCCAACAACACTTATCGGCAACAAAAATAGAACTAATCAATAACGGGTCAGGAGGACCAGCGGTACATTCAGCTCCTGGGAATATAAATCCTTGGCAGGAAAACACAATTTCAACTTCAGACTCTGTGCCTGCAAGAAGGCTTTGATGTGTTGGAACCAGGTTTAGTCTTTAATGTCAGAATATATTTTGGTAATGTTCTCAATAGCTCCTACCAACATAATTGTTATTGCTGTTATTATTATCTGTTCCCAGTAACACGATCTTTTTTCAAGAACAAGTGGTTGTGTAATTCACCAAAAGAAAAACAGACACACCAATCATTTTGAGTCTATGCCATTCAAGACAGAACGAGGAAATATGTGCCAGAAGGTTTTTTCCGTAAGGAAGGTATCTGAAATTTCTGGTTTTGTGAGAACACGATCAAATGAAATGGATACTATATGACCGTACAGGCCCGATCCTGTGCAGAGCTGTCTGTTTATGTAATTAGCACTAGCAATAGCTCCACTTGCCATTCATATGAAGCCACATACGGGACTTTTGATTAAGGTAGAGGCTTATCTGCTGGGCCAGCATCACTGCGCCCACGCTCTCCCCTCTCCTGTCATGCCATCATTCTGGGATGTCATTATGCTCTTTTCTTGTGTCTCCTTAAGGATGTGCTGCACATTCAGCAGGGGAGCAGGGTGCGTGCAGTCACACATGTGCAGTCATAGACACCTAAGACTGCTGGAAAATGGCTTTTCAGAGAAAAAAGTCTATGTCTGTGCTGGTCAGTCACCACATGTGGATATAAACCTCCTGCAGCAAAGATATAAATAAAATCAGAGTCTGAATACAGTGCAGCAAGTCATCCAATTATATACGCGTTATATATGTCATGTTAATATCAAGTATTATAGAAAACTGATGCCAAGCAGACAATGTAGAGCTCCAAAAAATAACCTCTTTGTCCTGAGGTAATTGTATTTCTTCCTTGCTATCAGCTATTTGTGGAAAAGTATTAAGTATGAGGTGCTAACAATGATGGTGCTTATAAAGAGGGTATTGAAGAAGTCTTCAACTCAGCACAGAATGAGAATACCCCATTGTCTTCAACCTGGCTTTCATTTTTCTGTCTCTGGCACTTGGCAATTCACATAAAATGTTGCAGCTATTAGAAATTACATGTACACAGTGACCTTTAACTATAGCGTGCACCAATTCAATAAATTAATTCAGCCTAAGTGTAAAAATAAAATTGTGTTTCCCTTGGGTATGGCAACAGTACTTGCCTTGCAGGGATTCATCTCTCTGTAATAACACTCTGTTCAAAGCTGCATATGAATATACTGTCTTTAAAAAAAAAAAAAAAAAAAAAACAAAAAAACCCCAGGAGCACATTCTTATTCTAAAAAGACCTTTTGGTGATTGCTGTGTCTTGTGAAAAAATAACAGGGTGCCCGATCAAGCCAATTGAAGACATAAATTATTGGATGAGAGGAAATCAATATTTTATTAGAAGCACAAGGCTTACTATGATGAACCTTGCAGACAAGTGCCTTTCTGTTTATAGGTAAATCATTAGACTTCCTGAAACAGACAAGGCTGCTAGACAGCTGATTTCTTCAGCTCGGGGCGATGGGGGTTATAATATAGGTGTAAAGGAAGAAGGTACAGAATGGGAAATGTAGCTATAAAAATCCTCTTGAAGGGAAAGTAGAGGGAGGAAGGTACAAAATGTGACTATACAACCAACATGCGTCTGCCTCCTGCTTTCAGAACTTCTCTTGAACCTTATACTATCGTGGTCAGTGTGCAAAGTTATTGAATGTAGCCCATTTTACAATGCTGTTTTTCATTGCAAGCTGATTCTGAGTGGTCCTGAGCATCTGAGACTCCAGCTGAAGTCTGTTTGCCAAGATCCTGACAGGTCTTCGAAATCTTATTAAGTCAGTAATTATGGCTTATCCAGAAGCTTTGAAGAGCAGGATCCATGGTGCTAACATGAATGGAGCTGCTGAGCTCCTGATAGATGCTTAGGACCTGCCAGAAGCAGGCTCTTGCTACCTGCACCGAGGAAAGCACAAACTCTGCGCTGAACTTGTGCCTCTTAAATCACAGTGTACCCTTGGGACACAACACAAGCTTCTGTGGACATCCTTTGGGCGCAGGTATCTTTTTGGCATATTTCAAATGTATTTCTCTCTTCCCTCAAGCTGTATCTTTGCAGGCAGATATAGTGGTGAGGAAATAACCTCACAGGGTTCCAGAAGGCTGTCAAAACGACCGTTTACATATTTGTACTGCCAAACCCTGCTATTGATTAAAATATACTTGCTGAATTCTGATAGTTCCCACCTGCAGATCAAAGGAAAGCAAGAAAATGTAGTTCCAAGTGGAAAGACTCAATTAAATGAGCTTACTGGAAGCTTACACCATTACCCAGAACTGAATTTTGCCTGAAACCCCCTGCAGAGGGTACATCAGGAATATTCCCTTCTCAAACCCAATTTGTGAATTGAACAGAAATCAGGTTAGACAAGTGATTAATGATAACTGTAGTAAGTATATTGCTTATTTCTCTTTCTCATCATCTTGTCTCAGCTTGTAAATGTTTTTTTCATGGAGCAACTTCCTTCCCAAAGTCAATATCAGTGTACAAAAGGCATAAGCTGGCTCCCATCAGACTGCGAGGAGAGATTCCTAGTGACTTTGGTGAGATCCGGGCTACATCCTATTTCATAGAATGAATAGCACTTGTGATATTCGTAATGGCAAGTTCAAATTTTAAATTGAAAAATAGTACTTAATCAGTGTGATTCATTTTTTCCAAAACAGTGTCATTGCTAGAGGTTTTATTTGGTTAGGCTGCTTTTTTGGAGTATCTCAAGTATTACTACATTGTTTTGAAAACACCGTATGGCAAATCCAACCATAATCTTTAACATTACCGAGAGCCACCGTCTTCATGCAAATTGTGGCATTCCTGTATGAATCACCATTTCAGTAGAGGATACGGCACACACAGCACGTCCTGCCGTCACTCTGCTTGTCACCTCAGTCGCTGCAGAATGACTTTTTTGACTAGTAACCATGGGAAGCCCCATCAATCAATCCAAAACTAACCTAGACACCATCAGCAGTCACACCTGAACACGTTATGTCATTTCTCACTCTGATGTACTATTCTGGGAGTAAAATTGCTGCCCTTGACCATTCCCGTGCAGCTGCGCTGCCGGTGCTTGGGCCAGGATACGCAGCGCTGTGAGCCCGCCCGCCTTCTCAGCGGGATTATTTTGGTAATTGCTGGGGGTTGCTCCGAGCGCCACGTTGCAGGCTGTTCCGGCTGGTGGGAAATGAGCCCCAGTGCTCTGCCCCAGTGTAAACCAGTGTGTGCGACAGGAACCACACCCAGATCCATCTGCTTGGATCCATCTTTTCCCATCTGCCACCACGCTCTATACTATTTGTAGGACATTGCCTCAGAATTATGAATCATTCTCTCTAGGCTATCGATGTCCTACTGTAACAGATGGGCATAACATATATTCCATAATAATCATTCTTTATATAGCTGCCCTGTGTTATATTAATGAGTTAGTAAGAAAAGAGCCAGCTAGCTGACATTACTAAATTACTGACCTTTCAGGTAAAAAAGGGAAGAGTCTAGGTCTGCATTAGTAACACAAGAGAGGGAGTACCTGTGGAATAATGCATTTCCTCTTGGTGTGACTGGAAATCGATGCACGAGGCATAATCCAAATCTTTGTTAGTACCACTAAGTATGGCAGAGTAATTCCTAGAGAGAGCAAGTCTAATGAGCAACACTAAGGCTAAATAAATGGGGTGTTCAACAGATATGACGTTTTGGCAATACACCAGTGAACAGAGAGATTTTAATTTATTAGTAGCAAAGCACAGATGAGTCCACAATAGGAGAGAAGCATCTTCGGCTGCTTGTTTTGTATGATAAAATCTTAACTGAGTGTCAAGTTTTAAAAGATGTGAATGCCTTTCTGCTGCACAGTCTAAATTTCACAAAAATTATCCAGGGGCTAGAAAACCATACTGCATGTCACAAGGATTCCATATATTTGATTACCCAAAAAGAAAGCTGAGGGGTAATTTGATCACTTCCTTACCCATTTAGACATTGAAAACACATGTGACAGGAGGCAGCCTCTCTGTCTGACTAGGCAGGAAGGCATCACAGGACCAAGTGCCTTAGAAGGTGCAGTTTGACAGTCACATATGGAAAAGGACAAAGTTTCCCTGTGACAGAGGTGTTTAAGCATCAGCGAGTTCCCCAGGCAGCAGCGCCATCACTTGGAGTCTCTAAAAGGATGCAAGACGGTTTCAAAAATTCTATAATCTATTTTTTCCAGTAAATATTCTGTGTACGAGGCTGCAAACTCAATAAGCAGGATAGGCTGTGCTGGCCCTTGAGCTGGTGAATCCTCTCCACTCATCCTGAATGCAAGCAGAGATTTCCTAGGGTGGCTGTAGGAGCTAAAGCTCTCCCTTCTCCTGCACAGCTAATATGGGAGTGTGTTTTATCTGCTCCATGCAACATGAAGGGGAGAACGGGCTATGCCTTGGAGAAGTTTCATTCCTGCTGCTCCCTCAGCATCACAGCTACCACCACTACTGCTGAAATTCAGTAACTCAATACCAAGGAAAAAAAATAAAAAAAGAACATGAAGCTTGGTATGTGCAATGAGTGATCTATAACTATGACTATTTATAATAACAGATAGCAGAAGAAACAGATTATTTTGGAGCTTTGGAGTGTGTGTGGGGGGGGGTTGTAGTACATTATAGGGTAACATCCAGGGGGGCTGATGCACTTCAGAATCAAAGAGTACGGGCAGCCTCCAGACTTCTCACCCATTCTCTGAGTTTCTATTTGTCCAGCAGTACCAGCAGCTGCTGGTTCCCCTTGGGCTATCAGCTTTTCTCTCAGACTGGTTGTTTCCACTGGATGTGAGGAGTCTGGCGTGGAGGGTGCTGATATCCAGATAGGTGCCCTAAATATAGAGAACGGTTTCCAGTTCTGTCAAGGATGAACACTTCTTCAGTTACTTTGCTGATGTCTTCATTGGTGATGGGATTTTTCTCATCAACACTCTAAAATTTTCAAAGGAACCAGTTACTGTATATTTACTTGGTGGTCTATGTAACTCTTAGTGCTGAAAGTTGCAAAGCTGGTCTGCATTTTACATAAGCAAATTTGTTTTGAAGATGCTTGCCCACCTAACTTCAGAGGATGTAAGACATTGCCAAACCCACCGCTTCCTTGCCTTGTATATGTTGATGGCATCTCCATAAGAATATACATTCTTTGGTACTTGCTTCCATGCAAATACAAAGGCAGCTTGCTCAGAATGTTGAAATCTAAGCATGACTAAAATGTGCTTTTCTACTTTGGCTGGTGAAAGACCTAAGGTAAATTAATTTATTATTCTTGATAAGTGACAGAATTCATTCTCATAATTTAGCAGATTTTATCTAAACCTTTTAATTTGTTTTCTGTAATCTCTTATTTGCTCTCAATTCCACAGTGGCTAATTAAGATCTATAAGCAAATCCAGAAATGAGACAAATTCAGCAGAATTAACTGATATAACAATCATAATGCATATTTTTATAATGCAGCTTTCTAGTTATGAATATCCCTTTGACTGTGTAATTCCAGGCTATAAAAAAAAGTGCTTGCCCTGCATTTATTTAAGATTTGTACTAATGGCTCTAAGCACTGTATCATCATTAATAACAATAATAATTCGATCCATGAATCATTAAAGGAACCACTTCTGCAGCAGTTCATGCTGTTCCTTCACCTGTAAAAATCTTTTCCTCTCTTACAGTGCTGAAGGGAGGGCTCTGAATCTCCCTGGGCTTTGCCATTGCTGGCAATTAGCAGTGCTTGCTGATTAAGCGAACCCAAGACACAGCTTTCAGCTGAGCCATCCGAGAAAGTCTGCTCTGGGGTAGGAACCTAGCTAGTAAGGGACCTTCTTTGCTTTGAGATTGCTCTTGATCGCACACTGGCACAGAGGAAGATCTACCTTTTGTAAAGATACCTCATATCGCAAAGGGACATCCGTTGGCAAGACAACACCTCTCCTTGTATTCAAAGCACTTTCTCCTCATAATCCATCTATTAAGACACAGAAAGAAGCGGCTGATTACTATGACTGATATACTAAAGGAGAAAAAAAGCCTATCGTTGCCACTATTTCCATTACATGCAGTTGCCATTCTTTAAACATATAGCACATGTGCAAGTGGTAGGGGATAATTGATCTTCATTGAGTTTCTAGGTAATAGCTTTCAAAGTTTCCCTGGAGACAGCACTATCATGATGGATGCCTTCATTGAACAACCATGAGACACCTAACATGTTTCATTTAAAAAAATTCCTCCCTCAACCTGCAGTTCTTCACTCCACTTGAAAAATCCAATAAAATATCTTTTGATAGCAATACTGTCATTTCATACACGTACACCTATATGCATACACGCAGCCAACCTTTGATTCTAGACCACCATTATTTAAACTATGCTGGACGTTAAGGAAGCAGAAGACCCAGTTTCAGACTTGCTGTAATGAGATGTAAGTCCAGATCCCAATTATTCACGCTCTAAATTTGTCTTGAGTACTTGGAGTTTTAGTACTAGTTATTTGTAGGATTTACTTGGAGATATACCAGTAATGGAAAAGTGTGTTAATGCTTGTTATATCTTACTATATTTAATGTTACAGAAGGAAAAAAATATAGTTGATGTTAATCTTAAAATGTCCAAAGGGGGAGAGTTGTTTTTAA
This sequence comes from Limnodromus scolopaceus, assembly GCA_028565335.1. Lineage (NCBI taxonomy): Eukaryota > Metazoa > Chordata > Aves > Charadriiformes > Scolopacidae > Limnodromus > Limnodromus scolopaceus. The sequence goes on from JAOXNO010000041.1 coordinate 46,276,827, forward strand.
GTTGTGATATGGAGGCCAAAAAATATGAGCACAGAAGTAATGTCATTCTAAGGGACCTGAGGATAAAGGCAGCCTGGCAGCACGTGTGAAATTCAGCTGCAGTTTGAAGACAACTCTCATGGCAACAAATATTACAGGAGACTGTTATGAGTTTAAAAAGGAACTTCAGTCTAACAAGAAATGACATTACTATCTGCATATATCCAAGTTGACAGACACGAGCCACGGTCAGCTTTTTTTGCCCTATAGAGTCCAACACGAATGAGTCAAAATGCATTAAGAAAAACAATTAAACTATCGCTTCCACGAAGCAGATCTTATGCACTACAGACAGACAGACAGACTAGGATTTCAGAACTGGAATGGCTGAGAACCAGTCATTGGGGTACCACAATCATTATCCATATTCAGTCTATCTGTTACTCAGACTCACCCTGATGCTTTTCAGGCAGTGGCAGAGAATGGAGACACCCCCTCCAGGCTCAACACCACTCCCTCTACCCTCCAAGAGGCAGTGAATTGGTGATATGGTTACGGGTCTGTTACAAAGTTTGTACAAAAATCTGTAAACAAAATCAAAGCTGACTATTCTGAAAAGGGAATAATTGCCAGATTGAATTGGAAAAGAGATTGTTATAATTAATTCACTTGGATGGCACTTCAGTCTCTAGAAGCATGACAGAATGACTCTTCATTCAGGAACACGGATGTGACTGTGTCTTCCAATTCTTTATCTATTCCACCATAATTGAGCATGAATAATGTGCACTGAAAGCCAAATGTCACCCAAACTAATGCCATTAAGAGTGAACGAATATCTATATGGAGCTGAACTATCGCTGAACCTGCAGACTTACGCAGTTCTTGTCACTAAGAAGCCCATCAGCATTGTATAATGACATGCAAATGAATAAGAACTGTTCTGAATGAGAAATAATAGACCAAAAAAAAAGCACTACATATCAAAATATTTATCTAGAAAGCTCTTCTATTTCTGGTGGGGGTTCTCAGCCAGATCATTATGCAAACCACTTCCCATACCTGCGCCTCTCTCCTTACTCCCTTCTTTTTCTGTTTAGGCAAATAATTCTCACTGTAACTTAACAAAATGCATAGACTTAGCTTATTTTTTTATAATGATTAGATAATAATGCCTACTGAGGTGAACAAGACTTAAAAACTTAAAAACTATAGACCTGGCCAAAATGAATCTTTACATTTTTATATCAACAGAAGGAAAGAATAGCAGGCTGCAAGACTCCCTGTTCTGCCTGTCCCTCCTTGCCTGGAACAAATATTTAAAGACCTCAAAATGCTCCACAGAATGAATTCGTCATTTCCATTCTGAAGGAGAAATTTAAGACACAGTAAACAGTTCATGTAAAGTCATATGGTCAATTGTATATTTCAGTAATTTTGTTCAAGCATCATATCCTCCTTTATTTCTCTCATCCCTGTACACAGACCCATGGCTTATATCGCCTTTTAATCCACAATGATGCTTGTGCAAAATCCCTTTTGTATCCACACACAAAAATACTTCATTTTTTTCCTCTGCCATGTGTGCATATAGATAATACTTAGGATTGGCCAAAAAAATACAATTTCATCATGTGAAACATTTTGAACTTTCAAATATATAGACAGAAAATTATGCATAACCCTAAAAGCTCCTGACTAGTTTTAATTAAATATTGAAATGTAGAGTTACAGTTATGTTACTATATAACCTAGCCAATAAAAACAGCTATGAAAAATCCTTCCAAATCCTTTTAAACCTTTACTACTTACCCTCCTTATCAATAGATGTTGATTATTAATTTAAACTACAGCAGAGAAAGGGAAAGCACAGAGCCGAGGCAGCCCGCTATCAGCCTCTTTACACTAATGGCTTGGAAGATACTGTTAGTATGGTCATAGCCCTTCACTGAAGAATCAAATTATTCCAGCTTTCATACAGACAGCGTTCAAGTAAATTACTGGAGGTGCCCTTTACCACTTGGTGCATCGCCAATTACCAAATGCCATTACTTCCAAATACAATGAAATGTTTTGGTACCACAAGGTTAAAAAGAAAACCTATTTGGAATGAATGGAAGGGCAGAAAATGTCACGCGCAGAAACAGAAAGACAGATTGAGTGGTTACAGCAGAAGTCAGAGGTCCAAAGCGTAGAGGAGCTGGTTTCCCCAGCAATATTGCTGGCTGTGAATTAAATGGGGTATTCACCTGAGATTCAGGGGAATCTGCACAGTAAATGATTTTGAAGTATATGCTAAATGCTTTATGCAGGCTCCTGGGAAGGAGACAAGAGGTTAAGTATTTACTTTTATGTGACATTGTGTTTAAAACATGTCAGAGAAAAAAACTTTCAGTAGAAAGTGCTGTGCTGTGTCAGGTCAGCCTTTCCATATCTAAATAATGCCCTTTAAATGTATAGATAATGTTGGTTTAGGGATTTGAGGATTTTTGGTGAAACAGCTTTGGCATGTCAGATTTACAGATTTATGTTCAAATACTGCAGCCTGTAGGTAAGAATTACCTTTCTAGGAGAAGTTTGCCTTCTGTTCCTTTATGTTTCCATATCATAAAAGATATTTTGCAATCTAAACTGCAATCATTCCAGATTAAAAGCAGTCAAAAGATCTGTAGTCCAGTTTCCATGAAAGAGAGTCCCAGCTTGAAGTGTAGATGTAAACCCGGATGACACAACAATTTCATCTACTCCAAAATGGCCACTGTCTTCAACAGAATGATATTATTGTGTGTATAGAAAATACTGGTTGTTATACAGGTATACTCCACGAAACTCCACTGACATCAGAAGAAGTTTTCCAAATATGTTCTCTGTGATCTGTCTACAATTGTGAGTAAGCACTAGCAAACTAAAAGTAGCAAGCATGGAGTCAGAAATCAACTGTCCAAATTATTAAAAATAAGTAAACCGGGATATCTTATTTCTCTCCACCCACAAAATTCGGCTTAGAACAGCTAGAGATTTCATGGTTTGTTGTTGTTGTTGTCATTTTAGCTGTACTAGTGCCTATTCCCCAGCACTCCCATCCATTTGTCATTTAATTTTCCTCCAGCTAGTGATTTATGCTTTCCCTTCTGGCTAATAGTGTCTCATTTCAATTACTTCACTTCCTTTGAAGTCCAGTTCCTACAATAAATTGAGAAATGCCATTTTCTTTATTACCCTGGGCACTGTATTTGAGCACAAGCATCCCCTGTATCGTGGCATCTCAGAAAGGCTTGTGCCTGCTATCTAAAATTGCCTTAGCTGTACATTTTTGCCATTCACATTCCTTTTTCTGTTTGTTTTCTCCCTTTCAGACTCCTGAAACCTCTTCAACCCCGGAAACAGCTTTCTGTGACACATAAACATGTGAAAAACATTTCATGTCAAATAAAAAGATCCTGGGTCAGTAGAAATGTAAGACCAGAAGAGGACATATGAGCTCCAAAAACTTGACTCCACAGTGGGAGGCGCAGAGACATCTATGAAGTACCTGTTCCCACTTACTCACACACACCATAAAACATCTCCCCAAGTCCCACTAGCAAACTTAAACCTTTAATAAAATATCCACAGGCACAACTCCAAAAAAAGATGGTGAAAGCAGGTGAACTCAAGGACATAGTTAATGCTTCACGTTCCTTCCCCAGCAGGGAAACTGCAAGAGAAGAGATCCAAGGCTGTGATCTCATCCTACACCACCATGGAGGAAACCATGAAGACATGAAGCATACACTGGAGAGCCACTGCCACTCTGAGTTGGAGAAGACTTTCCACCAAGCTCCAGCCACAAGAAGGGTTTTTCAATCCTTGAAAAATGGATTTTTCAAGTTTCCATTATATTTCTAATTGTGTGTGTGAAATGTACTAATTATAAAACTTCATCAGCGTACATACAGTGTCTCATAAAGCCTAACCACCCTGCAAGCAGTGCTGGGCAGTATTTATCCCTGTCAGTGCTGAAGGTGTATTTTATGAATATACAGTTAAATAGGAGCATCTCTTGGAATAAACTTTAATCCCTTGGCATATATCTGGAAGACCTATGACCAACGTTGGGGAATGCTCTGTATTCAGGCTAATTTACTTGACTGAAGGAGAATGTTCAAGTGATGCTGCTTGAGTGCTTCCCTACAATGCAAACAATTCACAAATTTTGTCACAAACAGTTCCAAATTCCACTTGGAACTAGTTGAGTTCGCAGAAGTGATAAAGGTAACCTGGCTGTGAACCTGGCTGAAGTCCTTCCCTGTCCATCGCCCAGTGTCTCCCCGAATGGCAGCTTCTCCACCGAGTGACACAACTGGCTGTGAGAGAACATTTCAGCGTGGAGAAGTGGATAGACATACGGAGACGCAGTAACTGAGGGATCTGCACTGGGGGTATTCAAAGAACGGTGTGAGACCAGTCCAACCTTTCTCCCCAGTTAAATATGTAACAAGGGTATACCTTACCAAGTAAATCCTGCTTACTAATAAATACATCACTTAATACAGCAAGGGAAGAGCTCATTTTTTAAGCCTTATAGCCATGACAGTGGCTCTCACAGCTGAAGAAGAGAGAGTCAAGGTAAGTGTTCAGTGGTATGAGTGAGTAAAGGAGTGGGAAAAGATCTGGGATGGATCGTGCTTTCAGACACACTGAGAAGTCTCCCATATGTGCCAACATCTGAGCTGACTGACAGCTCTCTCAGTGGCCACCCTGCCAAGCTGTGACGAAACCAAAACAGAAGTACTGCCCTGTATAAAAACATCAGTTGTATAGTTGAAAAGGGTTAAAACAAGAGACAAACATTTCAAAAGCCCAATAATTTGTGCTCCTAAATCCTTTATATGCTTTTGACGATCTCCCCTAAAAGACTTTTCACATTTCTAGAAGCAGATTTACGTGTGTGTATAGGTTTGATAAAGGTTTTAAGGGTGTGGGAGCAGATAATATTTTGAATGTGGAACTGAAGAAAAATAACATTAAAAATAAAATTATTAACATCATCCCTGCCTTCCTAGCAGGAAGAAGAGAGAAAGCCAGTGCAATGGAAACTGTGCACGTTGGAATTTCTCTTTCCCCATGTATTGTAATCAAAGCTACTTGTGCAGGAGGCTGGGCTTCGTCCCTCTCGTACAGAAGTCAGTGCTTATTGTTAATTATCTACACACTAAAGATGTGTAAAGGCTCTACATGATTAGGGCTGAAGTCCAGAATCAAGCAGCAAGTGAAGGCTGTCAGTGAGATGCAGAGCTGTTAATAAGGGCTCATGAGCTGCCCGTCATACCCCCTGCTGTCATTTCCAGCCACTCCTCCTTCCCCGGTGATGTAAATCAGGAATACTCTCCTGAAATCACGGAAACAGCAGGAGAGTTAAGGGCATGGAGAATCAGACCTGTCTTTCAAAGAGCTGTTCTGGAGAGAGAGCAAGCCTGAACTGCAGCAGGTAAGGTGATAAAGTACAAAACCTTCAACAAGAGTAGAGAGAACAAAGGAAACCATAGACAAAGCACATTTCTCTCTCTGTAAAATTACCAATTTTTTTAAACTTGCTCTTGTATGAAAAAGATCGTTTGAAGTTTGAATTTAAAAAAAAAAAAAAAGGCAGCAGCAATTTTGCTTTTACCAAAGCCACTTATTTGCTCCAACTGGATTTTAGCTTGTTTCAAAGTCATCTCTACAAACTGACTCAGAAGGGAAAGCACCTGTAAGTGAACCAGAGCTTTGAACCAAAAATCAAAACCAGAAGATATAAGTTTCCTTACCTATACAGCAATCATTAAAGGGAAAAGTGAGTTTAATTACAGGAAGGCAGCTGATTTTGTTTTTACTCAGAGTTCCTTTTTTAAAATAATAAGTACTTGTCCTGTTTGCTAGACCAAAAAAAAGACATCCTATAATACACCTTTTCTGTAGCTATTCAAAACCTGAAATCCATCACAGCCAGTGAGAATTCAAGAAGAACGGACTTCAGTATAAATCTCTGAGTCTTTTCTTTCCACACTCCCTGTTGATATTTCTGGTCATTATATATAATAATTCCCTCTAAACTTTGCTAGTTTCTGAACAATTTCAGAGGGGTATCTCTGCCTGTATTTTTAATAGGGAATAGATATCATCGTGCATGGGGAAACATCTCTTTAAGTAACCAGGAAAACAAATGCATCTAGGCAGCCATCAGTTAATTGATGGGAATATAACCTGTAATTGTTGCATGGAAATTCTAATAATTTCCCTTGTTTCTTTCCATCCTTTATGAGAAAGGCAGCTGACAAGCCCTGAGTGTATTAACTGATGCCCTTGGGAGCCCAAGGGTCTAATAGCTGTGGTGCAGAGACCTGGGACCATTACGCCTTATTTTTATACTATATCACATAAACCTACAGCGCTCCTATTGCCAAATCACTTCAGCTCCCTGTGCATTTATTTATACATTAATTATGGGAGCAAAATGGGAGTAAAATACCTCACAAAGGTACATTGTAACTTAATTCATCAGTGTTTATAAAACCATTTGAGATATGCGGATGAAAGCTTATACATTAAGTGTGTAAATAGTCATTATTTTCATAACCATTTGCAAGGACTGATTTCCCACCGCCTCTTCTATCGCGCTTGTATTTCAGCTGCTTTGCTAATGGTTCTCACCAGATGCAGCCTCAGCCTGGTCACCTGGTTCCCCTGTGTGCCAGGAGAGACACTTAAATAACGGACATTTTTCCATGGCCACTAGGAGCAGTCCTTTTCTTGATGCATCATACTACTGCCATGGAGCTGGAGGTTTAATGTTATTATTGTAATCCTTCTGCTAACCACTGATTGACAGCCACAAGGGTTGGGTTCAAATTTAAAGAGATCACTAATAAAATGCCAGCTGGAGCATCTGCTCAGAAACTAAGGGAAAACAAAACTCCATTTTCTGCCTTGACTTTCTCTTAGGGAAGTGAATCAACTGATTTAATAATATTATCTTAAAGGCAGGAAAGAAAGAAAAAAAATAATAAAGGATATAAAGAGAGCAATTCATGACATCTAATTTCTGAAGTACAACGATATCAGGCAACACTTCCTGCCAAGGCAGCTGTTTTCCCAGCCTGGTGCCTTCCCACCGCAGCAGCATGGTGACTTCAGCTGGCTTTATCCACAGCTCTTTTCCTTCTGCAGCTCTCATAGGTGTGGAGAGCTCAGGGCAAAGGCATTTTTGAGTGCCCACATTAGGATTCCTGTTCTAGTCTGCCCATCTCCCAGGACAAGTGTAGGCTCAGAGCAGCTTTAACTCGTTATAATGGAGAGTCTATCTCCATGTCCTACCATTTTTAAAACCTTTCTGCTAAGATGGCTAATAAAAATACCTAATTCTTACTCAGTAAAATGTCATAATTTGCAGGGTGGAGGGAGTTCTTAGAATAGAAGATATTTGTCTGATGGTGAATTGCATATCACCCCACAGCCAAGCGTGTTAATACATTCAGTAAAAGAACAGGAGAAAGCAAATGGTGGATAGAGATAGGTACACATAATCCTCCCACAGAATGTTTTATCTACCTTTACTTGATTTTGAGTCTGTCCTGAGCTTGTTGATTCTTTTCGCATTCTTCCACACTTTCTCAGGAAGTGCCACAACAGCCAAAATAATATGACCAAGCTTATCCCATATCATAGAATCACAGAATGGTTTGGGTTGGAAGGGACCTTAAAGCTCATCGAGTTCCAACCCCCCCTGCCGTGGGCAGGGACACCTCCCACTAGAGCAGGTTGCTCAAAGCCCCATCCAGCCTGGCCTTGAACACTTCCAAGGATGGAGCATCTACAGCTTTCCTTGGCAACTTGGTCCAATGCCTCACCACGCTCACAGTAAAGAATTTATTCCTAATATCTAATCTAAATCTACCCTTTTCCCATTAAAATCATTATCCCTCATTCTATTGCTACACTCCCTGATAGAGAGTCCCTCCTCATCTTTCCTGTAGGCCCTCTTTAAGTACTGAAAGGCCACTATAAGGTCTCCCCAGAGCCTGCTCTTTTCCAGGCTGAACAACCCCAATTCTCTCAGCCTGTCTTCACAGGAAAGGCACTCCAGCCCTCTGATCATCTTCATGGCCCTCCTCTGGACTCACTCCAACAGATCCATGTCCTTCTTATGTTGAGAGCCCCAGAGCTGGACACAGTACTCCAGGTGGGGTCTCAAGAGAACAGACTAGAGGGGCAGAATCACCTCCCTCAACCTGCTGGCCATGCTTCTTTTGATGCAGCCCAGAATGCGGTTGGCTTTCTGGGCTGTGAGCACATGTTGTTGGGTCATGTTGAGCTTCGCATCAACCAACAACCCCAAGTCCTTCTCCTCAGGGCTGCTCTCAATCCATTCTCTGCCCAGCCTGTATTTGTGCTTGGGCTTGCCACAACCCAGGTGCAGGATCTTGCACATGGCCTGGTTGAACTTCACGAGGTTTGCACAGCCCCGCCTCTCAAACCTGTCCAGGTCCCTCTGGATGGCATCCCTTCCCTCCAGCGTGTCAACCGCACCACACAGCTTGGTGTCATGGGCAAATTTGCTGAGACTGCACTCGATCCCACTGTCCATGTCACCGACAAATATATGGTACCCCAAGAATTAGTTAGGCCTGATTTCTGGTCCATCATGGCTCAAGCTGCATTTGAACCAGTGAACTGGAAGTCAAAGGCTTGTTTTCTAAGCATTGCTAATCTTTTGAGTCATCCATCTCCCTGTTTATCATGGAAAATAATTATTCATTGTCGCTATAATTGTTCTGATCCATAGTCAAGGAAAAGCAATCCTGGCAGATGGTCTGGGACTGTCTAGGTACAGATAAACACCACGCAAGATTATGAAACTCCCTGTGCTGTAACCTTTAGTATTGTGAAAAGATTATTCAAAACTTTATAATACTCCAATAAATAATAAAATGAGACTCACCTAGGTGTTAACTGTTGCCAAAAGCATATGTAAAAGATACTGTAGAGCTCAAACATTATGAAATTACTGAAAAATAGTAAGCCTTTCTGGACCAGTATTCTTCAGAATAAAAAGACAAAGGGATCATTTCTTAACACAGCAAAAACTCACCAAGAACAAAATAGTGTTTGACTGAAGACTGTCTGGTGCTAGTGTTTAGAATTGCATTTTGTACACGTGCTAACACTGTGTAGGGGTCTTGTTTGCCTTTCTAGAGAGTAGCCAGAAGACATCTAGTCAAGCTGGATAACCATCATCCTTAATTGAGGTCGGAGGCAGAACAGCACCAACAAAAATTACAGAAGACAAGAATTCCATGAAAAGAAAAATCTCATTCATGAGTTGTTGAAATTCCAGATGATTTTTTTTTTTCTCTTTTCTCTACAAAGCAGCATTTGTGCTCAGTATGCCTGGGTTTGGTTTGTGGTTGCCCTTTAGGCATAAAAAGCCTGATTTTCCTGGGCGTCCAGAACTGCAGCTGGGCTCCAACAGGGGGGCAGCATTCATCCTTCATCGAAAACAAGCGCTTATTTGGATGAATTGCGCGTCATCACTTCTGCAATTTCTGCGTTCTGAACAACATAACCTCCGCAGTTAAACCCTGACGCCCTGGAAGTTGTGCCCATGTTATTGGAAAGGTAATTTACCCTGGATTAGGAAAAAAAAAATAAAATAAAACCAGCTCTACTATTTTGGCGTGACCCTTGGGGCTGGAGGCTGAGCAGGTGACTGGCAGCTGCTCCAGACCCCAGCCCGTGCCGACAGGCAGGGACACGCCTGAGTTCACACAAGCAAAGAAGCCTCAGCACATTTAGCATTTTAGCTTTCTTCCTGCCATTGTGCTATAAAAAAAAAAAATAGTAAAAAAAAAAATTCTGTATCCTTAATTTTCTGTTTCTGTTGAGCAGTTACAAAGCAGGCGGGTGAAACGGCCGGGGAAATCAGATACCCTTTTAACACACTCCAGTGGAAACTCACAGGCTAGTGTTTCAGATCTGAATTCTATAATGAAATTAAACGGTAAGAACAAAATAGCAGCTTTAAATGCAGCAAAACACAAAGAAAATTGTTTATGTGACCGTTTGTGTTCTCCACAATGCTACCTCTGGCGCCTGACTGGGAGGTGGATAATATGCTCAAATATTACAGTGATGGTCGTGAGGGGAAACCTATAAAGAATGGAAAAAACGAACCGTAGTGCTCCCAAAAAACGCACATACAACTTCTGCCCAGTGCAAGAGAAGGTTTTACGGGCTATGAGAGATGGGTGGAGGGATCTCAGTCCACCTTCCAGGAGAACAAATATGCCCATGACAGAGTCCATGGCATCATTCAGAACTATTAGGACCAAGATGGAAGAAGAAACTTGTCAATACTGCAAGTATTTCTTCTGCTTCAAGAGTAAGGCCAGCAGAAGAAATCAGATGTCTGTGTTTTTACCATGTTTGCCTGTACCTGTGCTGCCTGTACTACAGGTAGCCAATAGTAGAACTAGTATTAGGTCTCAGGTCTGTTGACTTCTGCGTCACCTCCCAAGAAAGCCACCTCAAAAGTTTCCCAGATACAAATGCTGACACAGATATAAATGCTCCTTGCTCATTCCCAAGGGCTGAATATTCATAGCTCTGACTGAAACCAAGCATTTGCCGGTCAAGTATTCTTACTGGGGTGAATTTTAGCCTTAATCTAACTGCATGTCACTTCCCAGTTTTGCATCTCAATGATGTTGCACTTCACAAAATTGAGACCTGAGGAACTTTCAACTGTTTTAAAAGGCACACACTGTGGATCGTAAGAAATACAGAACTATTGAAATAATTTGAGCTACATTGATTCAACATATCTGCTCAGGCAAACAATAATATACACTCCTCAGTTTCACCCATGCCGAAGACTGGTTTTGTTAAAATTCAATAAACATGAAATTGATACTATTTTTCAGAAGCATTATGAGGTGGGGAGATAGAAATGTCATCCAAAAGCTACTTTTACAGTAAATGTTTCACCCAGTTCTCCTTTCAGAAAACCAATGCATTGCTAAAAAGATGTCTAAGGGGACCAAAGAAACTGGTAGATTTTATTCCTCTTAAAACAGGGGGAAAAAACCCTCTGTAAAACGTTGATACTTCTGCATTCAAGCATTTTTGTCAGAATCATTCTTACTGCTTCTTAGCCCAGTGGATTAAGTGACTTCCCATATCCCTTATTTTTTTTTCCATCTTATGCAGTTTCTAACTAATAATGCTGTAGTTACTAATAATGCCATGTATACAATTACTAGCTTGGTAATTATGTAAAAATCTGCAAATCTAGTTATCTAATAAAAGAAATTGTTTAGCAAAGCATCTGATAGCTTTTTCAACCTTAACCGGAACCCACATATTTTCTTCTCTTAGAGTCAGAGAAATTTAATCATTTTTCCTCTTTTATTCTGAAGTCATGTCTTCAAAAGGTACCTAGCTCATGTCACGTACCATTAAAGTCTTGATCTCATGCCTGTTAGAGTTAATATGTCTTTCTACTGATTCCAATGAGATTTACCTCTGACTTTTAATTTATAATGATTGTTTCTAGCTAATTTTTTACCAGTTCATTTAAAATCATAAAGCATAAAGTGGTATGTTGGTAAAAATATTATTAAATGCAAAAATAAACTTGATTTCCCTACTGCTACCACCAAAAAGCCCCCTGTAAACTAGCAGTCATTACACACAAATCATTCAGATATTCATCTCCATTTATCACATTCAGTGCCCTAAAAGAGAGAGGAGGAGAGATATAGATGATGTCTATGATGATTTCTAGGCTTTCTGCAAATTCAGTGCTTCCAGCACTTAAATAATTGAGCTCCGTGTCCCAGACCTCATGAAAACCTCCTGTTAAAGTCCATTGGCTATTTTGCCACGGACATGAAATACTACCTGGAACTACACAGCTGTAGGTGACAACGTAGGTTCATTAGTCTTTGACTGAACCCAGAGGCGCTGAAGTCGCAGGGAAATTTGCTATCAAATCCAAGCGGGCAGCTTCGCCCCAGTAGTTTCATAAAGCTCCTTGCAGAAGGAACTTAACAAGAATAATTTACATGCAACTAATTTGTAATCATGTGGCAAACTATCTTCTAGTCTATCAGACACTTCCTCCCTTAACAGGATTTTCCCCTCGATTTAAATAGAGGCAAATTGAATATTTCATTAACTTTTTTTTTTTTTTTTTTTGATAATGACTGCTATTTTTAGGCTAAGAAAACTGAATTTTATTCTATGGAGCCCAGACAATTGAGTCATCTGACAATTTCAGGAGAAAAAAAATGCTGAACTAATGCTGTGCTGCAGACTATTCAGCTGAGTGGATTTGCAGATGCCAGGACCACAGAAGGTGCGGTGCAGCATTCAGATTTAAGGATTATTCTCCTCTTTAAAACATTGCTATAAGAGGGCCCATTGCCTCTTTGCTACCAGGAGTCTCCCCAAGAGTAACGCCCATTCCTATCTTCTTTTAAACTTATCTTGCCGGCCCCTTGTGCTTGCAGAAAACAAAGATATTCAGAACTTGAATGAAGATTGGAAGGGAGCAGGAAAAATACAGAGCAGTGACAGGAATTTTCATAGGAAAAAATAATTGCTTGCGTGTAAAACATATTTCTGCTCTTACTTACACTACTCGGTTCCCTGGCATCTGAGCTTAAAATTAAACATTTCAGCCTTGCCTGATGTATTCTACCGTAAACACTCAGTCACCATGACAACCATGTTACTTATTTTCATGCTTTTTACTTTTAGTAGTGGTCAGGAAAAGCTTCCTTTGCCTTCTACAGTTTATTTAATCTTTCTGCTACTCAGTTTTGCAACCAAATCTTTGGGGCTATTTTCAGTTTAGTCCAACTCCACTGCAACAACCCTGGTTCTACCAGAAATTAAATTCCATCCCTTGTTTTCAATGCGCAAAAAGAAAGCAGAGAGCCGTACAGCAGGTGCACGTAGCACCTCTTTTGAATACCTTGATACCTCTCTATGAAGAGCCTTGATGCTCCAGCTTTCAGCAGCACTCTGGTGCCCCGGCTGTGATTCAGAGGCAGCTCGCAGGACGAGCAGCATCGGGATGGGTCACTCTTTGAGGCAGCTCCAAGAAACACCTACACGCTGCAGGAAGCGGTGAGTCAGATGTCAGCAGCTTCCCCTCTAAAACACCACAAAACAAACACCTTAGTGTGGTGCAAGGGTGATGGATTAAAAATTAAGCTAAAGCTTGAGCTAGGCCACCTCAGATCACATAGCTGTTACAGCCATCACAGCCCCATATATAGGCTATAAGGGTATAAACTGCCTGTACTATAAGTTGCTCTATAGCATTTGGCTTGGTTGGAGGTTACTTCCAGGTAGAGGTGACTCTAAAGCCTTTTGGCTGATGGGGCTGTTGTGCTTGGGTTGTCTTGGTGTGACACAGTTAGGTGCTGCCTGTGTGTCATCACCACAGAGCGCAGGAGGGAAACAAGTCTGGAGAAGTTTAAACTTGAGGTTTATGAAGGTGTGGTGGTGGGTCCCACCAGTCCCAAGGTGAGTGATACTCAGTACCCAGTGATACTGAGGTACCAGGGCCGTGGCTTTGACCAAAGATTGTTTTGCCTTAATATCTCTTGCATTTTTCCACACAACCCACAGACGTGCCTTTTCCCTGCATAAGCAGGAATAACGAGCTCGATGCCTGGAGCAAGCTCCCACTCTAATGACTACGTTATTCCTCAGATTTCCTCCCCTGCAGCCTCAAACAGCTGCCTTCTTGCTCAGAGCCTGCCTGCTGCTGGGCCGTATGGCTGTTCATCCTAACTCCAAACCATCTAAAAATGGGTCCAGCATGAAACTCAGTTGTAGGGTTTTGAGACACCATATTTTGCAGTATCCCCTGCCATCACAGATGTGGAAGAACCACCCAGCTTGATTTCTGTCATGACCTTCACAGACTCCAAAAGTGAGGGTGGGCAAAAAGTTAATATTCATCCCTCTGAGAGCAATGGAGGCCTTGATTTCAAGGGTCTTTGGCAGATCTAGGAGGATGTGGGCCCCATCCTTCACACGTTTCTGCTCACGTAGCATGCACGCTGCAGCTGTGTTTACTGTAATGATTTTCTTGTGATCACCGATGCAGAACATTTCCCTGCTCTACTGTAGGTAGCATGAGAGAAAGGAAGAGAAAAGATCACATTTAAGAGTTTGCATCAAATAATCCATCTCGCTTTTAATTTGCTGGCTTACATATCCCTACTATTAGCTAGAGATATTTTGGTGGCAAGCACTGCTTCGGACAGGCTGCAGTCTTGACCTCTAGTAGCATTTGCGACATGTGAGAAGATCACTATTAGCCCAAGTATCGTCAAAGGCAATATTTCATATATTGCTGCTTTTGCTTGCACTCTGTGGCAAGCTGCACGATAAATCTCATGTTGCATACGTAAGGACAGAACAGGACTCCCATAACTAACCTCACACACTCTTATTTATTGCGTTGCTCATAAATTGCAGCCTGAGAATTACTCAATAAGGAAACTCACAAATCTAATAATTAACAGATCCGAGACTTTGCAATCTATCAGGCAGCAATTCCGGAAAAGCGGAAATCTTTAAATTATCGTTCAGTGAAATCCTGTTTCCTCCACTGCATACAGGAATTTTTTAGCAGCTTGTGTTGAGCAGTGGCCATTTTTGGCAATGGCCAAATTATCTGGAGGTGACAGTGGGAGGGGTAGATCAGAGCTAAACCAGAAAAGGCAGCACAGAAAAAAAAATTATGTAATCGCCTGATCTTTGTAAATAGAAATTATCCAAAGAAATTCTTGTTCTACCGGTCTCTTCCATCAAGCAAGGAGGTTTAATAAAAAGGTCTATAACTAAAAGAAAAGCTTTTACGGGATCACCTAACCACTGGCTGTGCTTTGTTTTCTGTGGTGAGAACACACATGAGCGGTTTAATGTGCCTGTCACAGACTATTTATGTTTAACGGACCTTTGAAACACACTGCACGATTCATTCATGAAGCCAACACATTCATATGGACTTTCTTCTGGGTCTTTCATTGCCTGAATCTGGTACTTTCTGGCTAAACACAAATGTTGTGTGACACTTCCATTTAGAACCCAAGGTGAAACTCCTGCTTGTTGCACTGAACTCACCTTGCCTTTCTGCCTTAAAATAACCATAGCTTTCAGTTCAATGCCTTCTGACTTCGGGCAAGTCTTCTTCATAGTTTCAAAATACTGGAGTCTTGGTTTTGGTCTTGGTCTCCAAGGAATGCCCGTCTATCCAGTTGAGCAATAGCAGCCAGTAAAGGGATTTCCTGCATGCTTACTGTTCTTCAATGAACTTTAATACTCTTCAAATTAATTTCCATACTGCCCTGCCACACAGACCATGCCATTAGGACTGTTCATCTCAACCACTCTGTCCACATTTCAGTCTCTGAACACCAAGAGAGCACCAAATCTGCAAAGTATTATACAAAAATGGAGAAAGATAAAAGCATCGCACACTCTTATTGAGGAAGAAATGAAATTACGGAAGGCAGAACTCAGCTTGGATGAAGTGAGCAAGGGGAAAAACTGCTTTTTCAATATACCCATTTGTAAATCAAAAAGACTCTCAATTTCCCCTGGGTAGATTCTCAAGTTCTCCGTTTGCCCAGCACCCAGGAGGTTAAGTGACTACCTTCAAGCTGGCAGAACCAGGCACATACAGGCTGTTTCCATAGTGGTCTTCTATAAAAGAAATCCTCACAATAAGCTTCCTATTAATCAAGATTTCATTATCTCCGAAGTGGTACAGAATTGTCATCATTCTAGACACCAGACGGATTACTGATGACAGGGGATGTGAGTGGGCAGGATGGGGACAAAACAGCTAGAATAAAACAGAATGAACTTTGCAAACCAGACATATTGGCAATTGTACATTTGTGCTTTTAATATTTGTTAGGAACACAGTTCAGCCTTCTACTAAATGTTGGCAGCTTGGAATGTGGAGTCCCATAACAGCTTTAGTCATGACCCAACTGCTTTAGTCATGCAACAAGTTTAGATTCATGACTTCTGTTGCTCATTTCATTTTCCTTTGAGAGCAGTGTAAATAAGGTACCCAGCCCCAAAGATAGCCTTCTCTTCTCGCTGCCTCTACAGTTCTCATTGTCAGGAAAGCCCAAGAGCTGCTGTGATTCATCAGGTGTTAAGTACTTTTTGTGTCTGTGTTCTTCAAATCATTGTTGCATTTATGCTTGACAGGGAATTAGGTGGTACAAGGTTGGCTGTCGGTTATAGGTCCTCTTGTGTTACAGGAATCCTCATCTGCTAAAATCCCCATTGACCAGCATCATTACCACTAGGAGTTCTTTTCCTCTGTATGAGTTAAATAACTGTCCATTGTCTGCCATGTGTTTTTGCACTTTAGGAAGTCATCAACATGATTTTAATTCTCTCTCTGAGAGTATAAGCAAGAAACCAGTGGGGATGGGCAGTGGAACTTGACAAGAATGCTACTGAATCAAAGATGCCACCACTGCATGATGCTGAAAAGCAGAAACAGGTTAACTATTATATTTGCCTTAACGTGCAGAAGACTTAGAATAATGCGAATAGAGAGTTTCAGGACAAAGCATACTTTTATGGCAGTATTTTAAGGAAGGGAAGCGAAGAATAAGAGAAAAGCTTTGGTCTTACATTATTCATTGAAAAAAGGTGAATCAGTGTCTCATAGTATAAGGCTGGATATTATAAAACTAAATTATTCAAAACAACAAAAAACAAGTGCTTTGTGGGAACTGTTTACGGAGCGAGTGTTTGATTTTATTAAGAAGACATTAATGATTGTGACTTCAGGCATCACACAGCCTTCAGACCAGACTATATAGCCACTTATATAGCCAGTAAAATAGCCACTTATTAAAGTAAGAGATAATTTGATTTAATAAAAAAGTATCAATACAATACACAACTGACAGTGAAGTCTGCACACAAGATACACAGTCAGTTGATTTTGAGAAAAGGTGACCTTCCAAACTCCAGCCAGTCAGCAAAGGTTAACAAACCCTGGGCTTCGTGCCTCCTGTCCCCAGCCTCCTCACCATTTTCAGACTGAATCTAGCTGTGGAAAGTGTGATTAAAACAGTAAAGTGTTGTTTGTTTGTTTGTTTTAATTTTGTTGCCCCTCTTACCAGTTGTTTTGGAGTTATTCTTTCTGTGGAAAACCTACAACTGAGACAGACGTGCAAAGTGCTGCATCTGTGGGGCAGGTACCTGGAATTGACCATGACCTACCTCATCCAGAAGTTTTCTGCCTGTGTCACTGCATGCTAGAGTGGAAAGAGGGTTCTTTCAGTGAATGCTGACAGACCATCTCCTAACGCAAAACCTTCTAGAGGAGAGACTGGACTCGGTAAAATTTCAGGCAATTACTGGTGGATGAAAGAAATTGCTTCCCAGAAAGATAATATGCCATACCTCCTAGAAGGAGGGAAAGGTGAAGTAGAAGTTGAGGAGTTGCTCACCATGGGATCTCCCGGTTCACACAAAACACTGAGATGGCCCATCCATCCGTTTGAGAGGCTGCAGCCATCTGCCAGCGGCAGCTGCAGTGCAGGGACACAACCTCAGAGCAGACACGGTTGGTAGCCCGTTTTATGAGGTCTGCTGGAGAGAGACAGATCACAACCAGCTTCAGTCAAAGCAGGCAAATGAGATGTGACCAAGTCCCAAGAAGGGAAGGTGATTAGAAATGCAAGGCTGAGTGGAACAGGCAGCACTAGAATGAATGGTGGACACAACCCTCATGCAGGGCTTGCAAACAGGTACAGGCGGCATTTGCTAAGACAGTGGAGATACAGCTTCCTACACCATCTAGAGTTCACAGAGCACCCAACCCAGGTTATTTTTACTCTACATCAATTCCATTCTACTTTGGCATTACAGCTTTCCAAAGCTGCAATTTTATGATTCATCTAGATTGAATGTTATAATAGCAAATCTTTTAAATTAGTACAGTTTGTTTGCACTAAAGAAGCGGGAACAGTCGTGCGAAGGAACCTACCAGCACAGTATGGGATTTTTTCCTACGTTTGTGCCAACTTAAACAGATGTATCAGTCCTGTGCTACCCATTAACATTTTAAGTGACAGAAGATATCATTTGCTGACATACAGAGAATATATAATTAAACAGCTGGCTAGTAAAAGCAACAGCTCACTGAAGAACATGTTGAAAGTAACTGCTAATAAATACATTTGGAAGCATACAGTAGTGTGTTAACTCATTTACGTGATCCAGAGGGAACTATGATTTGCCATAATGAGATACCTTTGGGGTATTTTGTTTGTTTTCATTTACCGGGCACACTTCTACTACTACAATCAAATGGCATTAAGGAGAACTTCACAATAGAAAGTCCTGACAAAATAAATGATGTTTAAATGATGAACTTAACCACACATTTATTAAAGTTCTGTCTGCAGTGCCCCAGCAGGCTGGCAAGATTAAACCACATTCCCTCTCATATGGTTTCTGCTGGGAGACTTTGAATACGATTATTAGGGATCGGGAGAGGTATGAGAATCGATGCTGTAATGAAATCCACCAATTTATTATGAGATGAGAAATGAAGATCATTTGTTAAATTTCTAACACTGAGGAATACCTTCGTGGAAATAGCTACTCCATTTGCAGTGTTAGAAAGTCAGCAGTTACCCTCAGATATTTCACTGCAGGTACAGGATCTGCTGTCAGATACTGTCAGGGCAGAGGAGCATATGATATAGGTAAGCATATTTTGATATTCTGGAAAAAGTTGCTGTAGTATTTAATTCTGCAAAGTATTAAGAACATATGCTTACGTTTAAAATGTGTAAACATGCAACCCCCCTGCTCTGCTCAGCATCGTACTGATCCTTAACCACTGTTGAAAGACTTTCACACACATAGTTGCTTTCCTGCTTTGAACACAGTGTTCTCCAGCAGTGAGCCAGGAGCAAATACTCTCTGTCCATACAAACCAGCTTTGGTACTGAAGAGGAAATTCCTCAACGGACAACCAAATTTAACCATTATTTCCTGCTACAACATGCTCTGACGTGCTCTGGGCAATCCTGCTTCAGCAGGGGAGTTGGACTAGATGATCTCTATGGTCCCTTCCAACTCTAAAAATTCAGTGAAAAATTAAAACCATGGCTGAGTATTGCTGTAATGCACATCCAGCAAGAGCAGAGCAGCAGCACGTACCTGAGGCTGCCACTGCCACCTGGAACACTGATCATTTCTCAATGATCTTTCACCCAAAATTGAGAAGTGAGATTGTGTGCAACTTCCTGTTTCCCATATTTCTGTACCATGGAAACCCCTGCAATTTAAATAAAAATTTTACTAATATATTTTTCCTGTATTCAATCTATGTTTAAGTGTCTGCCCATATCAGCTGGTATTTCTAAATCTTAGTGACATTTTCTAACACAGTTCCATTCATAAGGATTAACTGCAAAGGATCTTGCAAGCGTGTTACAGGCGTGAGCAGTAAGTTACAGGGTAGAGGCAGGTATTTAGAAAGAATTATAAACAACAACAAGGAATGTTTTTGATTTTGTAAGTTATCTTGATATGAAACGTCGCTGAAATCTCCTTGACCTTTTCCCTTTTCCTCCTAGTTATAGATATTTTGGAGTATTCTCCCACCTTTCCTTCATTTCTTTTTGGTTGTCACAGAATTAAATCCTTCAAACAAAAGCAGCATGACTTGTAAAACAATGATTATTATTCACAAGAAAAATCCCCTCACACAGTAGGTATCCATTTTTTGATGTGTAAATAGGGAGCTTTTGAGGTTTGAACATCACTGCAGAAAGACAGGAACTTAAAGTATCTCTCAACTTGCTGTCAGTGTGTCCAAATTCTCTGCAACTTGGCCCTTCCAGAAGTATTTGAAGATTCAAACCAAGAGCAAACCTGACAAATCAGGCTTGCCCACTGCTCTCCAGGCAGAGCTCTGAAGGGTGAGATGGTGAATAACCATGCTGGACACGTCTGCCACGTCAATACTGTGGCCTCCCGAAACAGCCATCTGATCCCACCAGAAAAGGTGAAACACAGCAGAAAATGTCAGAAGCCTTCACTGAAAAGCTAAGCACATGGAAGACCACATGTAAAAATGGCACTAATGAAAAAAGAAGTTCAAATACATTCAGCATCAGAGGACAGTTGCAATCGCTGCAGTGCTACAAAATACCCAGCTCAGGTTCATCGCGCTTTGAAACGCGGCTTCCCTTCTGTTTCCCGCCCTTCCTGCAAATTTTATTGCTCACGCAGCAGGATTGTGTTGATCTGAAGAAACCAAAAAGCATCTTGGAACAGTGGTCATAGCAAAAGAAAGCTGAACGTGGAAGCAGACATCAAAAAGAAATTTTAAGACATGTTTTCTTTTTTCCTGTACAGTCCCAGCTAAAGATACAACCATGACAGGAAAGCAGGGAAGAGCTACCAGTATCTGTTTTCAGAAAAGGCTGTTGGCTGCAAATCTGGAATCCTTTATCCAGAGGAAGAGCAAATTTAGGAGCAATCCAAGCATCGCTGCAGTATTTGTCATCAAACCATCCATCTGAAACAGGGAGCTCTATTATGAAGTACTGCAGAGAAATGGAGTTACTGAGGGAACAACAGTGGCCCGACTGTCACTGTTCAGTGATGGATGGGGAATGCAGCTCAGGCAGCTGCCAAAGAGCTGGCTACTGCCAGAGGCAACTATTTGCTTCTTTACCTGACAAATTATTTTTCAAAAAGAAATTAGGGCAAAAAGGAGTCTTGAAATACATACTGTGCATTTTTTAAACTGTTAGTTTTACCTAATTCTAGAACTACTTTTATCAACAGAACAGACTATTTGTTTAGGACTGCAGCTGAAACAGCCGGGTGAAGAATGTCTCCGCAGTCCACAAAGATCAATGGTTAATAGAGCTGAGAAACTTCATTTTTCATCTGCTGCTTCTGGCTAGGAGAAAATAAAAATCAGGCAAGGGACATCATAACCTTCCTTTATATCAAACCTCCATTAAAGTCACTGTTACCCACCAGCAGATATTCAAGACTATTACACTGACATTTATCTTTAATTCTTTCCACATTTGTTCCATTGTTCCAGTCCTGTATTTTTTCAGTTGTCATCAGATGCTCCTTCTCAGCCAGAGCTCGGAGAGGAAGACTGCTGACTGCGTATGCAAGCAACATCGGGTGAGAACGGAGTTCGAAATAAATTCACATCTCATACACATTATAAGACACACGCCCATTTTAGGATTGATATATATGAGCACAAATAATCAGGCAACCCAGTGAATACTGCACTTTGGAGAGTGGAAGATCCTTTCTTTCCAGTCTTACGGAGTGAGAATTCTCTGTTTCTGCTTCCAATCCACATGAAAAAGGCATCTCACAGAAGGTTGTTTAAAATTTGACCATCTGAATTGTTTGGTAGAAAACCTTCAGCTGTCTCCTCTGCTTCCTGTTCAGCCAAAGTTATCTATAGTTCCTGTAGTGCCCTTCTAAATCAATCTTATGTCAACACACTGGTGGCCCAGAACTGAGCTGGGATTAGTCTTTTCTTCTCCATTTTGCAACAATATCCCTCTGTTCCACTGGAGGGGAGGCACAAGCCATTTTTTGTCTGGGTCGTGAACAACGTTACACCATATAATGACAAGTGGAGAAGAAAGGAGCTTATATAAAGAGCAATGGGGTGTGATCTTCACTTCTGCTTTCTGGGGGAAAAAAAGAAACTGTATAGGCAACACAGAACATAATTTTAGAAGAAGAATCGTCATCCTACTTCTAGAAACTTTCTTTTCAAAGGTGAGAAAACAGGCTTCATAGAAAGAGACGTGTACCCACAAAAACTACAACAATTTCAGAGGCAGTTTTCACGAACTGCTATGTAACATCTGCCATTTTAGACAGAGACCACTGTGCCATATCATCTCAAAATGTAAATATAGTAGGGTGCTTTTGACACAGATAAAAAGCCCTAGATGACAGAGGAGTATTAGCAAGGTCATTGCAGGAGTGTCTCTACGACACAGTTCCTGTTGGCTGAGTTAAACAAGTATAACCTGTATTTGAGCTCTTACGTCATACCAAAACTGGCTGCACCTGTTTGCCCTAAGCTTGTAAATTTATGAAAATGCCAGCCACAATAACAAATCTGTGGCTCTGTGGGTATCCCAGGAACACGTGCTCGTAACAGGACTTTTCAAATGAATCTTCAGAATGCAGTTCAGCTGGACTCGAGCTCCGGGTAGCATATTCCCACAGTCACTCATGTTGAATTAAGTTTCCCAAAGTAATTTTAATTTAAATTTTATATGACTACTGTTTAAGTATTATGGATCCACTTCCTGGGAATTAATTACCAGCTTAGATGAACGGACAAATCATTAACTCCACAAAATAATTAATTCCCCCTCAAATCTCCTTTTCCTGGTAATTATTAAAGGCAGAATGCTTCCTCATCAAAGTAAATATAGAAATGAATCACTATTCAGGAAAGCCTCAGGGACTGGGGTTTTTTTGTTTGTTTGTTTTTTTTTAATCTGGTCTTTCAAGCACTTTTTATAAGAACTTGGTCAAAATTGTTAGTTGTGCAATGTAATGGTCATCTATGCAAGCACTTAATGAAACCGTGGGGAAACGATACCAAGGCCTTAGTTTGGAAACTTCTACATACACATTAATCCACAAAAAATATCATACATTGGTTTTAATGTAATTTATTACATACATAAAAAACATTAGTTCTGTATATATCTATTCTGGCTGGCAGCCCAATCCCTATTTGGGTCTGAGGAATAGCTTGGGAAAAGGATGGGCAGGAGTAGGCTGCTTCTATCAAGGAAATGTATTTCTGCCCACGTCGCCAAGGTTTATACATCAGAAGTTTTACTGACAGCACAGGACAAGGAATCACACCCAGACTGACGCTCTCTTAGGCTACCACATGCTACACACTAATCTGTTTGAGAAGCATCAAGGGGAAGACTACATCATCTTCCACCAACCAGCAAAATTAAGATCTGCGGTAAAGACCAAAAAAATCACAGCTATGATGTGCCACAGGGAACGATGAAGAGACATCAATACCACAGCTGATGCCAGAGGTCTCTAATTAAGTTGTTGCTGTTATAAATCAAGCTGTATCCTGAAGTGCCCAGGCACCAAGAAACATAAAGCACACACGTGGTTCCCAGGTCAGAAAGATCCACACTCTGGGAGTTCACACAAAGGAATTGACTCTACAAAATAACAATAATTTCCATCACATATTTTTCCCCCCCCAGTCATATTCATCATCTATGGCACAACTTAAATGCTTTTCCTTCTTTAAACATTAGTCTCCTTCCATCATCCCATCTTGTCCCTGAAATATACTTGCAACAACTCATTCTAACCCTCTCTGGCTAACTAGGCTGAACAAATCAGGGTTTGCTTCAAATACTAGGTTACCCAAATCATCCTAGTGCACTTATCTGCACCTATTCTAATTTAAATCCCTTTTTTTTGGCAGCAATATGCACTATTCCAAATCAAAGCTTACTTACCTATGTTCTTCCTCTCGAGAAGCATTACAAGGCAGTCTGGTATGAGTCAATGCTTCCTCTGCCTGCTCCTTTGGCTAACCACTTTAGGGGTTACTCACAGGTTTTTACTGTGAATTTAGTGCAATTTTTCTTGTGCTTTGGTTTCAGTAGGCTGGCAGTTTGCATGCATTACAATGAAACAGTATTCAATGCTCCACAGCTCAGAATGAAGCTGGGTGCATTTTATTTGCGGTCCTGCCCCATTAGTTCTCCAACCCAGAGAATAACGAGCCTGAATTTGCCACAGAAAGGCTCTCAGGTGAATGCAACAAACAATGGTGTAAATTAGAAGTGATTCCATAGCAGTGAGGCTGGGAGGGTCCTTAGCTTCCCACTTCTTGCTTTTTTAACCTATTAAGGTTAGAGGGTAGCGTGGAAGGGGTGTTAATTGCTTCACCTCCACCCTCCAGCTGAAGGACCCTTGATGGTAGGAGAAAAAATGAAAGGCAAGGGATGGGCAAATAATGCTAGACTTTGCAGATTAATAAAACATAGAATGGGCCTCTCATTCTGCAAACTCTCCAAGGAAATGTTCAGATCAAAAGATATTTGATAGACGACAGTCAATTTTTTAGTTTAATTACCAAATCTCAGTTTGGTCATTTTTAGGTGAGAGAGGCAAAAAGAAGATATCCTTGCATTGGGAGGACTCAACATCAAAACATGAAGGAAAAACAGCCAAATAGTTCTGTCTGCCTTTTAGTGATTGCAGAAGACTTGATGTCTATTACGAACAAATTGTTATGGGAAGACTTGTGTTGGTCTGATTTTCCTGCATCATGGCATAGATTTACAGTTCTCACAACCTGTGGAATTTATGTTTGCCAGCATAGACCCAGCTTGGTATAGATCAGATACCTTCTTGCCTAAACAGACTATGCCTGTTATGTGAAGAGATGCCCTGAATAGTATTAGCAGAAAAAAAGCCCTCAGGTCTGCACTTATTTTCCACCTGCTCTACACTTTTGGCAGAAATCAGGAGCCCAAACCAAAGGGTAGTGCTTTGTGCTGCTCTTAATATGAATAATAAGAAGGAAATGCTACAGGACATGTAGCACTGCCAGACTTTTAAACGTCTCTTTTTTTAGGCTGCTTTATAAACTAAGGCTTAATAAGACTCTTAGCTTAAGCTCTATCATCTCCTTTTGACCTCAGAGGAAGGGAAATGTTCACAAGCAAGAGAAAGCACTAGAAGTGAACTTTTCACCTACACGTTAGAGAGGATCCTAGAATGAGATCTGACTAGCTTAGGCAACCACAGATACGAAAATAAGCCTGAAGGTTAGAACTAGTTTGCTTATCAGCACTTTGATAATTTAGTCACACACACTTGTGCCTGTAATGATGAAGCTGTCCATTAGAGGTCAGGTAATAACGATGGACTGTGTCCAGGCCCAGCATTCCTGTGGCCCTGGACTCATGGCCAGTCATGCTGAGGCTCCTGCCCTTGCCACCTCTCAATTTAGCAAGCCCAACAGCTTGGGTGAGGTGCAGCATGGCTTAGACACACACTTCTCAATGTTGTAAAGCTTATAAAGATTCCAGAGTGAGGGTGCTCATCCTCATGTGTTAAGTGTGAAAACGATACTTCCTTGAGCATTTCTTTAATACAGTATTGGCTTCACAGTATTTCAATTCACCATTTTCAATGGTGAACACTTTCCATAAAGTTCTCATAAAGTCAGTTCTATGGGGTACTTGGGAGATTCTTGGGACATTAATTCCTTTTGTTTTGGTCCCCAGCCTATGTCTGGGATCAGCACAGCATTTCAACTCTGGCAAACAGGAGATGCTTGGAAGTGGGCTGATACCTGCCTGGGGACTAGGAAAAAGAGTCGAGATCTCTAAAGAAGCTGCTTAACAGTCATGAGACAAAAAAACCCCTGAATGTCACATCTACAAACATGAATCTGAAACTATAGGCCCATAAATTAAATTCCTTTGGGCAGGTTATCTGAAGAAAATGGATGATATGTAGGTAAATTCAAGCACAAAAGTTTTTTCTTAATTGGTTTAAACTGAAAACAAACCCACATAGCATTTTCCTTGCTTATAATGATCATTTGAGCAGAATTCATCTGCCCTTGATTGAATTTTTAAGAAAGATTGTTTCAGTACACAGATTTCCTTCATAATGTTCCCTCTGACAGTAACGCAAGAGTTTATTACATTTCCACAGTTCTCTTGGGAGGAGTTTGGAGGGTTTTTTTCCTTTATAATACAGCTGTACCTATGTCTAATAACTTGCAAAACAGCTAAACTCTAGCTACACTGGAGTCACGTGAGTTTCCCCAGATTGCATCATTGGATCTCTTGGGAGAAGTTTCAAATAGGTCCATCCAACATAATTACTGTTTACAATGAGCTTCTGTATTTCATAAAAAAAATGGAATCTTATTTTCGGTTTATGTGAAAATCTCACTTGCATGAAAAAGGTGGAGATAAGCAGTGTTTAGCAATCACAGGATTAACTGTTTTCCTTAAAGGCATCTATGTCCATAATTGAAATTTGAAACATAAAAAAATATGATGGGAGTTTTCTCTCCCAAATCCATATATTCACCATGTTTTGAAAAAAGTCCATTCATTATATATTGGGAGGTTTTGCCTTTCAGGCATCAGACCTGTCTAGACTCCAGTTGCAATATTATCTCCGTTTTAAAAAAAGGTGCTCACGACTTTTCTCCCTCACTTGCACGTCCAGGGAGGACGAACACGCCAGTGTTTACCATTTCAAAGAGACCGGCCTTTTATCTCTGCCCACAGCACTGGAACTCAGATCCCTCACAACTTCTAATCTCTTGTGCACGAGTCACTGCAGAACACAGTTATGAAATCACCATCCCCTCTGGAAAGAAACACTCAACCGAAAACACCCACACCCTACAGTATGAGTCCTTTGTACTGTAATGTCTTCCCAGATGTCACCTTTTCAATCAGACAAAGCATAACTGTCTTGCAGCCTTACCAGCTTTGTCCCCCTCCACTTATCTCACGTAGCATTCTAACCCACGTATGGGCACCCTTCCCTCCTTCCTGCCACCACTGCCAGCTCATAGCTCCGTCTGATCTCCCCACACCCATATGCCCTTTCTACTCCGCACCACCCATACACAGAAAGCACTTGAGGAATGTGATAAAAGAGCCCTTGGATGTTTTGAGGAGGAAAAAAAAAACCAAACCCAACAGTGGAAAGAGAGCAGAGAAAGAAATGTCATTAATTCACACAAGGGGAGCAACCAGGCAATGAGTTGATCCTGCCCTTGAACTCTTTTCTTCCCCTGGGCCAGCAGGTGGCCCTGTGTCCTCCCTTGGTGAGCGGGGGCTTGGGCGCTGGCCCTGGTTGAGGAGAGCATGTGGGGGAACTGCTGGGTGTGGAACTTCACCGCAGGTGGCGAGGGGCAGCCCGCCGATGTCTCAGGCAGTGGGTTGCAATCAGGACACCTACCTTTAGGTGTCTACTGGAGCACTAAATGTGTTAGGGCCATCGGATACCCAGCAAGCACAAGCAATAGAGCAATTTGTACCACCAAGCCCTAAGCAGACGTCTACCGACTTCTGACCTCAGTACTCCCTGTAGCATGGAGCAGGAGCTGGGTGTATAAACTCTCACCTGATGAAGGCTTCTAATCACAGACATCTTAAACTTGAAATGAATCCCCCTCACTTCCCCACTTTTCAGCCATCGTACCCTCTTATACCAACCATCCTGCTCCTTGTAGTATCTTGCTCACACCCTGATGGAAACAAGAGGCATGAGGAAGTAAAGCAGTCAAAGTTGTGGCAAGGCAAGGAATTGCACCCAGATTTACCCAGTTAATGCATGGCTCCAAGGACTGTCATTCAGCCACTGCAGGCTTTCTGGGCGGGGGTCTGTTCAGAGCAGGCAGCTCCTTCAGAGTTTGGGCAAGACCTAACATAAACAATAAACCAGAAGTCCATTTATGGACATTTATGACAGTCCAGAGTGATGGAAGCTGAGATTTCAAGTGCATTTTATGTTTTTGATATTATCTGGCTTCAGATGGGGTCACAAGCAGAGAGAGCTTCTCCCAGGGAAGCAAGTTTCCATGGAGCAGCCTATTTATCTGCTCTCATCATTTGTTTCACTTCCCAAGGAACAAGGTGTATCTAACCCTGGTAGAGTTTTGGCTGAGGAAAGAGAAACATACGCACTAAAATTGATCCCATAGGTCATTACAATGGAGCATAAGAGAATGCATTTTCCTAACAAGCTTGTGCAGGACACGTGGAAATGGAGGTCTGCCTGAGCGGGGCTGCAGCCACGTGGCAGCAGAGGGTTATCCGTCCCGCTGCTCTCGCCGTGTAGCACAGGTAGGAGAGGGGGGAGCAGGCAGCCACACGCGCTCCCACGCAGCTTCACAAGCCAAGCAGAGTGCAGATTCCCAGGGCTGCAGCTTCTCTCCTTCCCAGACCCATCAGCTGCTGTGTATACTTAGTCTTCTCACCTCCACTTCCTAGGTCTGCTCCTATTCACTTGTGCTAGCTGCTACGAAGCCGCTACAGGGAGGCCTCGCTGTCCTGAAATGGCTTCTGCTGTATTTTTTTTAAGCACTAAAAAATTCACCCTCACTGTGTTACCTTCCAAAATTCCAGCTCCTGCTATTTGCAGCATCAGAGTCAAAACATTTCTTTGTTAAATCTAGCAAGGACCTAATTTATTTTCAATTGTTTTCTATTGTATTTTACACTACTGCCTTGAGCCATCTGAATGATAAGTAGTAATATAAATGATTGCTTCAATTATTAACCCTGGTGACCTTTGCTAAAATGCAGCAAGGAGGAGAAAAGTACAGTCAGGCTGCTTTGCTAATAGTAATAATCAGCAAGGAGGTCTCAGTGGGAATGGGAAAACGTGGCTGCTAGTTTCAACAGGAAGGTGGAGGAGAAGCAGGAGGAGGAGGATTTGGTGTGTGTTCCACTCCTACCTCTGTATTCCATGGTACTGTCATGGAAAATGTAACAGGGAGTTTAGAGAGACATAAAGCCAAGACAGACACCCAGCACAACAATATTCTCGCCTGATATGGAGGACTGAAGCACATTTCTAAAATGCTCCATGATCCTCAAAAAGTCAATTAGCTTCCCAGTAGTTGATTTTCCTTAATGCAGTATTTCCTTAGTGCAGTATTTATTTTCCTTAGATTGTACCTCTGAGGACCACACACCACTACCAGCCACTTGGGTCTTGCCAAACTTATTTCAAGTAGCCATAGGACAAGGGGTAACAGTTTTAAACTGAAAGAGGGGAGACTTAGATTAGATATTTAAAAAAATATTTCACTATGGGGGTTGGTGAGGCACTGGAACAGGTTGCCCAGAGAAGCTGTGGATGCCCCATCCCTGGAGGGGTTCAAGGCCAGGCTGGAT
>JAOXNO010000041.1:46308577-46335542 GCA_028565335.1 Limnodromus scolopaceus
CCTCTCTTTTCCTTAGGGGGAGGGGAGGGAGGGGCCATCTGTCGTTCTGGTTGGTCAATTCGGTCAAAACCACGACACACCTGCTATCTGTGTATTTGCTGTACAGTGAAGACTGAAATGTATTAGAATAAGTACGCAAAAGACCAAGCCATGTGGTTTCCAGTCCTTCGAATTATCTGCAGGCTCATCAGGAATCACTCAACCATCTCGCTGATACGCTGAGACCTCAAGGAGCCAGTGACACTTCTGCAGAGACAGTTTTGTCTCTCTCTCTCCCTTCCCTGTGGGTCCCTCGAGCTTAGGAGGCCAGCATTTATTTCTTCAGCATTGGGGAATCTCACGCTTCAGAGGCACAGCTAATGACCGCTGCGGAGCGGAGGGAGTAGCGGGCAGCCACGTACAGCACGAAGCAATGGAGGGCAGAGCAGCTTTGTCGTCTCCTTGTTTGTCTAAAACCACTCCAGCACAAAGCGTCCAGCATCGCCACAAAGGACAGCTGGTCCCAGGTGGAATGTCAGAGTCCGCATTCAAATGGGAGAGCTCATCTCCTCTGTCCTGGCTTCTTACTACCTTTAGACCTCGCTTTCTGGATACTTTGGTCCCCGTGACAGACAGTCAGCACCTGCGGGGCACAGTGACAGTATGTCCCTCTGCATGAAACAGCACAAGCCCTTTTTGAAGTTAATCTTCAGTAAAAACGTATGAAGTCCCAGGAGGGGGAGGGAGACAGGCAGCCTCCTGGGTCTGGTTGAAAGAGGCAGACATGAACACCTCTAAATGACATATTTGAATTTGGCTCCTTTCATTAACCAAAAGCCTTTGTTGCCTTTTTCCCTGCTAAGGAGACACCAGAAAGGCAGCACTGCTGTCAAGCCATCCTGCGGCAGGCAGGAATCCACATTAATCACTGGCTGATGACGATCTCAGGAAAAAAAAAAAAGGGGGCTCATCCCACTTTGAACTAGCGTGACAGTTCGAAGCCACTTGTAAATTAAAGCAGATCACCTCGGAAGACTACGGCTGGCTCACAGGAATGTGGTGAGGGACTCGCAAAATGAAAAAAGAAAAGAAAAACACAATCAATAATTCAGAAGATTTCCTGAATGAGATATTATATGATGCAGTGTGCTCCAAACCCTCATCTATTCTCTTTCTGCTTACAGCTCACTGAAGCAAGTTAAACAGTTTTTGCTCCCCTTTGATGCATATATAAACAGATGATCTCATTGAAGGGGCATGGCGTAATAACATGTAGTGATGATACTTGACATGTGCAGTCCTATTTGATATATCTATTACCATTAGCAGGGTCCTCAGAGACAGGTCGCCATATTGAAATGAAGTCCCAATCCTTATCCAAAACACGACACTGTATACTTACATTGGTTTGTAAATCCAGCAGTGTAATTTTGGATTTACGCCCCTCAGAGTACAGGAGGTAGTCTTTACACAGTACTCCAGGACCCCACTTCTTGAAAAGAAGAAAATTTGTTTCAAATATTTCATTCTATATGTAGCAAAGGCTATCAGCTGTTTTGCTTTTCCCCCAGCCCTTATCCATTAATGCCACAGGAATATTTTCTAAAACTTAATTAAAAATATATATTTAAAATTCTCATTTTGAAATATGTGTTTTACTATCACCATTCCTACTTCTAAACTCTTCAGTGAAATGAGCACAGTGCTGTCAGCAGAAGGAATAAGAAAGACCTGTGAATGCTGGGCCTTGGAGAGAGCTACCGGGCTGGTAGGATTTTTCCCCAGTGCCTGCAGGACCTGTTCTAGCTGATGCTGTGCAAGAACATGCCCTCTTCCCAATTTAAATTAATCTGACTCCTGACATAACCCTGTAGGGAAGCAAAGCTGCTGTGGTTCTCCTTTGGCCTTGATACCCATCTTCATCCCTGCATGTTTCCGTTCATTGACATCACATGGTGTTGAGTCAAAAGGCGCTACAGCTGGAGTCCTGTCAAAAGCAGCAAAGAGAAATGCACAGGTACTAGCGGTCCCAACTTCATTGCCAAATACCCGAAGACCTGGCAAATCACTACTCACACCAAGGACAAGGAAGCACATGAAAAAATCCTCTCTCTTCAGAAGTTTAGATACCTTGCTTTGGGTCCCAGAGAGACCTCACTGCTCTAAGGGGAAAGCAGAGATGAAGATTCATCTGGAAGTAGATGTCTCATAATTTTTTTCCCACAAAACACAGGAAGGATGGATGTATATTCAGTGTTTCACTGCTTACAGAGCTAATCTCAGCTACGGGATATACCTGGAAGGAATTTTATCCTTCATTCCCCTCATTTTCCAGAAAAAAAAAATATCCTGGCCAGTTTTCTAGAATGGGGATCTTTGAATTGTTGATTTTGTATGGTAGAAATTAAATATTGTCTGGATTAGCAAATGGAAACATAACTCCTGGATCTAAGGAGATCCGAGCCCCCATTCCTGACAAGCATCACACTGGCTTTGGTGTGCTCAGTCACCAGCCAAACATGAAAATGCAGTGCATACAGAGGTCTTTGAAAACACTGCTTCAATGCCTCTGCAATTTATGGCTGTAAATCAGAATATTTCCTGCTGGGACTGAAGGGTGAATTTCCATTTCTCCATTTCTCTTTGCTCACAGAGGTCTACAAATCCGTACATTAAAGTTACGTGACTTATATAAGAAGTACAATTCCGAAGAGATTTACTCCCCTGCTTCCTCTGCATTGTTCATAAATGATTGAAATGTCCTTTGATAATACTATGCCCAAGCCATTTCCCCAGTTTGAAATTGAACCAAACATTTACTGTATAGAAATTTCTAACTGGAACATAAATCAGAACTCTTTGGCAAAGCTTTCTGTCCCATGATTAATAGCCTACTGGATTCAGAAATAAAGGTTTTCAAAATACAGTCTGTTGGAGCCGGGTGAAAATGCAATTCTTTTTTCATTTCAAATCCTTGAAGTTACAATACCTGTAATAGACCTTGAAAAGTTACAGGATGAGCCTTGAATTTTTCTCCTTGCAATTTTACAGGTGACGTGTGACACGTTCTACCCTCTTCATCGTCGAGGAGATTTTTACACCTAGAAAGGACTAAATGGATGCATTAGTGACTCTGTCTCAAAAGCAGCCGATAAACGTGAGGCTGACGGTGTGGTTCTACTCTGACAAGTCGCTATATAAAAACTGGTAATTGGACTTGAGCACTTTGTGGTGTGTATTCAAAACCACAGCAAGTGTCAAATCTAAATACCTTCTGTTTCTTACTCCTGCTAGCCCAGCACAATTAATGCGACCAAGTGAGAGGGAACCGGTCTCACTTTTTTTTGTATTTTATTTGAACCTCACTGAGATCAATGGAGTGGCTCAGCCATCACAGGAGTTTGGGCTGGAAGAGGTAACAGCCTCGTAAGGCTGACAGAGCTTTAAAACACAGACCTTCGCTATGGCTATTGAAGTAAAGAAATTACTCTGTGTGATGCTCCAGATCAAAGGCTTCAAGATCCCAGTTTGCAACAGCCATTTAAAAAGCAATATTTTTTACAGGGTCACCAGAGGATGAACTGGGGCATTTTAACAGTAATTAAAAACAAACAAACAAACAAGATCCCCACAAAACAAAAGCAGAACTAATCACAGCCCATAAAAGAGATGTACTGAAGAAAAAAAACAGATTGTCACTATATTTAGGAAGAATTATGTATGAATAGAAGGAAATACAATGAAGTATAAACAAGCGTGACCAAGCAGTAGATTTCTAGTTTGAAAGCAAAATGTTGCTGTACTACTTAAAGTTTTTACTGCAGATTACAGAAGCGCAAACCAAATCCAGTTCTCACTGAGACCTGTGATTGGAATTGATTTGGAAGAGAAAGATACTTCCACAGCATCTCAATGCAATTTTTTCCCCCTTTGCAGAATGAAGCAGCAGAAAATCTATTGAGCTTATCAAGTAACTACAATACAGGGATAAAAAGAAAAGGAAACTGCAGCTCAATGTAAAGCTGTTGCCGTACGGGTGTATGGTCACAAAGGACTTCCCTGAGAAGGATGAAGGCGGCTGTGTCTAGCTGATAGGAGGGGCTTTCACGAGAGCTTTGAATATCAAGCTTAGAGGGTGGTGTACTACACAGAAAGGTCTAAGCTGTGTATAAGAGGACAGCATGGGAGACAAACGTGAGGGTCCCTACTTCCTGCAGAACTGTTCCAAAAGCATTTGCTCGGGGCAGGACAGCAGCAGCAGAAGAGATACTGGAATGCGGGGGAGCCCAGTCCCTGGCTCCAGAGGGACTGCCCAGATTGACTTGGGAGAGCATCTCTCATACCCTGCTGTAGTCCTTTCTTCTGCCAGAAGCTCATGCTCTTTCTCACTTGCCAGGGCAACTGACCATAAAAAAAATCAAGGTATTATACCAAACCCAATAGATCCCTCAGCTTCTAAGTGTTAGGTTCACTGGATGGCACAAGTTGAAAGGAGTACTTCCCACTGCATTGTTACCATCTGGTATTTGTAAAGACTACAGAAAAAAAAAAAAAAGACAAAAAAAGAAAGAGTACTGCAAGAAAATATTGCACTTGGCAGGACAAAAGAGAAAAAGTGTTGGCAAAAAAAGAGACTGGACACTTGTGTAGTAGGACTTTCTTTAGAAGGGTCCTACTTCAGGACCTCTCTTGCTTCTCAGTTACTTCATCAGTTCCACCAGCCTTTGCAGGACACAAAGGGGTACTCATGAAAAGATGGAAGTAGTAACAGAGGTGGAGACAGAATGTTAAGAAATGTGAGGGCTCAGTGCATTGACAGTGTGGAAGGGAATTCAAGAGGCAGTTCCAAAACTGAGCTGTGGTTTCCACCTTTGATCAAAGAGTAACTCAAAATCCATGAGCAACTTGTGAAACATTTTGAGGAGAAAAAAAAAAAAGTGATGCTGCTTTCTAGTTGCAAAGCAAAAAAGAAAGTTCTGCTTGAAGAGAGAGGAGTCTAAACATTTCTGAAACTGATCTTCATGCATGTAGACACTCACTTTAATGTCCTTCTAGAAATCTGAAACCTATGACTTCCTTCAGTTGGAAAGTTGTCTTTTTATTTTCTTCCATTGAACTTTTGATTAACTAGCAAACATGATGGGTTTGTGAAGCTTCTTTCATTCCATAACAAGGCATTATCTACTGGAAATTTAAGATGTTATACAAGGATTAAATCTGAACTGCACTCACAAAGCATTTTCTGAGATATCTATGTATGTATCTTTTCCTCCCAGTTTGAAAACAAAGCAGCAGTATGCAATACAGCCAGGGAACAGAAAGGGTGGATATTCATAATACACCACCAAAAGTTCACTCTCATTCCAGGGAATTATTTGCATCATGCTACTTTTTTTCAAGTGAGAGAGCAAAGCAATTTTTTGTAAACTCTGTGTGCTGTATTTCCTTCTTAGAGACGAATTAATATCTTCAGGCACTGATATTCCTCTTGCACCATTGCTCTGCCGTGGGGCATGATGATCTGACCTTTTTATCTCAAGTCCTTGGACTTTGGAAAGAACTTCAGGACACATCCAGGACAAACTTCAGGACAAATTTAACAATGAATTTGGAAAAACAAGAACAGTACCTGGAATACTATCAAAGTTTAGTTTAGGAGTTTAGTTATAGGGAAAGTTGTGCCTGTGAGAAAGTCACAGTATAATCAAGAGAGAAGGGGTGGCCTCTGCTGGACCACACAGTGGTGAGTCAGAGTTAAAACCCTGGCTCAGACACAGGTTGCCCTGTAACCTCAGATAGCTCATACCCTATGCTATAAAGTAGGAATAATGATATTTCCTAGGTATTTGTGACAAGAATTAATTTTTACTTCCAGGCATATAAGATCTTGCACGGAAGTGTTCCATTGAAAAAGAAATCTTAAAAAAAAATAATAAATTAGTCATCATCACTAACAATATTGCAATTTGTCCTATACTTCCCACTTTTCCTGTCTTAGGAATAATGATATTTCCTAGGTATTTGTGACAAAAATTAATTTTTACTTATACATTAAATATGAAGCTGAAACAAGTACCTCAAGGAAGAAAAAATTGTCTGCCCACAGCTGAAGTTAATAATCAGGTAGAATTTACTGTGCTACCAAAATAATTTAAGCAATTTAAGACTTCATATGTGCCCTTACCTTAGCATTGGCTACTCACATGAAGATTGGATCATTACATTAAACTCCTATTGGGAAAAAAATACATTTCCCAAACACTAGCTTGTCTTTTCTAGGGATTTTATTAAATACATACTGGTGAGAGCAGGCTTCAGAGCTGCTCAGAAATTTGGTGTACAACAGAAAAGAAGCAGCCTTCTCCTCCTTGAACTATATATGCCTCCTGCTGGCTAAACCGCTTGCCTCTTCTCATTGGGCTGACAAATCAAATTCAGTTGAATAATAGGTTGATCCATAGCATATAGCGATCTCATCCGAAACTAAGAAAAAAAAAAGACAGACAAAAAAAGACAAAGTGTTTTTCACTGCTAAGCCAAATTTTTTTTCATTTGAATAGATGTTTCCTTTATCTTTTAGAGAAAAGTTCATTTTAAATGGAAATGTGACATTTTGGTTTAAAGCAAATTGAATTTGGCTGGAGTTTTTTTACTGATTTTTTTATTTCACTGAGAAGATAATACTTCATTTTGTTTTGATCCTCAAGTTACTTTTTTGTCTTCCAAAGTTTACCTTTGAACTGAAAGATCAGTAATTCTCCGCTCCAGTTTTATCAAGATTTCATTCCTTTTCCAGTCTGTTCTTAGCCCAAGAACTGAAGTTTTTCCATAGTATTTTGCTAGCCTTGTGCAATTTTGCATGTAATGCTTGATCAAACCCCTGTTTAAAGTTTGATCCAAACATTGTATCCTTTAATCCAGTCCACTGCCATTTTCCTTTACTAAAGTTGAAAAAAAAACAACCAGAACTTACTCCTTAGCAGAGTTAGCCTCTCTGGAAAACTATTCCTAGGACCTCTCAAGATGATATAATAGAATTTTTGATACAATGGAAAAAAAAGAAAAACGGTAAGACTTTAATCATTGTGGTCAAAAACAAAGTGAGGATTTCTGCCCTCTAAATGGACTTGAGATGCCAAAGAAGGTTCCCCAGCACAGTAGAAGAAGCAGCCCCACATCTGTCTACTCTGCATGATTTCTCATTTACTGTTGGCACTGCAGTGTCCCACCATCCGCCTGTTTCACAGCTGGTAACAGGTTCAAACCTTTGCCCGGCCAAGGGACACTGACATACCCGAGTTTCCTGCTGAACAGGTTGACATTTCAACCCATGTCTCGTGACCTTCTGCACTCCACATACATATTCATTGCAACACGCATGATTAGTGATCCCATTAATGGACATGCAAAGCTCCTCCAAAGAGTCTGCAGGTTCTCTCTACAAGCCCAATTTCCTCTCCAAAGCTGTTAATCCAAGCTCTTTTTCTGGGTGTGCAAGCACCCATAGGTCTCCTTTTAATTCTCAGTACAAACTGACCAGTAAACTGACTAAATAGCTAAGCAATACCAGTGCACACCAAGAGAAAAAGACTTAACTATTTCCTGTCATTGAGCTACATTTTTGGGCATATAACACTATATGTCTTCAAAACTTTTCTCAGCACCTGAGGGCATCCCCAGTGTGCTCATTCTCCCATAATCTGGGTGCTCGATGGGAATTTACTATACATGTTAATAACAGATTAGCCTGTCTAGACCAACATGCAGAGACCCACGCAGTGGCTGAGATGGTCATTGCTTAAAACAAACAGCCTCAGGACCACAAATATGATGGTCATCATCGTATTTATAGAAAGTACCTCAGTTTTCTTGGCCTTCACAGCTTCCCCTCACGCATGAAAAAACACGGATCAGCAACTACCTTGCAGGGAGCTTAGATTAAACTTACTGCAGGTGGGCTCCTTGCTGGGGGTGTTAATGAGGAGCAGACAAGCAGGAATAGGAAACCCAGGGAGGGATGTGTGACTGACGATGGGCAAAAGCAATTGCCAAGGACAGCCCGAACCTCTTTTGCTGTTGCATTAAATTGGCTTGTTTGGGAACTGCCAAATAAGAGCTAATTAGATCAGATTGCTTCATCCAGGATGGCAAGTGGGCAATGGCTAATTTATTAGTGCTCAGCCCTGAGCGAGGGAGGTCCAGTCTAGTGAGAGGAAAACACCTATTGTGGTAGATCAGAGCAGACTTAGTAAGGCAGGACACTTAAGCGACGAAAAGCAGAGATGAAATTATTCATTTAAAGCTCTTGTTAAGCTGTGAAAGATAAAATGAGTTCCTACTAAAAAGGAATTAATAATTGCAGGATGAGATGGTAAAAACTTTATTTTAAGACAAGCCCGGGCTTCAGGGGGATTCCTCCTCTTTTCCTTCCCCTGAGAAATCCAGTCGTACCCCTTCCCTCAAACAGCAAGGCTGTGCTGTTGGTTATAAATCATCTCAGCAGGCAGCTGTGCAGAAGGGATTCAAGGGAGAAAGGTGACAATTACAGACTAGAAGGGAGGGGTTTGTTATTTTGTGGGGCTTTTTAACCTGACAAACTATGTTTAGTTTATCAAATTGAGCTACATCGGAATGAGAAATGGAAATAAAACAATATAATTGGCTTTCCAGCACAGCATGCATTCCCCTCAAGATGGATCTGCTGTAGGGGAGAGTCTGGGCTGAAGAGTTGAGTAGGCTGTCATCTTTGAGACCCCCCCCTCAGCTGGAAGACTAAACACTTCAGTGTAAACCTGACAGCACAACTTGGGTCTTTCTGCACCTAAGGCTGACTGGAAATCTTCTTGTTACTCAGACAGTGCCTGTTTCCCTTGTGGCAGTACACGACGTTAATCCCCCGAAAGCAGGCTGCTGCGTTCACACGAGAGGAGCATCACTCAGCCTGGCTCCCACCTCCCAACACGCTTTGACAGATGTGACAATGACCACTGGAGCTGCAGCACCTTCAAGCCCTCCCCAGTTCTGTAACGTGACATCATAAAAATGACCCCGTGAGGTTCCCGTCTGTCTTTAGTGACTCTTTGCAAAACAGCCTCGGTTTACGCGCTGTTTTGTTTTCTTTTTCAATCCTTGCGTTCCCAGCTTGTGTTCTGGAACATGCTGGGCACTCTCTTTCACACAGACCCTTGTAGGAGGAAGAGATTTGCAGGCCAAACTCTGTGGAATTTTCTGTGTCAATTCTTCTGGCCAGGTATTCATGCAAGGGGAAGCAATTAACTTGCAATCGTTAGATCTGTACACGGCGCATACAAGGGTTAGTGGCCAGCTGACTTGTTCCTGCCTGGATTAGCTCTGGAAGGTTAACAAGAGCAAAATGCAGTGTGCGTGTCTTCATCTTCACTGGTGCCACCTGCAAAAGCATGAAATGCACAGAAGTCCAGATACGTTCAGTGAGACAATGTCTTAGGGAAAAGGTTCTATTCTGGGATCTTTTGTTGGTGGCTTGGGGTTTTTTTTTGGTTGGTTTTGGGGTTCTTTTTTTCCCCATCAGGAATTACAATATTCATGGTTTTTCTGCTTTTGGTTGAACATGATAGTCAGGTGTCCACCTCAATAAATATTCAGATTTCTGCTAAAAAGTAGGACTATGTTGCTCATTTTAAACTCTTCTCTTTTTTTGCACTTTCTTTCTTTTTTACATTCTTTTACACCAGTGATTCTGGTGGTTCTAAATAAGAGAGAAGGACTGCAGTTTTGGACCCCCACCAACTAAGGTATTTGGCACACCGCGGCTCAGTTTAATAAAGTGGATATCATAAACAAGCTCTCCATGTGCACAAGGAAGACTCCCAGTCCCAATTTGCTCTGGAACATAATACAACCTTATTTTACTGCTTTATTCCTCCTAGTCATATAAGAATATTTAGAAGGAAATAGTGGCGCAGGTCTATTTATCTACCTGCTTCCAGGAAAAACTTTGATGTCCATCCATCCTGTTTAAATTTGGGTCAGTAATGACATTTTCCCTAAAGGGAGAAGGAGACTCTGCCCAAGAAATATGGCATCATCAAGAAAAACATCAGCACCTTGTGCCAGAAGGGAAGGAAGGGATGACCCAGAGACTGTTTCCTACAGCGGGAAAAGTCTCCAGTGTCCTCCATGGAAATGATCTAAAGCTTTGCTGGGAAGCAGCTCGACACCTGCCAGCCCAAGCAACGTGCTGTGAAATTTGCGTGGGATCCTCCTTCCTGCGCTGTTCATTTTTAGTATGTTAGTCCTAAATTTAATGGGGTTTTTTCAATGCAACTTTAATCTTTTTTCTACCATGTAACAATTTGTTTCAAAAATAGTTGGTGTTATGCAAAACAGCAGACTGTACTGAGAAAATCATGTTTCAGCAAGAAAAAGTGCATCCCTTAGCATCCTGCATACAGATTTTGGAGCAGAAAAAAGTATATTTCACAACTTGTCACACATCCACCCTCTTGCTTTTTTTTTTTTTTCATTGTCTTTCTCAATCACCTCTAGGAACAATTCCTTGGGTTAGTCGGCTGGATAAAGCAGTTTGCTGGAGGACTTTAAAAACAAATTAGCCTTCTCTATATCCCAGGCAATAGGTCAGGAAGTGGGAGCAAACAGCTGTAGCTGGATAAGGTCATGCCCTGGAAATGGAAATCAAGTGAACGAGCAGAATGAGAATGGGCATAAACTAGAAAATGCAAATAACCCTTTTTGCAAGAAAAAAACAAGAGTGATACAGAGCTGCTAAAGCGGGTCAGATGAAGAGACACGCACTCATAGGGGAAGAGAGATAATTTGGAAATGGGGAGTGTTTTTGGAGAAATGTGTCTTTGACTTACACAACTAATACACAACAAGCAGCAAGAGCCAGTATGGACGGTGTGGCATAAACAGCATATAAAGAGTAGCACAAAAACAGGGGAGATTTTTTTTGCTTAGTTCCGAGAAGGCTTTTTTTCTTAATTTTTTCTCAAAGTCAAGGGAAGGCTCAGCCATGAGGGGTCTCTTTATACACTATAGAGAAGTATCAACCGTGCTTGCAGGAATTTTTTGTCACGCCCATTTGCTGGCAAAGGAACCACAGTTCAAGAGTTTGCACCCCCTGTGAGTGCACTGTGACCGGCCTGTGTTGCGGTTGCCCAAGTTGATGGAAAAACAAAAAGGCAGCAGGGGAAACCGAGGCCTCACATAGAAGGTAGTCAGCATGAAGACACTGCAAAAAGACAAAAGAATTTACAGGAAAAGACAACCCCAACCATATCTGTGCTTCTCGATGTCAAAGAGCTTCACCTCCTCCCTCCTCTCTGCATTAGTAACTTCTCACAGACATCCCAGCAAATAATTTCTATGGAGAGAAATGGGGAAAGAGAGACAGAGCCTCCTTGAAGCTCTGCTTCTGGCTTCCCCCTACTGACTGGTCACCAGCCACGGAAACACAGCTCAGTACGAGTAGAGGTATGGCTGGAAGCTTGTGCCTCTCTTTTGAAACCAGCCCAGCATCACTTCTTCCCATCAGTAGAGACCCAGAAAACACTGCAATCTGGATTTTCAACCAAAGAGCAAAGGAGGGAGGGGCAAAAACAAGGACAAAGATTCAGCAACAGTGAGATTACCAGCAATGCACCTTTTTTTTCCACAGGAACACGCAAAAGGGAAGTTTAATTACAGCTCCTCTGCCCTTGCTGGATGATAAGATGAGAGAAAAAAAATAAAAACACAACAGGAAAAGCATTTTCATCATCCAGAAGGTCTTTGTTGCAATTTTTTTTCCATCTTTGTAAAACATTACATCATAAAATAAAGACAATAGCAGCAAAACTTATCAAGATGGTACAAGCACATTCTGCTCTGTACCCTGGTAATGACATTTATGAAATTGTCCCTTTTCTGAAATGCCTTTCTAAAGCACCATAAAATCTTACAGAGAGAGAGAAAGAGGGACAGAGACAAGAGAGTAGATACAACATTCTTGCAAGTGGATTTACTGATTGTTTATACCATAATTTGATCAGGAAAAACAGTAGATCAGCATCCCACTGAAATGTTTCCCCAAATTTTAAGAAAGTTCTTTTTCAAATGCAAGGCTGAAAATGACTAATAATGGTTTCTCAGCCCTGTCCAAAAGGTCCAGATCAAATTCCATTATAACTCTGAAAAAAAAAAAATCAGTCTAAAACTACATTGAAACACTGGCCTGAATAAATTTAAATTGCTGGGAAGCTGTGATCCAGATACAAACCCTGCCATTTTCTAATTATAGCTACTACGTGACTCCAGGATCTGAGAAACTGCTAAATGGTGGGCTGAAAGCTGGTATGTTTGCCTTAGAGCTCACAATAGGCACCGTAAGCTTTCCTCTTTAAGCACCCAGCTCCCACAAGGGAAAAAGATCGTGTGGGTGGAATATATTTGGGAGACTGAAGTATTCTCTCTCACATGCCAGATATCACCTGCCTGTGATCTGCTCTCAAGGAGTTCAGCCAAGGAAAACAGATCCTATTTGCCTCAAAAGGCCACCTGCTAGACACGCATCCGCTTTCCCCTGAAAGCACCAGCACTGGTATTTACTGGTGATAAGACTCATCCCAGACGTGAACTGTAACCAGAGATGAGGGAGCACAGAAGTTCACATCTACCTGCGTGGAGCGGGGAGGCATCACCACTAAATCTGTGTGCGAGGGTGGGCATGGTGTGCGAGGTCTTTGCATGGGGCCTTTTTAGAACCACTTCCTGAGAACTCACCAGTGCTGTGGATAAGACTGGTCTTTAGGGAGACCTTCTCAACCCAGCTCACAGAGCATGTGCTGGCTACATCAGGACGCCCCCAAATAAGCTTTCACAAGTGCTTCCTGAGTGTTTGATTTCCCCAGCGAGTCAATAGAGTCTAACATCATTATGTACTTCAGTTGCACTGGCAGGAAGAAAAAAAATATGGTCCAGCTCAGCTCTGGTATTACAGAGAGTAACTCTTACAAGTAGTAAAGGAGATGGGGACCTCGGGAAAAATTAGGCAATCTAAAGGAATTTTCAGATCTGCATTTTTTTCACTGATATATTTCAGGCAACTAGTTTCATACATTAAACTATAAGCCTTTATTTGAGTTTCATAGATTTGTGTCTGTATGGTTTGTGTTTTCGTTGAAATTTAATTGCCTAAGGAATTGTTTCTGAAGCTGGGCATATTTGTCTTTAGTAAGTGTAAATAGCACTGCCATTAAACCAGCAGGTCTTCACTCTAGAAAGCTTAAAAATAACAAGCTAGTTCCACTTTACTGCCCTGACTTGATGGGGACAGATTTTGGCCTTAGATTAGACAAAGCATAGTTCAGAACAAATATATGTACAGGAAGGACTGAAGCAGTTCCCAGTCACCTTTCAAATTCATGTTTAGTAAAAGACTTCTTGTTCTAGGTTCGTATTCAACATAACATAAAGCTTGGTCTTTGCCTGGTATTTATTTTCAGAGGATGATGGGAAAAGTGAGACTAGCAGACATCATGCAACCTGACAACACAAATAAGCCCCTGAGAAAACCAAAGCTGGCAAACAAAC
This sequence comes from Limnodromus scolopaceus, assembly GCA_028565335.1. Lineage (NCBI taxonomy): Eukaryota > Metazoa > Chordata > Aves > Charadriiformes > Scolopacidae > Limnodromus > Limnodromus scolopaceus. Next base: position 46,322,129 of record JAOXNO010000041.1, read on the forward strand.
AGCCATGTACAGCATAAACACAAATTCTTCAGGAAAACACAGGTTTTATAAAGACAGGGTTTTTAACACCCTGAACTCACAGACATACTCTCATTTATTGTGGGTTTGAGAATTTTGCAGAAAGTCTCTGGCATAGCCCATTAATGGCTTTGGAAGAAGCACACTTGTACTAGAGACATCATTAAGCCAGACAGCAGGAGCCCAGATGATTTATAACTTCACAGCAACAACCAAAATCAGATTTCATGAATATAAATTACTGGTTCTATTTACTATTATTTCTAATAACTGTTATTAGAAATAATATTCCCTATTAAAGGATAATGAAATTCACAGACTGTCACATGGATGAAGTTACAAATCTTTTCAAAAACACTCATGCAAAATCTGCACAAGTTCAGTGATGGTTAATGGTTCAGGAGGATCCCCAAGGGAGCATGCCAGAATTCTCCTGCACAAGACAGTAGAAAGTGGGACTGCAGAGCTGAAAGCTGTAGGAAAACAGAAGCTGAGTCGTCCTCTATATGTGAGGGCTGCGGCTACAGAAAATCCATGTTTCCTTTGTTCTTTCAGGTCCCAATTCCCATGTCAAGCCATGTTGTGCTCAGGGCAGGATCTGAGATTCAAAGTCAGTAAGTCACCCTTTTGTTTTGACTTTTTATTTTCAGGCTGCTGTGAAACGGTATAATTTAGAGCAAGGAGTTTTGGATATGGTTCAGACTACCTTTTGCTAAAACTTTCAATAATGGTGGAACAACCTCACTAGAAATCACATCCTAAGTTTTTTATAATTATTATTAAATGCCAAAGGATGAGAATTTTAGCCATAAAAACATTTGATGTTTGAACTGAGATTCTCTCCCAAGCTGTTGTATACAACTAAAACCAAGGGATGGCCTTTACAAGGGGAGAAGCAATTTATGACATTAAAAAGTCATTTTAGTTGTCAGACATTTCTCTCTGCCTCTGCTACGCAATACACCATTTGCACTTTCCATATTATGATAAAAATTATGTATATTGAGGTATTTAATAGGCAATCATATAGGAGAAAATATTTACTCCAGTAGCAAACTGGCAGCTTCCTCAGCAAGTTTCACAGACACAGAAATGGAGAGCAATGAAAGAAAGCATTTTGCTTTCATGTAAAAGGTCATCAAATGCTCTATTCAGTATCTCACTGGGAGTTTATTCAGCATCACCCTTTGTCCCTCAATCCATCATATCCCAAACCAGGAGTTGCTGAAGATATGGCTGATAAAATATCAGCCAGAGATTCAGGCATGGCGTGGCCAGGTGGAAACTAGAATGGGACACACACTCCATCAGCTAGAATCTGGACAAGGGACAGACTGAAAACTCAGACAGTTTAGAGATTAAAAATATGCCAATATTTCATTATCCTTCTATCCCATCAGAGCAAACAGTTCTGAATTCGGCCACTGAACTTTGCCTCCTCAGCCGCTTTGTCCAGACTGACCTGTTTTCCATGATTTGCCCAATGCCCAACTCCCTGCTCACAGAGACAAGTCCTACAAGACAGACTTCTGGTTTCCCTGACCCTCTGGCTATGACTAAGCCTTTTATTTCACATAGAGGAAATGCATCTCCCATATCCTTATAGCTGCCTGTGCAGGACTTTTTTCCATTACAGGCAATCATTTCTTGGGAGAACTCAGTTGAGGAATAAATAACACTGTGTTCATGATGTTGGTTTTAGCGTTTGGTAACCAAAGAGAATTGTTAGCACAGTCTGTATGCACTGCAGGCTTTCTGAGTCAGATGAGATGCTTTTATGAGCTTGATCCTTCATACGAGCAAAGCACAGGATGGTGTAACCAGGATCCAAATCGCATGTCTGAGCATTTCTGAACCTCTTCCAGAATTCAAATGCAAATCCTAAATTGTAGCTTTCACTCCTAACTTCCCACCAGGCCACAGGAAAACCCCAGATCTGAACAGCATAGAAGTTTAGTACATCCAGGTGTCCTTCATCCATCCTGGCACTACAGAATTAGCATGACATGATTCTGAGTGAGACTTCAGAAGATTTGCTCACATGTGGCACTCGAGGCTGAACTTCATCCCAAGCCTGCCCAAAATCAGGAGGAACAGGAGGGCCAAATGACTGTGATGCCTGACCAGACTACATCTTGCTGGTATCTGTCTGTGGCTCGAGGAGGACAGCACCTAAGGATGGCCACAAGTGGCCGTCTGTGTCACTGTGAAGCCGAGCACAGGGCTGTGTGGCACAAAAGCCTCCAGAAGCCACAGCAGCTCTTGAGGCAGATGAAACTTTCCCCAGGGGACTGGGCTGACTGCCCTGCCTCCAGTAAGCCAAAGCCAGAGCACAGCCCCACACCTGAAGAGATTCACTGGGGAACTAAGCAGAATCCAATTTTTGTTGGATCTTACTGAGTTAAAGCAATCCCAAATGACCTGAAATTTTTCAAACGTTGTTTTTTCATCCTTAATTTTCAAACAGATAATGAAATGAGGGAGATGATACGGTATTTCAAGTGAAGCGAACCAGCAGACAGAGCATACTAAGAACTTTCCTCCTCTGCACTGGTGGAATTTGGCTCACTCCTGCAAATCGTGCAGACTCAATTAGATATGCAGATATGCACACTCAAAATTTGCATTTGCATTGCCGTGCTTCTAGTCATAGCCATGGCAATCGTGTATTCTGGTGACCAGTTAGATTTTGAGTTGGCTCATTGCGCATAAAATCTCAGAACCTATCACAGAAAACGAAGCACGTGTTTTTGCGTGTGCAGACATGGGCGTGCAAATCCCAAAGTCTGTGTCTGTCTGACCTGCGAGTGTCCGTATGTCTGACCAGCTTGTAAAACTTAGTATGTCTCTGCCATCTACATCCATGCTTAATTTACCTAGAAGCCTACAGTTTGAATCGCGGGAATATTTAGGGGTTTGTGAAGGCGCAGGGAAAGCATCGCTGGTGCAATCGCCTATCTCTTTTCCAGCATGCAAAGTCTATCTGCAATGGCAAACACAGTAGCCCACAGGCTGAGGCTACAAAATTTTAGTCTGTTTTGCAATTCCCATTAATTAATTAATTAATTAATTCCCATTAATTTTGCAGCCTTTTCTTTGAATAATTATTGTGAAGTCTAGGGACATTTCTATTTCTTATATCCATATGTCCAGACACCACAAAAGAGTTTTAAAAAACATCCACAGTTTGGTTACATTTCCCTTTAGTCTACAAATGCAGAGAGCTCATGTTAAGATCTTATCAAGAAAAGAGATAGCAAATGAAACAAAGGTAGTACCTGAAAGGAAATAAAACAATAATTCAAAATACTTGTTTAAAAAGTTACAAAATATGACAGCATTAATGGCACTTAAAGCTATAAGCACTTAAAAGATTACCACCATAATTTTCTCAACTTCTTTTTCCAAAATTTCTTTTTTTCTTTTTTTTTTTTCTTCTGAGATTATGACTGCAGCTTATGTCTAAGCCCAAACCCAGCAACAGGGGACAGAGAGCCCTGAGATTCTGTGGTTGCCCTGGCTCTCATTTGAATAGCATATATGCTCTTATGTCTATTTTTAAAAATTCAGATTCAGCTACAGAGAACAGCAGTTTGCTGACATGCAAAAGCTAGAGCTTTCCTTCTGTCTTCATAGTCTTACAGCATTAAAATTGAAGGGTTTTTTCCAGTGGTAGAAAGTGTGGATGAGAAATTCTTTTAAAAAAAAAACAGTTGACCCACTGTTTTATACACCTAGCCAAATATCATTAAATTAATGTTTCTCTTCCGCAAAACAACATAGCACAAGATGTTGTATTTTCTTCATATGCACTTTCTTGATGTGACTTTACATTGAATATTTCCTACATGAGAAAAAAAATCCATTTGTTTCTTTTCCTTCTTTTTGTCACTGGTTAAGATAAATACCCACAGAGGTTTTTTTGTTGTTTTTGTTTTTTAATGAAAAGAGCAATCCGACCCTTAAATATGTCTGTGTTGATTTTTCAAACCAGCACCCAGCTGGTGGCTGTGTCTATGGACATTCTTCTGGAGTTTAGAAAGATAATGCATCTGATTCAAAAATGGAAAAAAAAAAAATCTTGCTTGGATCACGTGCCAAAACGTAAACTAAGCTTTACTGAAAGTTTCTAGTTCACTCCAATCATTTCTCCTCTTTTTAATCACCAGGGGAAGGCTTTATGGATGCGTACTCCATTACAAAGACAAGCTCTTTTCCATCCCTTTGAAAGGCTCTTCTTACATAGCTGCCCTTTGTCTACTATTAAGCTGTGGTAGGAGCACTCTGGTGATATCGCCATGCTTCAATCTCTTCCTTTGTGTCTCGCCCTGGTAATCTTATACAGGCTGAAATTTCCATGTGCGTAGCTTTCTGTTGCCATTCTGCGGTGCTGTGTTCCTGATTTGTTTTGGCAGAGCAAGCTCGAGTCTTTATGGCACAGTGAAATATTCTTCGATGCTATATAATTCAGACTGAATAAGGAGTCTGTATAAGGCACGTGTCTCAATATATATATGTATATAAAAACACTAACATTGTTAATTCAAGTCAAGCATCTTTTACATTTAACTTCTGTCTTCAAGTAACACATTGTTTTCATGTTCCCTTTCTTTGGTTTCATTGGGGATCACTCCATTCTCCAGGTCTGAGTGCTGCTGGATGCAGTTGGTCAGGACTGCAGTGCTAGAAGAGTTATCAGAGTTACACATCTTCTCCGTCTCCTCTTCCTTTTTTTCTTCATCCAAGGAGTAGTTTCGGAAGGTCTCGTAAATTTTACGCACATCCTCAGGGATGGTCTTTTTGAGGTCTTTGTTTTTCCTTTTGGTCATCTTAGCAGACGATCCAAACTTGTTAATGATGTTGTCCTCAGATGCCCCCTGCCCGTGCTTGTTGAGCTGATCTGACCCTTTAAGGCGCAGGTTGTTAGGCCTGTTGTTGATGCTTTCCTGAGATGAGGCCTTGAAGCGTCCTGTTTCCAAGGCAGTAAAGACAGAGCGCTTCTCTGGAGAGAGCATGTCCAAGGAGTGGGCTCGCTGGTCCAGGCCCAGGCGCCTGCGCTCCATGCTCCGGATGGTGGCTGCCCGCTGAAGTTTGTCGTGGATCTCCACGCTGAGCCGCCTCCGTGTCTCTCTGAACTCAGCCGTCACGTTCGCTTTCCACTCTGCCGCGTGGGCTTTTATTTCTCCAACCTTTACAACAATGAGAAAGAGAAATGAATAATAATAATAATAATAATAAAAGAAACAGCCAAATGAAGCCATAGTCTTTCCTACAGAGCAGCAGCACAAGCACTTTCTTCTCTGGCATAAAATTGAAGACTGGTCTCTGCTCCAATGCATCCATCTGGACTCAAACTTCAGCAGCAAAGTGTTTATGCTGGGCAAGCTCTAAACACACTAACTAGTGACTAGCTAATGGCTTATGGGGGACAGAACTTGTCCGCCTGCTTCACATTTTGCCACGCGTTTTATAGCTGTGTTGTGTGATGGAAGGTGTTCATGCTAATCCCTCCTTGGTTAAGAACAAAATTCCTGACTTATAATGTCAGTGGTAGAGGGTCAGGAGTGAGCAAAACGAAGCACATACAGTTATACTGTATTCTGTGCTTCAGAACAGCACAAGAACCAGTGCAGCAATGCAGTAATATATTTTCCCATATTATAGAGTCATAGAATGGTTTGGGTTGGAAGGGACCTTAAAGATCACCTTGTTCACACCCCCCTGCCCTGGGCAGGGACACCTCCCACCAGACCAGGTTGCTCAAAGCCCCATCCAGCCTGGCCTTGAACACCTCCAGGGATGGGGCAGCCACAACTTCTCTGGGCAACCCGTTCCAGTGCCTCACCACCCTCATAGTGAAACATTTCTTCCTAATATCTAATCTAAATCTACCCTCTTTCAATTTGAAGCCATTACCCCTCATCCTATCGCTACATGCCTTTGTTAAAAATCCCTCTCCAGCTTTCCTGTAGGCTCCCTTCAGATACTGGAAAGTTGCTATAAGGTCTCCTCAGAGCATCCTCTTCTTCAGGCTGAAAAACCCCAACTCCCTCAGCCTGTCTTCATAGGAGAGGTGCTCCACCTCTCTTACCATCTTCACGCCCTCCTCTGGCCTCGCTCCAACAGGTCCATGTCCTTCTTGTGTTGAGAACTCCAAAGCTGGACTCAGTACTCCAGGTGGGGTCTCACCAGAGTGGAGTAGAGGGGTAGACTGACCTCCCTCGACCTGCTGGCCATGCTTCTTTTGATGCAGCATAGGATACAGTTCTGGGCTGCAAGCTTACATTGCTGGGTCATGTTGCTCATCCAGCAACACCCCCAAGTCCTTCTCCTCAGGGCTGCTTTCAATCCATTCTCCACCTAGCCTGTATTTGTGCTTGGGATTACCCCAACCCAGGTGCAGGACCTTACACGTGGCCTAGTTGAACTTCATGAATTTGGCATAGGCCAACCTCTCAAGCCTGTCCAGGTCCCTCTGGATGGCATCCCTTCCCTCCAGCGTGTCAACCACTCCACACAGCTTAGTGTCATCAGCAAATTTGCTGAGGGTTCACTCTATCCCACTGTCCACGTCACCAACAAAGATGTTAAGCAGCACCAGAGTCAGTACTGACCCCTGTCTTGCTCATGGATGGAGCTGTTCAGTCCCACTGAAGGTTCTGTTCAGTGCCACAGAGGTACAGAATAATCAACGCTGGAAATACCCATTAGATAATTTCAGGTGGACCTCTGACTGATCCAGTCTAGGCTTCATTCTCAGGGACAAATGTAGCTGTCTTTAATGGAGGTTTCCATTACATAATTGTCCAAATACCACCCTGTCAAGCCAGCTGGAGCAGTTTTCAACACATATTCTGTGTGGGAACAATGAGCATGTCCTTAAATGTCCCACTGCTTTGCTCTCTTTCACTCCTTTGCACCTGAGAGCAGAATAATGGCTAAGAATAAAGCACCTACATGGCTGTTGTATTGAATAAATATTTATTCTGAAAAGAGAAAAAAGAAGATGAATGACCAAGCAATATCTCAGTCAATACAGGCCTTTTCCAAAGTTCAGATAAAGCAGAACATATTCAGGAGTACAATGTCTGCAGAAGCCCACCAAGGTCAATGGTTTGCTTGGGCTGCTGTAGTCAGAACTCAGTTTCTGCTTTCAGTAGTCCACAAGGCAGTCATCTTTGGTTCCTGCCAGATGAGCAGATGTCCACTTAGAACTGTATTACTTGTGGCAGCAGGCATCTCACATCTACCACAAGAGATCAGATTCCCACCTTTAGGTGCCTGCTGATGATCAACCTGACAGCCAAACTCTCTGTGAAGCCCCCTTTGTTAATGGAGATGCACAGGGGATGCCCTGGGCCACAGGTAGCGCAGATGCCTTCATAAATGATAAACAGCACTACCCGTCTGCCAAACTTTGTCTATGCCTGCTCTTTGACTAAATCTGCCACGTTAGCTTTGCTAGTAATGCAGGGCGAGATTGTCTTACAAATTGGAATTATATTACTAACATCCTCCCATCCTCCACAATGGGCTTCAGTTCTAGAGTCATGGTAATTGCCTTCCATTTTCCACCCTTATTTGAGTGAAGTGTTAGCGACACTGTCTTTGAAACACAAGGGTCATATTCTGAGTGAATTTAATCATGTTCTCCCTGATGCTGACTACTCAGTTTCTTCAATTTTTAATAATATGGCACTCAGTAAGGAGCCTGAATCTAAACCTTTATTCAGAACCATAATCCCCAGCATATGGAAAGGTGGGAAAAGTCAATATAACACCCTGGTTTAAAGGCAGATTCTTGTTTCATAATGAAGAGAGCCACCTAATGTTTTCAAAACCCATGCATCTCCAATTTTTAAAGAGAGAACACTGAAATTTTTATCACAATTTTGTAGCTAGTTTCAGAGTGAAGGCTGGCCTCTCTTATTCCATAATTGCACTCCTACTGATGTGTTCTCTGTACTTGGTAGTACTAATAGAGGTGTAACAACCTAGGTTGCTTCAGTTGCCTTTTTTGCTCCCTTTGTGAAGGAGCTAAAGATCAGAGGTAACTGGATACGATGTATGGTAACAGGCACCCAGTGGAGTAAACCATGGGGAATACTGAGCATTGGTCATGCAGAGGAGCATCCTTCTTTTGACACAAAGGAATCAGGCACTTAAAGCTCTCTTATAAAATGACAAACCACTGAGAAATTACTAGTCATACCTCTTCTTTAGTCTTCTTGGACAGGACTCTTAACCAGTCCCCAATCATACTCAGGACAGCGGCAAAATAGGCAAGGCCAACAAGGATCCAGAACCACACTAAGGGTTTATACCACTCCCGGTAATGGATGTCAGCGTTTCCCCCTGAAATAAGCAAATACTTGTGCTTAGGAATCACGAGATGCCAAAGTTACGACAAAATAGCTGCAATTCTGAGAAATTCCTGAAAGTGTTTCTTGACTCTTGCCAACACCACTGTAGTTCTAATTATAGACGAGAGGCATGTCAGATGGGAGGAACACAGTCTGTTCTTAATTTAAGACTCTTCAAAATTACCTATTGTTCTGCTGCTATGTGACCTGCCAGAGTAGATAGTAAACACTTTTCTTTGTATTGCTCATAGTCTGAAGCAAGTCTGAAATTACTTTGATAGTACTCACAACAGCATGAACACATTTCCAAGAAAAAAAGTTTAATACAGCTAGTCTTCCTTACTCTTAACTGCCTGCAGTCTGGAAGTTGAGAAAATTTACAGTTCAACCCCCTCAGGTTATAGAGTTTCCAGATTTTTTTGATTTTAGCTACAGGATTGAGAGACCTATGTGCAGGTGAAAGAAAAGTAGCTTTGTCTTTCTCTCCAAATCAGGACATCTGCCAGGAAGCCAACTCTGCATCAGCCCTGATAATAAGGATATATTGTCTGCTTGGGGATCAGTTATAGTGGTGCATTCTCAGGCCAGTGACTTGAGAGGAGATATGGATCGAATGAAGCAACAAATATCTATATGATCTTCATGCAAGTCTCAGGATGAGCTGGTAAAACAAGTATGTGAGATATTTGGCAAATCTAATGGATTACGAAGACCATAAAATAAGTGCTGTAGCGGTCAGGCTGCTGCCTACAAGAGAACTGAATAAACTTTTCCAAAGGAAAGCAACCACAACCTCACTTTTGAGACTCCCAGTCCTATCACAGTGCTATGTGCGCTGCAAGAATGAGAGCCAGCGAGAGGCAGGCACAGCCCTGAGCTGAGGAGAGTGAGCAGCAGGGAGTCTGCACAGCCCCATGGGCACAGCCATATCCCTGAATGCAGGTGAACAAACATCACCTTGGTGGTTCCTGTGTCAATCTCTGCCTGAAGAGCAAGCCTACCAGGGGACTTGGGCAGAGGAATGTGTATCTCCTGGACTCCAGCCTTGGTTAGACAAGAGATAGACGCCAATCTGTATCCCTATATGACTACAGAGAGATTTTGGGATTTTTCCCCATTAAAATCACCAGACAACACAGTTCAGCATCCCCCCCCGAGCTTTTTGCAGTCTGAGACATTCCCATGACTGTTTCATTTTGTTCAGATTCGGTATGAGTACATGTACAGTACTCGAACACCTCCATGGAAGGCCAGACATTTGAGAATTGGCAGGGACCCAAACATTAGTTTTTTAATCCTTCCCCATAGACCACAAGAATCGCTCTCTTTTTCCCAGTCTTTAAGTGTGTGAAACAATGGGAGGTGGGGACTGCTGTTGCTATGGTACAACAAGGCTCTTCTGATCATACATGTCCCTGAGGAAGCTTGCTGTGAAACAGATTGTCTAGGTCTATCTTACAGAGTAATCAGGCAACTGAAAAAGTATGAGACCACTTTCTTCAGCCTATCAGATATTCTGTTTTTCCAGGCTCCATCCACAATTGTTTCTCCAACAGTAGCACAAAAATTGCCAGACACATTCTAGGGGGAATAAATCAGCATAGCTCCATTGATGCTATTTTACCAATATGATGTATTATTTTTCATTTGATGTTGAAGGGACCGAGACACAGAGATTAAAGTGACAGAAAATAAAAGTGACAGAAAATCTGTTTCAAAACTAGCAAAAAATGCCAAATATCCTGGTGATCACCTGCCTTAAACTCTTATTGTGAGATCACCTCTGAAGTTTTCTCATTCATGGTCCTCCATTTGATTTATGAAAAATCCTGGTTCTCAGTAGCCACCCAGCTGTGGGTTATATTCTCCTAATTATGTTGGATATAGAAAAAATTAAATTTAATAATCAGAGCTTTTTTACTATTATGTTATTAAAGAAAATACTGAAGTGTGATATGCTTAAGAAAAATATTGTGAATTATTTTTATTTCACACTGTGATACCACAAAGACAGAATATCAGTGAGGTTCTCTTCATATTTAACAGTTAAAATGGACCAAGCTCATACAATCCCTTTTCTATCTGAATGTTCGTAAAACACTTCTTTTTCATATCTGAGGCTCTCTTTGTTCAGTGCCTTTTTTTTCCTCAATAATTCATATCTTCTATACCACTATGCCATAACAAAGGAGGATTAGAGTCTTCTCTACAAAAAGACTTGTCTGCAGCTCTTCAGCAAAGAAAAAATTGTATATCCCTGTAGCTTCATTTGATGTTTTTAACTCATTCATATTTCACTGATTTATAGGAAGTAACAAAACAGTGCCGTAACATGGTTGTTTGTAATGCAGGCATCTTAATGCCGTTAACTAAGACCACTAACAGGCATGAGGAGTAGAGGTCATGCATTAATGGGGGGGAAAAAATCCGCTTATTTTAACCACCTTTTCGTTAGCAAAGCAGTTGTGTGAAGAAAAAAAAAGATCTCTCATCTCTCCAGCCAACAATCTTGACTCCTTCTTTGGAAATTGATAAGGATGGATATTTATAGTTCCCGCTACTACTGTATTAATCTTGGAGAGTATCCTCTGAGCGCTGAGACACATATCCCATTAGTCCTTCTCTTCCTACATGAGATTTCCTTAACAGCTCAACTGCAATGTCAAAATTTCTGCCAAGGTTAGAGAGAAAAACACAGTTCCTGAAATACTGCAGCTCCTGTAGTACCAGCCTACTATTGCATCCAACCAGAGATTTCTGCAGCCCTATGGCTCAGCCCTACTTTGTAAAACCTTAATCCATTCACCATTTTGGCTTCTTGCTTCTGCAGTCAGCCTCAGATTGAGATGTAACGGACTAACACAAATCTTGAATTCAATGGGGAAGTCATTTGACTTGCGCATAATTCATTGCATGATAAAGGATAATCAGGACTTCCCAGACCCCTGTTATCTACACTGCTGAATGCCTGCCACCTGCAGTTGGCAAAGCACCTGGACCTTAAATCAACCCGGTGTCCAATTGCACAGTAACCCCAACAGAAACACCTGGCATCATTTCATTGGAATATAATACATTGTGGAAAGCCTCCTCTCTACACCAGAAAACAAATTCTAAGAGCCAAGATACGCATGCCCAGCACCTAGGCTCAAAGCTGCTCACCTGCTACAAAGTCACCGAAGCCTACAGTGGTCAGAGTGACAACCACAAAGTAGATTGACTCCAAGGCTGTCCATCCCTCGATGTGTTTGAAGATAACTGCAGGAATGGTCACAAAGACAATGCAGCCTGCCAGGATGAAGAGGATGGTAGAAATCACCCGGATCTTTGTTTGACTCACTTGCTTTTTCTAGACAAAGGAAATAACAAAAGAAAAAAAAATATTTTTGAGTGGATTTCTGGGACTGCATACCTTGTGAATGGCAGACCGATCGTCCTGGTGTCACCTGGTATGTCTCCTTCTGCCTTTTGAGAGCTGAATAGGTGAAATACAACCCTCCCTCCCCATTAGTGAGAGCCCTGCCTGAGTAATAGTGAACCTCTATGTCTGGCCCCAGAAAATGGTGATTCCCATTTCCCACGCAGTAGGCAGTTACAAACATACCAGAAACACAGCCCCAAAAAACAGTCCTGAGTTTCAAAAAGGCTCCAGTCCACTCCAAATCAGGTTCAATGTGTAAGAAAAAGTGCCATTCACACCTCCATACATGTATACATACACCCACATTGCCTCACCAGCACCAAGCAATTCAACAAGCAAGACCAAGACAAAAATAAAAATAAGCCCCTTTTTTCTCTAAAAACCTGAGGTTTTATGTAGAAATAATTCATGCTTTGGGTTTTCTAGACTCAAGAGTTCCAGCTTTCATTTACAAACGCAAAGGTTAAATCTCCTTTTCAAAAATAGATAGGTATATTATCAGTTTAGTCCAGGAATAAAGGATTTATGTCAAATACCAAACACCCTGAGATAAAATTACATACATAAATCCACACTGGAAAGCTCTTGAACAAAGAGTATGTGTGTTACTGGCTGCTAAAAACAGAATACAAACATGAGCAGTGTAATTGCAACATTTTATACTCCTAGAGCATATAAACTCTAAATTTATTTAATTTAAACTTAAGAGTTTGTTTCCAGTAATGTTGATGTAGGCCTGGATTAACACAACTGACGCTGACGCATTTATTTCAGATTTTCTCTGCTGTAAATAAACTCAAAATTCAATAGAGTTTACTAAGAAACCTGGAAATTACTAGAAATCTTACTGCGGATTAATTACAGAGGCAGTGTAAATTCTGCATTTATCCTGGAATAGGAATGTGGAGGCCACCATAAGTCACATATTTCCAAATTAGTTTTCCAAATCAAGCATCTCCCTTAACCCAGAAATGAGATCTCATTTCAGATTAGGACGCTGTCTAGACAGGAAATAAGGTCTCAGAAGTTATCTTTGTAACATACAGAAGGAATATTGCCTGAACTGGTTAATATCTGGCCAGCTTGTGAGCAGTACGACTGCTTCCACTGAAGCATGAGCATTTCTTTCAGAGTTGCAATGTCAGACCTTCTGATTGGGGATGCTCTGCATTTAGAACCCAGGTAGCAGCATAAATAAGCCACGTTTCATAAACACTTCTAGTTCTGAAACTGTTTGAAATGATCCCAACACTGAATTTTTTTCTTTTTGTGTGTGCGCCTTGTTTTCTGTCTTGTTCTTTTTCATTGTCTGGCTGAACAGAAGTAGCTAAATAGGATTAGTGATATAATGCCATAAATAAGATTAATCAAATACAAGACATGGAAAAAACTGCCACTGAAGTACCAAGGAGAAAACTAACACAAGAATATAAAACCTGCCTATTTCCTCTTTTTCTAGAGAGTCATTTTGAGCAATCTGCTATAACACTAGAGGATGATGTAGGTCCTTTAGAATCATAGAATCATACAATCATTAGAGTTGGAAGGGACCTTAAAGATCATCCAGTTCCAACCCCCCTGCCATGGGCAGGGACACCTCCCACCACACCAG
>JAOXNO010000041.1:46335642-46346766 GCA_028565335.1 Limnodromus scolopaceus
GTGCTCCATCCCTCTGATCATCCTCGTGGCCCTCTGCTGGACCCGTTCCAACAGGTCCATGTCCTTCCTGTGTTGAGTGGACACACGATTCACAGTGGCAGGATTTCAGACTTACTGTATGTGTAGTGAAGGGAAAGTAACTGATCACATGGATGTTTCATGGTGTCTTAGATTGGCACACTTGCTTTTTATCATGGAGGATGAGGATTTAACCATGTTGCTGTTTATTTACTAGTTTGGCCAAGGTGACTTGTTCACTTGTACTAAATGCTTCAGTTTCCTGATATATAAAAATGAAATGGCGGACACTTCGCTGCAGTGGAAGTTAGGAGGCACGAGCAGTGCTGTGTAGTACTGGGAATCCTTGGACAAAAAGCGCTTTGGAGCTGCCAAGCACTGGTAGCAAAGAAAAGCTACGCGTAGTAATACTTCCTCCAGTCCCCACATCGCAACATCAAAATGCATTTCGATATATCAAGATTGTCTTGTCTCATGGTAGGAACAGGAGAGGGAAGAATGGCCTGTAAAGCAGTACCACACGTTCAGGACATCCACTTGTTCATGAGGCACAAATTCAGCCAAAGGTTGTTGGGTTTTTTAAGTAAAAATGGTAACGATGTTAATGAGAGGATCTGCAGAAAGGCCTGACTCATAGCTGGGCACCTCAGTCACTCACACAAAAGAGCAGCAGCTGAGGGTCTATTTTTTCTTACTCTTCCACCAGAACAAATGAAGTCAGAGAGCAATGGTGAATCAGGCACAGCATTTTTAGAGCTACTGAAAAGATCACATAAGCAAGACTCAGCGATAGAATCACTTAATGGACAATAACACAAGAAATTCAGGATACAAGTGAAAAGGGGGGTCCTTTTACAGTTAGACATGCATTCAGAGGACATTCGCAGTAGAGTATCACTGCTATAGATCCACAAAATGCTCAGGCAAAAATGCCATCATTCATGGAATATGTACATTGTAGTAATCACAGATTACAAAAGGTTGGTTTGCATGGGGATTTTTGCAGATGGAGTTGGCCTTGCTATTTTAGTACAAAGAACATCCTTTTGTGCTGCCCAGGTTCTCAGGAAAAAGGAAACGCAGCCTTTACTTTCCAGTTTTCACACAATTGTATCAAGACAAGACTAGATGAGCCTAAGCCACTGCAGTATTCCACTGTACCAAGTCAGCATTAAAAGAAATAAATATATATATAACACTATATATATAACACTAAAGGTTGAGAAATCTGAAAAGGTTCACTCAAACTTCCTTTTAAATAGTATTTACAATCTGGAGCCAAACACTGGCAAATAGCTGAGCAACTCCGGCCAGGCTAACACATCCTCTGAGCCTATTTTGGGGCACAAATACAGAATTCTCTATAGACACCAAAATGAAACAGTAAGAGAGACCTTTCTCCATGAAAAGTAGTTAATCTCATAGCGGTTGAAGTAAAATGGAAATACTTTTAAAATAGATGTTCTCTACTTCTGTTTTGTTTTACCAATAAGTTCTCTCCACACTGATGAAGCAGATAATTTGTCAGACATTCACAAATATAAATAAATTAGTGCCTGCTGATGACAGAGACTTCAATTTAAATATACCTAAAGCTAACCTGGAAAAGATCAAAGGAGGAATCTAAGAAAAGAACAGTGTTTTCTGTGATATAACCACCTATGAGGGGTCATTTCCATTTACTAATCAGGGTGCTGATTTTACTCTTAAGGTGGTTAAGGGCTAAACAGGCAAGATCACTGATACCATCTTGCTCATATTAACTCAAACAACCTACTGTCAGCCTGCTCTAGTGCCAAGAGGGTGAGGACAGACATTCTCATAAAAACAGCCTTATCAGCGGAATTCAGTCCTTATGCATGTTTTCCACTAATAATTGTGACCTTGCTTTTTCCTTATTTTCTGTTACATACGTGGGGAGTCTTATTGGTTTTGGTCTTATTCAATAATTTCAGGAGTTAAAGAAATCCCTTTAAAAGAACTGGATTTTTTTACGGCTCCTGCCCTTTTCACGTGAATTAACTCAGGCACAATTTTTCTGACCTGATTGTTGACAACAAAAGGACCAAACAAGGTTCTTAAGTTCTCAAGCTGAGACCACAGGGATGATACATATTCCTTCAAAAAGGGAGTAGGAGACATTCAGTATGGGATCAAAAGATGCTACAGACATTTATCAGACTAGACTAAATGCTAAATATACAGAACATATATATTTCCAAGAACAGCATATTTCAAACATGCTTATTCCAAGATTTTGTAGTGTCACCTCCCATATCACAGAAACTCCTCAACCAAAAATAGTACTGGAACATTTACAGCTTCACAGTGAGCTCAGATGGTTCCTCTGTCTTCCAAATTTTTTCTTTTCTGAATTCCTGACAAATATCCCCAAGGCTCCAAGCAAGTTGTTTACCTTTTTGGCTAGATGACCATTGTCACATCTTTAGTGCTAGTAAAATGTGCCTGCATGGAACATACTGTCCTCATCTCGCCACAAGGCTCTGACTTCTGGAGCACTTCTCCAAAGAAAACACATTTCTTTAACATTTCTTTTGTCTTCACCTACACTTAACTTTATGCCCTCTCCCATGATGCCAACTACTCTTGGAACAGATTGTCTCTGCCCATGCACTAATTAAACAGCTTGTCTTCGAAATCAATTTCTCCAGATCAAAATATTTTAACAATATAAAAGTCAGTCTTCATACTCAAAGCATAAAAAAGAATATTGCATATATCAGTTCTATTTCTGCCTCTGCCACAAACATTAGGTATGTCCTTAATCAAAACATTTTTACTAGGCTGGTGTGGACAGTGCAGGTAGCCACAGGTTCACACTGCCTGCCTTTCAGCTCTGCCAAATGCAAGCCAGCCCTGGTTCAGAGCCTGACACATACCTCAGTAAAGTGTGATGCCCATCTCAACAGGCTGTACAGAAAGACTGGCACGGCACTGGGCTCGCAGGGCTCCTTGGTGATCAGTGGTATGGGCACGTCAACCTCACTGCTGCCTATACCTGTCACTGCGGATTTCTTTCTGACTTGTCCTAGCTCCTTCACATTCAAAATGAGACTGAAACTAAATGTATTTTAAATATCATAGAATCATAGAATGGTTTGGGTTGGAAGGGACCTTAAAGATCATCCAGTTCCAACTCCCCTGCCATGGGCAGGAACACGTCCCACCAGACCAGGTTGCTCAAAGTCCCATCCAGCCTGGCCTTGAACCCCTCCAGGGATGGGGTATCCACAGCTTCTCTGGGCAACCTGGGCCAGAGTCTCACCACCCTCACAGTAAATAATTGCATCCTACTATCTAACCTAAATCTCCTCTCTTTCAGTATAAAAGCATTACCCTTCACCCTATCGCTACACTCCCTGATAAAAAGTCTCTCCTCATCTCTCCTATAGCCCCCCTTCAGGTACTGAAAGGCTGCTATAAGGTCACTCTGAAGCCTTCTCAAGGCTGAGAGAAGAGAGTCACTGGCTTATCACTGTCACTGGCTTAGAGGTAACATCTGAGAACAATATAAAAATCATTTGTTCTTCTGTGTTTTCTGAACACAGCTGGTCCCAGCTGCCTCCAGTGGACCCACGGCAGGACACTGCTGAGCCCCTCAGACAAGACAGTGACACCTCTGGGAAAGTGTATTTAAGAAAGGGCAAAAATTCTGGACAGGCAGAGGGGGAGGGAGTAAGAAGGTCAAGGGAGTGGGAGGTGCTCCATGGCAGAGCAGGTACTTTTCCTGGAGGGACTGCAGCCCATGGAGGACTGGTGAAGGACCAGAGGAAAAACGTTGAGAAAAGCAAAGCAACAGAGAGGAACCACTGAGTCGGGACCCCAGCCCCTGTGACACTCCCTGCTGCACTGGAGGGACTAAACGTGACCTGCAGCAACACCACGGGTGGAGGAGACTTGTCTGGAGTGAAGTGAGCCTGGGAGTCAAGCTGAGCCTGGAAAAGGGGGAGGAAAAGCATTTTGAATGTTTATCATTTTTTGTTTCCAAACACCCAAATCAGTAATTAAATATGTATGCTAATTGGCAATAAATTAAGTTAATTCCACAAGTCAAGTCTGTTTTGCCCGTGACAGTACTTGGTAAGTGATTTCGCTGTCTTTATTTTGACCCAGGAGTTTTCTCACTCTTGTTCTTCCTATTTTCTCCCCATCCCACCGCAGGGAGGGGAGCGAGCAAATGGCGTGTGGGTGCTTGCTGCCAGCCAGGGCCTACTCACCTCATCAGTGAAGAAGGCAACATCCCTTGAAAGCACAACAGCAGAATTCTAAATAACATATTTTGAAATATATACGACATTTCAGGCACCTTCATGGGTTAAGAACAGTGGTTTGAACCATTCCACTAAAGACAAGCTTCTCCTACTCCTACCAGCTCTCTTGGTGTCTCAGTACTATTTTAATTCTCATGTTTTATAAAGAATGCTGCTACTCATGCACAACAAGATGCAAAATCGATCTGCCTATTTCTTAACTGTAGTGAGTACCATAGAGAAGACAGATATAAAAAGCTGTAAGCACTCACTTTTGTTACTAAGCTTGGGAGAGACAATCCTGAACACATACAGTGCACAGGTCAGAGTAAAGAAGGATTTTTTTTTTAACTAAAAATTGCTATTTTTCCCCATAAACCACAGTTCTGCAGGGTGTTTGTCTAGACCCAGATGGAATCTGCAATAAGCTTCTCACAGAGCAGCAGCTTTCTCTAATGTTATTTTTGTGAATCTCTAGGCATGGAGCTTGCTGCAGTCATAATGTGAGTACTGACACGGCGCTATGAAAATACAGAAACGCTGGCTTGGAAATCTCCTAGGTTTGATATAACCCTTTCCAATCTTCTTCCTCTCTCTAGAAAGCACACGTCATGCTTTCTGATATGCACCAACTAATTATTCCACGTTGCTTATTATGCTACTGAAAAAAAAACCCACAAAACAATAATGGGCCCAAACCTCTGTTGGGTCTGAGCTGTATTCAGCCCAAGAAAAAGTAAATGTTGAGTAAGAGGGATCCATGTACGTATGGGCTTTTCTCAGACATTGGAGCAGACAAAGGACAACAGAGGTTCATGGCACAGACTTATGCAATTTCAAAGAATGATCACAGAGGCCAAATTTGGCAAGTGTGGCTCTTTCCTTCCTTCACTCCCTTCTGAGTCACACATATAGTCCTCGCTCTCAGGGAGTGCAAGAATGGGTTAATAATGCTTGTTCCACATAAATTCCCTGTGTGTACCTGCCTGTACTTGGTACTTGCCATTCCTGGTAATCCTGATTTCGATCAGTGTTGAGTAATCTTGTTACTTTAATCTTGTTCATCAGTGCAATTCAGGGCAAAAAATAAAATGCACTTATGGTGGTGCAAAGAGAAGTGCCACACAGCAGTAAGGCTGGATTTATGAGTATATGCTCAGCATCTAATTAAGAAATGCACTGAGACAGAGAAAGACAATTAGCATAGCTAGATCAATGAGAGATCTTGTTATCTATTGCATGACATAGCCACTTGCAAAGACTTAACAAGAAAAAGAAAATTGAACTTCATGTTAGAAATATCTTGCCTTAGCAGGGTGGAGAAATTCAATGTTCCTTTTTTCAGCTCTGTTTGGACTTTAATTTTTTTTTGTTCTGCTATGTTTTTGTTTGTTTTCTTCCTCTACAGTGGAATAAAGCATCCAGATTCCTCCATGCTGTTGAGTTTTCAGAACATTTCCTTACTGATTAGGAATTTAAAAACATAAGGCTAGAGCGGATACTTGGTTGGACTAGATATTGAAAGGTTGAACAGGGAGTAGGTCTTCAAGCTCGACTTCTTGTATCTGTTTCTAGACTGCAGTTTTCAGTTTCTACTTATTTTGGAATTACTGGCTAAGAAGCCTTCCCTTGCCCTTCTTGGGTACATAAATAATTTTCTGCAAGAAATTCTTGCAGAAGCCTCCAAAGCATATTTTGTATTTACCATGAGATTTCTTACAGATATTAATACTGTAAAGACTGCAATACTGCAATCTGTCTAGAGAGAAACACTGCTTGTGACTAGGCAAGTAACCAAAAAGCATTCTCTCACGTGATAGCCCACAGGGAGTGAATTTTACTCTAGGTGGGATACAGATCCCAGAAGAGTGGAAGGAAAGTAAAAGGAGGAAGACAGAGCAGCTCGCCTCAGGCAAAAACATGGAAAGAGTGGAAAATCTTTAACCCCTACAAGTGTGGCTCCATGCCACAACTCTCCCCTGCTCCTCCCAGCCTTCTCCAACATTTTGCAGGAGCTGCCACTGCTTACCTGCAGAGGTAAAAGGAGGGCAGGGAGCACCTTCAAAAGGAAAGGTCTGGCTCAAGGTGAAGGGTGCATCAAATACTTTGTCCCATAGCTCAAAACAGATCTTATTGCCACTATGATATGTGTATTTGCCAAGGGAAAATATGAACATGGAAATTACATTAAAGTGGTTAATACAATAGCTTGATAGTCCTGAAAGGTCAAGGCTGAATACCTTAAGTAAAGTAATACTTAATTTGCCACCTCCATCCAGCCTGTTCATACCCTTGAAGTAGCATCTCTTAAGTGAGCACAGCACAGTCCAGCACACAATCCAGCAGCACACAGTCCAGCAGCACAGTCCTCATGCCTGGAATGAGGCACCACATACAGGTACCCTCATAAAGTAAATTCAAACTATTGACTTTCATGATCCAACACACCTCTCACACTCAGTCTCTGATGTTTCCCCCAGGGTTGCCCACAAGAATTTTGGAGGATATTGTGAAGAACACTAACTAGAATGCCTCTATGTATTTGTTGGGGAAGATGGGGGCATCAAGACCCTAGCACACAGGATTTGGTATGTCAGCACTGCATTGTCAGGGACACAGAGATGTTTCCACAGCAACGTGACCAAAACTTTAGGCAAAAGGAGGTTATTCACTATTAGTGCTTAGGAAAGAGTTTAAATTTCAGGCTGATGGTTGAAAAGTTCTCATGTTCTTTGGCTTTAATCAGCAGCTTCCACTGAAGTATCTGATTTCTTAAGCTTCATACAAGGCATCTAAGAAACCCTAGCTTCTCTGTAAACTCTTAATCATGCTTGCAGCTTGTTTCATGAGAGATAATTGCTTGAGACTCATGGGGTTTACTTCCAGTGCACTTCACTGCAATTAAAAGTTATGTGACTAATACTAAATCTAGCAGGAGGCAGGCAGGTATAATTTTACTCTTTAGAACAGTGGCTCCTGAACATTTTAAACCACAAAGAAGGACCTTTTAACTCACTTCCTTAATAAGAAAATTGGGATTCAGGCTCTGCATGGAAATGCAACTCCTTGCCATTGCTTATACTGCTAACATTCTCAATACAACTTGGTTTCAAATTAAATGTGTGATGGCAAAGATTGGGCTTTGATATAGAGAAAAAAATAGTGCTCACCTTTTTCACTACAGAAAACAGAAAAGGCATAGATAGAAGGAACACCAGCTGGTAAAAGGACGGTGATCATATTCCAGACATAATCCCTGATGTACATAAAAAATAGCCCGAGTACATTCAAATTAACAGTAGAAGAAAACCCTTTCCTTAAAACTTACTTCCTTGTTACTGTGTTGGTTTTATGTTCTTCTTTAAGGACGCTAAATGATCAAGCACAGACCAATCCATCATGCACAGAGGGGTTTTGAAACCCTTCTACTGAGAGTCAATTGCCAAATACTCTCTTACCTTGCACTTAAATCAGTTTTTTAGCCACTAATTGCCTACTTCACCTGTCTTTGGTTTATTAATTAATTCTGTGTAAACATTCAAACAGGTGTTAAAATGTTAGGCACCTTACCAAAAAAAGCTAAAGTAGATAATGAAAAACTCTGAAGACAAGAATCCTGGGTTCATATGCTACAACAGCTGCAGTCTATCCACAGTCAAAAAGCAATGTAATGAAAATTGCTTCCCAAATGAAAAAGGAACAATTACGATTTACTATAATACAGATAGATACTGGAACAGCAACAAATAAAGCCTTTGTATTAATCATGGATTCCTGACTAGTTTTTGTACAATATTCTGTTTTTAAGAGCTGTAAAATATTATGAGCACTGCAGTTCAGTGGCAAGACTATGACTCCACTAAGAAGAATTTTTGAAGGTTTGAACCTGTAATAATTTTAAATAATGAAGAAAAAAAAAGATGAAGATATATTAAAAGGCCTCACATAAGCAGGCAAAACAGTACAAGATCTCCTCTGTTGACTACCGGTAGCCAACAGCTATACTGTGCCGTGCCTAAACTCACAGAGAAGTGTCACAGCAATACCAGTGGTAATTAATCTGGGGGATGGACTTCAATGCATATTGGGCTTCAGTTTTTGTGCGCTGGAGCTGACTTGAGATTCCCAGATGACACTATACTCTGGATATAATAGTTTTAAGCTAGTTTTAAAGCCTGGTTTTAGAATAGTCTTTCTTCTTTATACTATCATCTTTTTAGCAAGACTGATTTGATTCTAAAATTGGAGCAATTATTATCTCTTCCTGGTGTTGACATGTTCTCCCTTCTTAAGAGTTGCTGCCTTGTCTTTCTAGCAACCCCAGGAATGCCCTTTCAACTACCACCAGGCTCAGCACCTCCTGGGGCTCTCTTTAGAGGCAGACTCACTTCAAGACCTTCATGATCCTCTCTTTGAAGTTGCCTCAGGCTGATGCTACCCTTCTCGCAAGCCCTTACAGGCCTAACAGACGTTGTTGATAAAACCAAAACGCTTAAAAGATTTTTCATGGATGTCAAGTTCTGCATTTAACTTTTCAGGTTAATATTAACCCTTCAGTTACATGCCAATTTACAAGAGGACTTGCAGGATTAAAAACAGATGTGCTCCACAGCCAGCCCACATAAACTGTAGACTCTAAAATAATAGTCAGCAACAAAGACCAGTGGATAAGAATAAATCAGCAAAAGTTTTGCTGCACTTCCCCTGAAGCACATTAGCTGTAAGCATCACTAACTGAATTAAATACCCAGTTAGAGGAAATAAAATGCCAAAAGCTGTGATCCATAGATTTTCTCATGAAGTTTTTAGTACTAGCATACTATCTCAGCACTGTGCAGAAAAAGACACTTTCTTGCAGCTCATACATAATGGAGGTGGAAAGTGGTCCAAAGAGTAAACCCAACATGTTCAAGACCATACCACAAGCCAGTGGCTGAACCTAAAATAGAATTCAGAGACAAATTTGGCTCTGGTGGACGAAGAGTCACTGTATGTAATGAAGTCACAGTTCATGCTATTAGTTGTTTAGTTCACCTGTAGGATTATCATTTGCCTGTATCTTATGTTGGCACTGGAACACAAGGACAACTAACGCAGGTGATGATCAAAAGCAAAAATAAAACTTCCTGCTATCTTTCCACCACCATAATTAAAGCAGCAATTAGAAACATTAAAAAAAAAAAAAAAAAGATGTAGCCTGCAGTATCTCAAGGAGAAGAATATTTCAGAGACAGGCACTGTAAATTTACCACTCCTGCCTTTCATCCTCCAGTTCAACTTTGTAAGAGTCTACAGTCACACTTCTGCCATTTCTAGAGATACTACAGTGAAGTGTCCAGATGGCCCTGGGTCTGGACTGCTTTACATCCAAGAAAAGCAATTAGAACAACTCTTGTTAGGAAGGGTATTGAAGGAATCCAGGCAGGAAGGAGCAGAGAGAGGAATACATTTGTAGAGTACAAGGAGACAAACAGATATGTCACTGATGAGCTAGAGGAGAATGCACCCAGTTTTCCGACCTGGAGCATGCACCTTGACAATGAAGTCTTCAGTTTCAGGAACGCTCATGCATTTTGTCAGAATTACCAACTTTCTTAATTAGATTTTGAATGTTTACATGGTTTTCCAACATTGAGCCCTGGGCAACGCTACCTGTGACTGGCCACCAACTGGATTTAACTCCATTCACCACAACTTTTTGGGCTCAGCCCTACAGCCCATTTTTTACCCATTGAAGAGTACGACCATTCAAGCCATAGGAAACCAGTTTCTCTGGGAGAATTCACATTTGCCAGCCTCCAGTCAAATGGGACCTCCCCAGTTAGCCAGGACTGCTGATAAATGATGGAAAGTAGCTTGGTGAGTTCTTCCATCAGCTTGGTACCTTTGGGTGAATCCCATCCATTCCCATAGACTTGGGTGTGTCAAAGTGGTGTATGCAGGTCACTAACCATTTCCCCTTGGATTATGGGGGCTTCATTCTGCTCCCTGTCCCTGCATTCTGGCTCAGGAGTTTGGTTACCCAGAGAACAACTGGTCTTACTGTTAAAGACTGAGGCAAAGAAGGCATTAACTCCCTCAGTCTTTTCCTCATCCTTGGTCAATATGTTTCCCCCCCACATCCAATAAAGAATGGAGATTCTTCTTAGCCCTCCTTTTGTTGCTAATGTATTTATAGAAATATTTTCTATTGTCTTTTATGGCAGTAGCCAGGTTAACTGCTAATTGGTCTTTGGCCATTCTAATTTTCTCCCTGCATAACCTCACGACATCCTTGTAGTCCTCCTGAGCGAGTGGCCGTTTGCTCCTGCTTTTCCATTCTTCTAGCAGTATCTTCACATCAGCTTCATTTAATTCTGTCACCCCTAACCACTTCTTCCAACCTCTCATCCTCACTTTGTCTTTAATTTCCACTTGGCTTCTTCCCTCCAAAACTTTCTGCTTCATAACCAACCTGCCAATTGCTATTATCACAACCTTTTCTCTGCCTATATATATTTTTTTCTGTCCATTTAAAAACACTGTTTACAAAGGAGTGTTTGCACCGAAGCCCTGTTCCTGGCTGCCTTCTATGGTATCAAAGTGCTAATAACCAATAACAGATTGTAATTAGATCTACTGTCTTTACTGTTACAGTAAGAAATTCTTAAAAGATTATGGAAAAGTAGGATTCCTTTCTGGTGACTTATTTTTTATATTTCTCAGCCATTTTGTTTTAATGGAAATGACCCAGGAAATGTTTAGGCTAAGCTCTGAATACTGAAATTTTGGCCCATCAATCCAGTATCATTTTGGAATAATACTGTATACGTGCACCAGTAGGTTGAATTTCTCA
>JAOXNO010000041.1:46351142-46406859 GCA_028565335.1 Limnodromus scolopaceus
AAGTCTATATAGAAATCTAGTGTAGGACGTATCCACGGGAGGCAGGGCAGGTAAATACCATGAAAATGATTCCAGTAGTGGCATTATGCCAGTTTTTGCAGCTGCAGATCTACTCCAACGCATCTGTCCTCTTGCAGTGAAAACATATCACTCAGACATCTCTCTTGCCAAGTTCACATTCACTCCAGTAACCCTGCTTTCCAAGTCTTTCAGGCTTTATTAGTAATACAGTCAGGATATACTCTGCATCCCTGTTCCTCCAGAAGTTACACTACCTTCTCTCTGTTTTCAGTGAATGCATATACATGTCTAAAGCAACCGGTGGAGTTTTGAAGGCATTTACGACCAGTACTTGTAGGGAACCTAGCTTAGAAGATACATTTCTCAGAAATAGCCTCAAGAATGAAATTCAGAGCCTGATCTATAATCCCTACGTCACCATCTAGAGAAGTCTATTTCTCTCCAAAGAAGCCTTTAAGAATGTTAAGCATCATCTCAACTAGACATGTAAATATTTCATGGTGCCCAACATGTAAAAAGGACTGCAGGTAATAGCAACAGAATTAAAAGTAAGTCAGACAACACAAGCAAAAAAACTGTCAGTGAACTTACTCTGAAAACCTTTTCCACCCTTGCGATACTCTTCCCAAAGATGGTTCCAAGTTGGTCTCCAATCCCAGCCAGCAAGAAGCCAAACAGTGGAATCCCAAAGATGGCATACAAGATGCAGAAAACCTTGCCTCCAACAGTGCTTGGTGCCATGTTTCCGTACCCTGAGGAGAAAAACAATTGTCAGAGTCTTAGAACTTATACAGGGCTGTTTAGAAAAACAAATGGGTTTAGAAGAACTGCTCTTCCTGCAGATACCTTTGTTCCACATGGAATTCTTATTTAAAGAGTTTCCATGGCATGATGTTATTTCCCAGGTGAGCTACCCACTGTGATTCAGTTCTTCTTGTAGCCTCAGGTACCCATGTTTTCTACAGATTCAGATCCTATCTAGTTTGTGTTCGATTAATTGATCTAGCTTGACTTATCATGGCACAAAAATCCCTCTGTGCTGGCCTGGTGCCTGCAGGCTGCTGCTCCTCTTGGATGTCTTGCCAATGACATCCTGATGAGAGTGTGATTCACCTGACAAGGCTCATTTTCAGTGGTTAGCTGATAATTTCCTCAGCCCCTCATCACCTCCGAACTGTACCCACACTATATAAATCTACCCTGGAACTCTTTATTCAGCTCCTCTTTCAATTTGACAATAAAGAGCCTAACATTTGCATTTCGTGAAGGGTTTGTGGCAGTAATATATGCATCTTATTATTTAAGATGAGGTATCTTTACTGAAATGTTATAGAGATTTGTATTCTGCCTATACATAATTATTTGAATATTAAAAATGACCACACAATCACAAATCACTGATGAAATAAAGTGGAAACACAGAGCATCCAAAGAGCTGTAGATGTAAGAAAGCGTCTGCTTCATCTACAGTAATTTCTTCTAGTCCTTGGGAATTAAGGCTGGGTTCCCAGATCCTAATCGTGTTAGTTTTGTGGCACTGGGACTAGATACATCTCTCTGTCATGGGATAGTGAAAAGGCTAAGCTGACACACAATGCCGCCCCTGCCCCAATGCACGGTCCTTTTCATGGCTGCATCCCTGATCCTAGATTTCTCCTAAAAGTCCAAGGAAATCCAGGCTCCACAGGCCAATGGACTGAGGTTGACCAAGTAGTCTGCTCAGCGCCTGCCTAAGAGGTGCCCTAACAGGGCTCTGGTGTATAAAATAAAATAATTTTCATGCCCAGACACAATACATAGACTTTATGCAGCCTATAAAAATCTCATTCATGGAGAATTTAAAGCAAATATGGGCAAAAATCCAAGCTTTTTTCAATAAGTTATTTAAATAGCAGATGTCAATGAATGTGCCTACATAAACCATGCCTACATAGTGGCATTTATTTTAATGAGTAATTTAAAAGCTTGTCATTTGGGTCTATTGAGTAAACAAATATTAAGGGAGGGTTTTCTTACATTTGATTTAGAAATGCTTTCTTTCTTGCCACCCCCTGGTTTCATGCTATTGTTAAAAATACATGGTAATGTAGCTTAGTATATAGAGGAACACAGGGAGGAGCACGCTCTGTACAACCGCTCTTTCACCCTCACCCTGACGACCAAGAAAAGGCAGAACCAAAGACACAGACCCCACTGTTTGAGATGATCGCCACAGCAAGTCTTTAACTGCCACAGGGTGTTTCTGCTGCATTACCTGCATAAAGATCTTGCAGAATTCAGTCAGATTCTCACACTTTAATGAAGGGCTATGTGATTGTCAGATTATTTGTCTATACAGTCGCTAGTGTGTGTATCATCACAGTTGTAATATGGAGAAAAACACTACCCATAATTTAAATGAGAAGAATATTCAAAGGCAATGCAAATAAGAAGTCACAATTTGCAAGTGATTTCCAAATAATCAGATCTCTTGACCTCTAACCATGACAGCACTGAAATCAAGCTTTGAATTATAAAACCACTGTATAATTATCAGCAGATTAACTTTATCATCAATGTTATCAGTTTATCATTTTTTTTCCTTCAGACCATCTTCTGAAATCACAGCTGTTTGAACAATCTACAAAATCTTCACAGAGGAGAGGATAAAATCCTTAGTATATCTAAGGCCAGCATTCAGAGATCAAGAGACTAAATACATTGGACACAATGTATAGTGGGGACAGATGATAAGGGCCTGAATAATAAACCTACTAAAATTAGTGGTTCAAGAAAAGTAAATGGAATAGTTCAGTAACTTCATCTAATGCAGAGAAATGTGTCAATATTTCCAGGCCATGAATTCTAGCATGGGAAAAAAATGTGATTTTTTTTACACATGTACAATGTACAATTTGTGGAATTCCTTCCAATTATTAGTATGAAAGCAAGGAAGGATTTTAAAAAGGATGTGATACTTATGTGAATACATTTCCAGTTAGAAGGAGTAAGGTATGAGAAGAATTACTTATATCAAACTTCAGAGCATAAGCCAAAATTAATTATGTACCAGTATTGGGACAGGTGCTGTTTAGAATCTTTGTCGGTGACATGGACAGTGGGATTCAATGCACCCTCAGCAAGTTTGCTGACAACACCAAGCAAGTGTTCTTCCACAATGGAGGGAAGGGATGCCATCCAGAGGGACCTGGACAGGCTTGAGTGATGGCCCCGTGCAAACCTCATGAAGTTCAACAAGGCCAAGTGCAAGGTCCTGCGCCTGGGTCAGGGTGATGCCACGTACAAATACAGGCTGGGTGGAGAATGGATTGAGAGCAATCCTGAGGAGAGGGAGTGGTGAGGCACTGGAACAGGTTGCCCATGGAAGTTGTGGATGCCCCTTCCCTGGAAGTGTTCAAGACCAGGTTGGACGGAGCTTTGAGGAACCTGGTATAGCCTGCCCATGGCAGGGGCATTGGGACTAGATGATCTTTAAGGTCCCTTTCAACTAAAGTAATTCTATAAACAATAAACATACCTATTGTTGTGATGACTGTTCCAGCAAAGAAAAAGGCACTTCCGAGGTCCCAATGACTGCTGTTGTTAGATGAATTTCCTATGGGACTGACTCCTGCATTATCAGCATCAACTGCATGCTGCAAAGAAAAAGACAACAAATCAGCCTTACACATGCCTTACCGTATCCTATGCATGTTGGTATAGGCTCCAAAAGGAAATTTCTAGGACCATGGGAACAGCTTAGATTTAAACTTTTTAATACCTGCTCAGAGTATCGTAGCATCCTCTGTACTCACCAGTTGAATATATGACTGAACTAAATAGCCATTAAGGTGGAAGAAAGATGCAATTCATAGACAAATGACAAAAGATACAAAGCAACTGAGAACCAGAGGACGGACAACACAAAGCAATACATAAATATTGTTCTTGTAGCAATAACTGCTAAAGGAAAAATTTCCCAATGGGAACAGCTGATGTTAGAAGCAGCAAGAAGGGTGGTAAACACAAATAATGTTCATGAAGTCAACTGAAGCTAGTCAGCCAAGGATTTCAATTCCCAGACAATTAATAATTAAGTTATTTATATTTTATGCTAACTAAAAGAAAAATAGGATATATATATCCCAATTTAAATGAACAAATAGGATGGCTATGGAAACATCATGAAACAACTTTGTGGTCAGCTAGAACTTGCCACTTGTGACACTGGACACGATCACATGTCCACAAACATAGCAGGGTACAGAGACTCCCAGCCTGAATGAATTAAATCCAGAACAGAAGCAGAGGTAGGTATACTGCTTCCAGGCCACTGTCCTATGTCTCTCACAGCACTGAATAAAACCAGGCAGACATATCAGCCTGCTGAATGTTCCCTTGGGAATTTCAAAAAATGCACCATATTGTATCACGGGGACATACACGTTTGCCTTTCACTGCAGCTTCACAGTCCGAAGGAAGATAGAGATAAATGCATCAGCCTCCAAAGCACAGAAATAAATCTCTCATCAGCATGTGGCACATTCAGCTGAATTGCTCTAAGTTCACTTTTGAGATGCCCTTTGGTACATATTCTCTAGTTGCTTGTAGATCTCATGCAACCTATTGCCCGTCACAGAGAAATTCAGACCCCACTCTGCAATAGCACCAAAAATTATTTCCTTTCAAAGTAAACTTCTCCTTCCCAAATGTTCCCAACTGAGATTAATTTCCATAAAGCCAATGCAAAGGAAGCAAGCTTCTCTCTTTCTGCCTCTTACCATTTCCAGCTCTTTGCCTTTCTCCCGTTCTGTTCCAGCTTTACTTCATGTTGCTGTTATCATGCTACTTACGCTACTGCCAGATCTTCCCCTTCTCACTCGCTTTGACATTTGCTCCTCCTCCTAAATATTGTCACCTTTAGCCTTGGTTATTTCAGTGAGCTGATTGCCAGGTTCAGCAAGAGAGGCAAAGTGATGCCTCTTACATCCTCTCTTTCTTTGACTTTGTTCAACACAGAATTCCCAACTATTAATGTAATTTTGTTTTGACTTCTTGTATTCCATTTCTTTAACCACTTCTCTTTTACCTCTGACTTGTCACTGTGATTTTTTATTTCACCTTTTTCTATACAGTCAATGTGCAAAGCAAGGTTAACCATTCTATTTACCATTGCCCCACTTCTCACCTGCTCATGTCTATGATTTCTCTCCTGATTTTCTCTATAACCTTATACTTTCTTGTGCTTTTAGCTCTGACTTTTAAATACATCCATTTAACACCTCTTATATCCCTAGCTTTAATGATACACTTTTCTCCTCATTCACCTCTTCCCTCTGATGGCTCATTTATCACATTTTTTCTTTTCTTCCCCTTCCATTTTGCACTTTTCCTCACTTATTTTTTGCCTATATTTCCAACTGA
This sequence comes from Limnodromus scolopaceus, assembly GCA_028565335.1. Taxonomy (NCBI): domain Eukaryota; kingdom Metazoa; phylum Chordata; class Aves; order Charadriiformes; family Scolopacidae; genus Limnodromus; species Limnodromus scolopaceus. Next base: position 46,356,567 of record JAOXNO010000041.1, read on the forward strand.
CTTAATCATCACAAACATTTCTCTGCTGCATTTTTTTCATTGGCTAATTTCAGCTGATCTGCTCCCCAGTTGTTATTTATTCATCACATTGACCCCCAAAACCAGAAGGAGTGGGAGAAGAGGTGCACAGGCAAGAACAGAGGCCAGGTATGTCTAAAGAGACCAGTCCAGGACAGCCTTTTTTAACAGCAGAGCTGGTATATGCCAGGCTCAGCTGATTGTGAAATGGAGCATGAGCAAGCTCCAGACTGGACTGGTTGCATTTCACGTGGGCAGAAAGCCAGGATCCCTCAGCACCTGCCCGTATCTCAAGAATCAGGGATATAAAGAAAGGAAGTGCTTAAGACCAAACCCTTTGAAAGGGCTTCTGTACCAGTCGCTGGCATATTGCAGGTGGTGTGAAAGCAGAGATCATTTGTTTGTTTACCCAGAAGATCGTAAATCAGGGTAACAGACAGGTTGCCTGTTTAAATAGGCCATGACACACTGTCAGCTACCCCAGCACGTTACTTCTGCCAAGGAATGCTGCTTGCCTTCCCCTTGAGTGTGTGAATGTCAGCAAGCTAATTACAACACTTTAATCACATTTGAGTTTAGACAGTTTAGCAAGTCTATTAGGGCCAAGAACCAAACCCTGAAGTGAAGGAGCGTCCTGTTGCCTTAAGTAGCTTTGAGCTTCTCGCGCTCCCTTCTCATCCAGAACAAATTCATTTTTTCTTTAAAGCTTGACTGACTTCATTCATTTATAAATATCCAACTATCCCAACGTTTTCTCCTAATATATAGCATTTTGCATACAGCAATGGAGGATAGAAAGTGAGCAACAAGAGGAGAGCAGCCCTGCAGTTAGCAGCACTTAAATATGCGATTTTGGGTCATGCATGAATAAAACATGCCTTACTGCCACCACAAGTCCACCTACACAGCAGTATCCTGAAGACTGACACAAAACTCAAACAAGGACACTGTCACTGGCAAGAGCCTCCCAGTTCACACAGACCATGAAACAAGCAGTTTCCCATCTGTGAAACTTCAGACAGGCTTTGCAGCATGACCCAAAGAGCTGCATCCTCAGGTTGTATCTTGGAGCAGGGAAAGAACTAATTTGCTAAATGCTCTGTTGGCAAACCTTCCACATTTAAGACATTTCAAACTAGCAATTTCAGGTATTTTTATAGTTGAAGTATAGTCAAAAGTAATGGGTCATCAGTTTGGTTACAGTCAAAGGACATGGTCTGGTGAATCTGCATAGAACTGAAGGCAAACCCCAGAGTAAAATCCCAGCATATGTAGTGATACCAGGATGACTGAATCCTGTATTCCCAAAGAGAGTGCAGTTCAGACTCCATCTCAATCTGGAATAGGCTTTATCAATTTGTTGATACTGCCTGTTAACATTCAGACAGTAACATTTAAGGGCTATGAGGCATGGACCCACCCTGGGCTGTCTAGTTGTTAACATATAGGACTTGAAGTTTGAAGAAAGGCACAGTGAACACTAACTTGTCTCACCAGGTGTCAAGAGTTCTGTCCCCCCAACATAAGATAAAAATAGCATCTCATCTTTATGGATAAAATCAATTATATTCTCCTTATACCAAATAGAAACTACTGGGGTTTCACCATCTCAGTCCCTACCCCAGTGATGCTGAACAAGTGTCAGGCTCCAGCTTCCTGCAGCCCTGCCCTGCCCAGAAACAGCCTCCACCAAGTTGGGGCCTGACCTGTGGGCTGATACCCCAGCCCAGCCTTAGCCCATCTGTGTCCCCAGGGAGGTGCCTGGGCCGGGGGATGCCCCTGGCTGCCCCCAGCCAGCCATCCTCCCTGGCTGGCAGTGGTGGGATCCACAGCTGCCAGCTCCCTGTCCCCTGGGGGGCAGGTGGTCCTCACGGGGCCTGGATACTCACGTCTGATCCTCCTTGGTGAGTGAGTACATACATGTCAGCCCTCACTAATGTATTAGGTACCTTGATCACTACTTAAGACAATTATATCAAGAAAATTCTAGAGCTGTGCCCATAGGCACCAAGATAGCTGAGAGCTAGTGCAGCTGATGAGGAGACAGAAACCAAACAGACTTTCTACTTTCTCTGGGAAAAAAAGGCTTTTATCTGTTTCGCTTGTTCATGTTTCTTTAATTTCTCCAGTAAGTTCCCAGGCATGAAGAAGACAAATCTTTTCCAAGGACAAGCCTAATATGCATCTTGAGTGCTAAGCTACTCAAAGGATGCACTGTATGTGTAACCGAGGATAACAATTTGATAAGAAAAGAAAGGAAAATTCTTGTCATCTTTTTTCTAGTTCCATTAATACCTCTCCACAGATCATGTTAATCCAATAATGATTATTTCCCTATACAATTCTTTTCCAAGCAGATTCCTATCAAGCATACAAAAAGTTGTTTCAAATGCCTTTCATGCTCTGAGGTTTCTCTATTACGATTATTAGGATGCTTCTCATTATCAAGCGGCTTTTAAAGACTTATTATCTAATAACTTTTCTCTATACTCCCTACCTCTCTACTTATTCTCACCACTCCTCAACACAGTGACTAAGGGATGCTCATTAAAAATTCCCATTTATTCACTTTTCCACAACAGCATTTTTGAAGGACCAAGGCCAGCAATTTTTGTCCAGGTATAATCAAAACTAATGAGCTTTGAAAGCCCATCCCTTAAATATTTCTGCCTATCTCATAAAGGTCTTTAGGTGACAATGAACCAGGTAGTGATCCACCTACACTTCCAGTGATCTGACAGTCGTGCATGCACTGTGTCTGAGGACAGACCTACAGCATTCAACAAGGGACATGCACAGAGATCTAATTCCAAAGGGCGCCGAAGGTTCGGTAATCATGTATTTACCATTGCTTTTCTTTAGAATTCAAATAGTCTTTTCCTGTCTTCAGCAACAGGCAAGTCTTCCCCATAGTTAACTCAAAATACTTTCTGCTCCATCTAGAGCTTTCTTCTAGCACATGAAAGTCATCCAAGTTCTCTTCAGTTTGCAAGGAAACGCCCTGAAAAGACAAGCTGGCTTTATGACACTAGTGAACCAGTCAAGCAGCTGAAACTGAAACATCTTTACAGGATGTTCCCTTTCTTGCTTACCTTCAGGGCAAAAGTAGTTCAGAACACTAATCAAATGTGCCTATTCAATGATATGCCTATCCAAAATATGAACTCTTACTAACATAATTAGCCAGTAAAGCCTGACAACCTTATTCCATCTCTACTTCCTTTTCAGCTTACAGCTTACAACTAATGAGTTGCTGGAGTCATTAGTGGACATTGATAATATGACTTAGTTCCCAGGTGGGTGATTTTTTTTTAATATATATTCTATAATCACTCAGACTCCTAAATTAAACCCTGAAGGAAAAGGAAGAAGGAAGCAACCAATAACCTAAGTAACTTCTTACAGTAGCAAGCCACTCTATCTTACGTCATTGTGCAGGGCTCATTACGAAAGCACGGCTCATTACAGAAGTTTTTCCTCATACACAGTGCACAGGCTACATAGAAACAGAATATGAACACCCTTATCAGCTCCACAGGAATAACTTTGCCAAAAGACATTGATGGTGTTCCTGCCTGCCTCTCCTAATGACAGAGAGTATCTGATCTTTCCGAGAGGCATAACCTCCCCATTATACACTCTAAGTGTGAGCTATTACAAAGGCAAGAGGAGTTCTTTTTGACCCCAGCTACTAATAAGCCTATGCTATGGCATATAGGAACAATAAAAAAGTTTTGTAATATGTTAGCAGGTGTAACTACCAATGCTATTTTTCTTTTTAACTGTATGTCCAGTCACTTGAGTTCCACTGCCTTATGCTCTTTGTTCAAATGGGTCCAAAGCAGCTAAATGTACTTGAAGCACCTGATGTTTCGTTGCCTTTTAGCATATTCTAGATTTCACTTCTCTCTAACTCTGAAAACTCAAAAATGTCAAGATAGAGCACACAATTTTGTCATTTTCTTATTCTGGCATTCACCATTGTGCCAAGTTGTAGATCACATCAGGCATTAAATAATGAACTTGCTTCACTGCAACAAATGTCTTCAGAAGAAGAAGCAGGCTTTAACAATCTACAGTAAAGAACTTCCACTTCAGCTGACTCTGAAGAACATAGCCTGCACTGTGAAATACTTGCTATCTTAAGAAAAAAATACCTATCATTGTATTAGTATTAGACAGACCTGAACCAAAACCCAAGAGATAAATACAAATTCAAAATACTTTGAATCTTCCTAGTGATTTGCACTGCTTCCATCACTATATTACTTCTGAAGTCTATGAATGAACTTCACAGTCTGGACTCAGCAATTCACATTTGTGCTACCAGTGCTAGTATTTGCAGTGGGTTATTGGAGATCAAGTGGGAAAGGACATCTCATCCACACTAAATTTTAACAGCTTCCTCATATAGTGCCGTATATCTTCTTTATAGGTTTTCCAAAGGGGAAAAGGGATAATTTTTCCATCATTAGCCTTGTAAAGATCATGACACTCCTTTCCTCTTCTCCTTAAAAGATTGTTCCAGAGCCACCCCTACAGTAAAAGGATACAAGCCAGTTCTAAGGTCTCTCTTTCTGTATTTTTTCCATATTCTCCAAAGCAGTGAAATTAATCAACACAGTCATTCTGGAGAATATGATTTGTGTTCATCTATAGGCTTTCAGGTAGTCAAAAAACGTTAATTATGAATAGGTCCCTTAGCGGTAGCCAGGTGCTGACTGCACACAGCACAGCAGCCATGGAGGCTGCCACATCAGTCTGAAATCACTGTTGGAAAGGCAGGTGCAGCATTTGGTGCAATGCAGAAATGCATTGTGCCATCCAGGGAGATGTCACTTTTGAGATCATCGACATGTGAAGGTATGAAAGCACAATATTAACCCCCTGACATTATCTTCAAGCAGTGGTTCACTGTTCTTCTGTGCAAGTCAGTTAAAATCAGATTTTTCTGTACTAGCGTACCCAACTACATCCCTGGAGCCAGTTTAACCCCCATAAATACAGAAGAATCCACAGAAACTTGTTATTTATTGACAAATCTGCTTCAATATTTCACATCACTTGGCCTTAAGACATTCTAAGCTGCTAAACCCATTTAATTTACCTTTGCAAAATGATTTCCAGTTACACAGTGCAATGCCTGAGGACATACGGGAATCTCGGGAGAATATCTGCCTTCTAATGACACAGTATGCCTGTTTTTCATTCTAGTATCACCATTTTTGAGGTGAAAGAAGGAAAAATGTTGTGTAAAATAAAGAATTAAAACTAGTACATGGCTTAGCCTAGATATAGGAGCTGTTTATAAACCTTTGTACTGCAGTTGGTATGCAGGAGTCTACCATCTTGTTGAGGTGCTTTGCTTGTTGCACCTATTATGTGTTCTGCTTTCTGCTAGAAAAGAAAACGCTTTGCATACCTTTTAATAGTGACATTCCCAACAAGGAATACATACTTCTTGCTTTTAGTATTTTTCAAAAATCCTTTACAGCTTCTTAAAAGAAATACTAAGCTTATAAATTTGATTTACTTATAGAAAGGGTTTTATAACACAGTTGGGTGGATGGACACAAGAATCCAGGGGACAGCTCTGTGTTCTTTCAAACAGCCTGAAATCACAACGGAGCTCTGGTGTAACACCCCAGAGGGAAACACATTGTGCTCTTGGAAGGCCCAGACACAAATCCAGGTCTGAAATATAAGGTTGAAGTTCAACTTTGGAATAAATTCCTTAGGTATCTCACATTTCACTATTTTCTCCAGGTTAACTGATAGGTTTCTATATGGGATCCCAGAAAATATTCTACTGAAGTCTTGTAAGATCCCTAATACTTTCCTTGTCTAGAGTTTTAATCAATGAAAGATAACTCTATCCTTGATAGGCCTTTCTACCATGGTATTACATTTTCCATGTATCCCTATATACTTGATTTTTATTTCCTTCAAAATTTTTTCTAAAGCTTTGCCTACTAGAGCAGACTAAAGTTTCTGTAATTCTTAAATGCTGATTATTTTCTACTTTTAATTGTATACTTCATCATCATTCACTTACCTAAAATTAGCAGAAGTCAACCTGTAAACTAATATAGCAATAAGTTCAGAATTCTTGGCTGAATATTTATTTCAGAATTCCCACCTGTCATTTTCTGTTTGCTGTCATGGCTGCTGGGTTTAAGTTTGGAGGAAGAATTAAGACGTTAACATCATTTGAAAATTTACAGAGATGATGGGCAAATCTCACAAAAATTTCTTCCAGATACCAAGTTCTGATTTTCTTTGCACACATTTTTCATTATTCTAATGAATACATTTAACCTCTATTTACAATGTTTTTGTTTCCTGGACTTTAAAATGACTGGGAAAGAGCCTGCTCCTCACACTGCCCATTGTGATGGTTCTGTGAAAAATTTTGTCCCCCAGCGACTCAGCTGATCAACGAATCACCAAGCTGTTTACCCTGACTTCCAAGAAGTACTGTCTTCTTCAAATGGCCTACCTGAATCAGCGTGTCCAGCTCTAGCTGGGTTACACAAACGTGCTCCCGAAGAAAGTCAGCCTTCTCTAGCGCAATTGTGTTCTTCTTCTTGCTTTCGAAGGGCTGCTCCAGGGCACGGAAGACGAGTCCTCCCGTCACCAGGTAAACTACCACCACGACAAAGATGGCCACCACTGTTTTCCACTTCATGACTGTCTGCAGACCTTGAGAAGGGGCTTCCATGGTAGCAACAACAGTGGCTCGGGAGGAAACAGAGAGTCGTGGAGCTGGGTAGGGCCCGTTAGTTTTGGGCTCAGGTTCACAGGCTGGCACTGGTGAGGGAACAGCCACTGAAACACAAAGTAAAAAAATCTTATTTGAAACCAAATCCCTAAGAGTATAACCTTGACCTTCATATATAACTTTCCTAAATACCATTTTCAAGACTCGCATAAACCATGTGGTTCACAAAGAAGCGATTCTTCTCATCTGGAAGGTTCCATGTGTGCTTTTTCCATCCATACACAAGCCACCTCAAGAGTTTACTTCAACCATTACCTCTAGAACTGGACAGGTCAGTTGCATATGCAAAAATTTCAGAAGGATGCAGAAAAGCCATTTATCCAATAAGAACATGAAAACTTTGACTAGTTAGGATATAAATTACACAAGGTGGTGTTTGATAAGGGACCCTGGCAGTGATTTATTTCCTTAAATCATAATACCAATAGTATTAATAGTGGTAGGAAATTGAACTGTTAGTCATCAGTGATCACCACCTGGCCTGGTATTGGCAGAGACAGAAAATGCTTTGCAAACCACAATGCTGTTTGGCTCACCAACAGAAGCAGGGCCATAGTCTCTCCCCATGGGAATCATGGGACTCTAATTCACATGGATTCACAAAACCTTCACTTCTGAAAATATTCTTAAAGCCTGGAAGCTTCACAAATTTTAGCAGAAATCATTCTTCAGCCAAAGCATACTAGATATCTGAGGTCAAAGTCACTCATGCCAAGCACAACGATGGACCTCCCAGCTTGAGACTGAAACACTGTGTAGCCCACGTTGAGCCTAGCAGTACATCAGAGCTAATAAGCCCTGACTTCCAGCCAGACTTATTAGGCTGACCACTGTGTCAAGCTACCAAGGCATCCAAATCAAAGCTGGCCCCGGTGCCTCAGCACCACACTTCCCCACTCTCTCTTGCCAGTGTTAGCAATGGCGGGATGAGGCTGGGTTCCTCAGCATCCCTTGGTATAATGGTACCACATGCAGGCTTTAAAGATGCTGGATTCATTTTAAATCAAATCCCTGCTGTAATCTTACCATGGTGCAGCTGTCACTGGCCTGTAATTTCTTTGAAACCAGACTGATTTATTCATATAAGACCTAAATCAGATTACAGTTAAAATAGAGTCACTTTAGCTGCATTCTCTGAACTTATTCCCAAAGTGTCTTTGCTATTTTGCTCAGAAATTAAAGCAGAAGGATTGACAACATATGATCAGAGTGGCACAGTAAACTGATTCTATACATTTTGAACATACAATGTGATCACACCTTGAGTTTGAAGTGGGCTACAACTCTGTCCCAATAGAAACCATTTTATTATACTGAATAATTTAAGAACTCAGCTGTTTACTACAGTCACATATTCCTAGCAGTGATACATCTCTGAAGGATTGCATTGAGGACAGAGTTCCAGTTTACTTGCTAACTAATAAACTACAGAAACCTATAGTTGCCTTAGGCTTACAGTTAATACTTCTTTTCATATGTGACTTGGAGGCTTTAGATACTAAATAGATAGAAGAATCCAGGAGCAGAGGAAAAGCCTCTGTGGTTGATCCCCTTTGTGTGTATCTCAGTTTTGCAACACCCTGTGGCTCAGTTTGACCATCAAAAAGTCATTGTGGTTCCCAACACTTATCGGCCAGGATGGAGTGGCATCAAACTTAAAAGGACACTTTCTCTTACCTCCACATATATTTCATGTAAATTCTAAGAAATTGAAGTAACAACAGGGAGAAGAGTGGCAGTGTTAGAAAGAAGTCACATTTTTTTGTAAAAGAGATCAATTACTTCATTTTCTAAATCTCCTGAAAGGAAAGGATTATTGTAATAGATACAGTGAGTTTCAGCAGGAAACATCACAAAAGTATTCAGAAAAAACGTAAGAGGCTGTATAAAGCAGCTAGAACCTCCCTTCTTCTAGAGGCAAATATCTTAAATCTGACTCACAATGTCTCCTTACTAAACTAATTAAATTTGAGTATTCCCAGAAGAGGCTCAGCTGATGTAAATCAGTGCAACATAACTTCCATGGATTCCATGGAATTCAGTCAATTTACATTAGTTAGACCCCATAACTACTGTGTATCTTGTGAATCAACACAAAATCTGCAAGCCTGAGGGCTGATTTTGCACACTTGAGATTACTCAGCAAAATAGTCCCAGGATCCGGGGCTCACGTGGTAAGAAGAGAACAGAATTCATGTGACAGAAACAGCATGCTACAGCTTTTTGAAACAACTATCCACCTTACCACGACTGGCACAGTCCAGTGTAGGCTGGTTGAGCCCTTCAATGAAGAAAGATGCCTGACACTGACATTCCACAAATAATAAGTCAAGAGGAAGGAATTAAAGAGCTGGTAGAGCTAACATAGCTTTTGTGAGTTTTCTTTTCCTCTCTTCTAGTATAAATGTTTCTTATTCAAATCATATTTCTGGCAAAGTGTTAGTAACAGCTTTACAGCAAAATAATGGCCTGTTTGATTCTGTCTTCAAAGGAAAATGTGTTGTACTTATTTAAGAAGAAGATGGGAAGTTCAGGGTAGGGAACGTAAAATGTTCTTATAAATATTGTGTCACTTAAACAGCTCAATGGATTACTATGCTCGGCTTGCTTATGTCTAAAATAAAAGATAACTCTTTTCCAAGAACTGTGTTAAAGTCTTTCATTTTCTGCTATTAGTAATAATTATCCTAAGTGTATGTAGAAATGTTGATCCTAACTTATTTTGTATGCTATAAATTAATACACAGGAAGACTCTACTAAAGCAGCTGGTTGAGCAACTGATGTGCAACAGCGACAGTCTTCTTACAGAGGCGATCCAGAAGGCACAGCTGCAGTCAATGCCCCAGTGATGTGTCAGGGTAGACTTTAAGCAGGAGTTGGTGGCTGCCGTCCAGGAGCTACCGCACTCGTTACAACACAAGAGTGGGGTTACGGACTTGAGCACATGGTAAGAAGTCAGAAGGCCCAATTTCTAGTTGGAACTCTGCCTCCACAAAACTGTGCTCTCAGACAAGTGCTACCATTCGCCTTTAAAACATGGTTTCGCCAACTAGGAAGACATAAAATAGTGCTCACTTTTCTAACACAAGTGTCCTATAAGAATCCGTGTCTGTACAATTTTTTAATACACATATAACCATAAAAGCTATATAAACTTCCAGAATTTTAACAAGTAGTTTTACTAAAATCAGAGGATAAACTACAGTGGTAATTCAACAATGTGCAGACACAGAAAGTGTTTAAGAAAATGAAGGACTACATAAATTCTTGGATTTGTAGAGTTAATTTATATTATAGTTCAGGACAAACAGTGAGCAAAAGAGAAGAGGCTATGTTTACAATAAATGCAGAACAATCCCTGCTTTATTTATCCACATTTTTTCAAAACAAGTTGCTGACAGAACAGGCTTTTACCAGAACAGAGTCTCATCCATGTGTGTTTGTTAAATCATATCGAAGATGACTTAATCAGTGCAAGCGGTGATGAATCTCCATTCACATGCATGCACTAAATTAGCAGACAGGTAACCTCAAAGGAACAAGTACCCTCAAAGGAACGCACCAGTGTTTCAATGCAGGCCCTACCCCAGTAGGAGGTATGTCAGTGGGGAAAGAAAGGTGAGTTCCTGTACGTTTGGATAAGCTTCAAAATAAAGCAACTGATTATATTGGCGTTACAAATCAAATTAAAATGTTAGGATCTGTAAAGTTGTTCACCTCCGAGAGTACCGCACTACCTGCATCTGATGTACTGTCAGGCCTCCCATTGATACGCGAGGAGCTTAAATACCTGAGATTTCTGCTAATAGTGATGAGAATTAAGGAATCAAAACTCTTATTGACTGACTGTCAAGAAGACTGCAGCAAAGCTTAACCCAACGTAGGCAGTTGGCAGTTGGACTAGATGACCGTTGTAGGTTCCAACTGAAATGTTCTATTCTTAAGCAAAGCTCTGTAATGTAAAACACTGGAGCTATTGAAACGATGCACCATAAGACCACTTCAGGTTAAGAATTGCCCTTTATTACTGCAGGTATGCTTTGCTTTAGGAGACTTATGTTTTTTAGAACAGGTTAGACTTAATTTCTGCTAGAACTACTTAGCTACAGTTGGCCCTGCTTTACAGCAGCAGGGTGAGCCAGATAACCTGTTACGACTCTGTGAAAATAGTTCTACTTTAAAGGGAAAATCTCCAGACAGAGAGAGTCAAAGTACAGCTGCTGCAGAAGGACAGCTTCAAATAAGTCAAAATACTGACAGGATGTTCAACTGGCTTCTGACTATGAAAACATTAAGCATGGCTTTGCCACACTGACCTATATCCTGGCAAACTGTATCCTACTCAATATGTCAGGAAGATAGGAGATACCCAAGAAATCTGGTTTTAGAGGGGAGTTTCTCAACTGGTTTAAACCAAATATATTTTTTTTTTAATTAACATACCCTCCTCTATGATACCGCTGTGACAATTTTTATCTGTGAAGAAATGTAAGTCAGGTTTAATGGACTGTCTTATTTAGTATTTTATTTTCTTCCATGTTTCTGTGTTACATGAGCACACAGGAATGTATGTACATTTTAATGAGAGCATAATAGGGTGTTCTTGACACATCTGACACAAGTGTTGCTTTCACAGGATTCAGCATAAAATTAGATTGAGGCCATATATACTTATGCATTCATAAACCCAGCAGCTGGATTTAAGTTTAATACCCGAGTTGATCAAAAACAAAACTGGACATTTCCTCTCCCATTTTAGTGGGCGCATCCAAATAAGACAACAAAGTACTTTCAGCTCAAGCAAAAAGATTCTTTGATGTGCATCCAAAGGTAAGTATCAGTATGTTTCTCAAAAATCCTCATAATAGGATGGGAGGCTTTTTAAAGAAAGGAAATTATGCTTTCTTCAAACATTTACATAGTCAAGCACTCAAAATTTCCCATGGAATCTTCCTTATCTTCATCTTAAAATTAGAAGTTTAGTTTGAATTATAAAGTAATCTTATCACGCAGTCCAGTTTCACTGCAAAAATTCATGAGCAAATCACACTCCCTACAGCTTTCACAAGATTCTGCTTCGGGTTATCAGCACTTCTCCAGCTTTCCTGTAGTACTAGCTAAAAAGCCAGCATTTCCTCTTGAAGTAATTTAGAAATATGATATTTTGTCAAATGTGTGAAGTTGCAGGACAGAGACCAAGGCTCGGAAAGGTGCTAGCAAAGTCCACTACAGCTTCCCTGAATCAGCAACTAGAAGTAGGTGGATCTAGCTTCTCTTTTGGATCGCAAAGGACTGGGGGATGAAGGGACTCCACTGGCCATAATTGTACAAGCATCATTTATTTCGTTTTCACAAAATACAGAGTATTCTTGTTGTTTGGGTTCCCCACCCCACCCCTCTTCTGAAATGGCCACACACTGAAGTTAACATCAAAAGACTTCCTGATTGAACAGCGTGGAAAGGCAGGAAAATGAGCAGCCCACCAGTGGATAACATATGATCTTGCACTCCAAGGCTCTGGCTCATCTCCAAACAGAAGCTCCTGAGGGATATGGGTATCTAGCATTTGCTTCCAGTCTCACAACCTTCCCACAGACTCCCCAAAGTGATTTCAGCTACTGGCTGCCTGGGTTAAGATAGGAGGGCCGTGCCTGGAAGTCAGAGCAAGGATAAGAGGTACGTTAGAGGAAGAGCTGAGGCAATTGGTGTATTAAGGTCTCAGCCATATGAACTTCTTATGAATATGTCACAAAGAGAAAATACATGTGGTTTTACAGAGGAAAAGAATTTTTATGTCCAACAGGAAGCGGGTGGTTGCTATATGCACGATGGAAGTAATGAAACGTGAAAGTTTCTGTCCATGTGTAACCAAAAAATCATTAAGCCATTAAAATTTTGCATTATGAGGACATGGCTAATTATTTCCACCACCTGCTTTGCTTGATATTCCAGCCCCCTCCCCACTCTCATTCCTCATCTCTGTCTATTGTATTTTTTAACAGGTTTTGTAAAGTAGAGACCATCCATTTAACCAACACAATGAACGTTAGATTTTTACACACTGGGCATTCAAAAATCTGATGCTGGTTTAGAAAGTCTGGCTTTTAGAGCAAAAATCCCAGTAGACAATGCTTGTGTCTGCCTTTGTGTTTGTGCAGCATCTTTGCATGATATGGGCTAATTAACAGGTGACATTTCAGCTGTGATCAAGAAATGGGAGACAAAATCCTGCCTGCAGGCTACGATTACATATGGGAGAGAAAACTAGTATCCCTGTGGCTGTTGTTCTGGATTGAGGCATAATAATAAGCACTGCTGCCTGGGGACCTTGGGATCCTTACAGCCACGGATCAAGAAAACCGCTCCCAATGCTGACATGTCTTACACCAGTTTGGCCCTGGTCGCCCTACATATCCCCAAGGTGTTCAACCACAAAAGGCGAATTTTACCCTACTGTTTGTACAGTATTTTGCTGCAAACTGCCATTGGAGTGAGAAGCATTACTATTACATTTGCCGTTGGTGAAAGCAAACCTTGACATATTGTTTGTTTGGAAAATGCACAGAGTGCCTCCGAGCATATAGCTTTTCACTGCAGCAGTACCCCACTGGTTAAATCTAACATTGTTTTCCCTGAAGTGGATTCTCTAATGCAGTATTAGCGCTGCTGACTTCAGCAACATCTCAGCAGTTTGCCGCAAATGCAGTCATCAGCGGCAAAGCATTCAACAAAGTATGGAAAGAGAGAGACAGGTAAAGGCAGAAAGGGCAACATATATTAAACGAAATAGATTGAATGTGCTGTTAGAAAGAAAGCAGCACTGATTGCTCCCAATTGCTCCTTTCCCAGAGTGGGGTGGGGAGAAGGGAGGAATATGTTAGGTTACAAAACTCATAAGGAATAAAGTCACTGTTTGCTTCCTATTATAGGATAATGCTAGTGAAATAAGAGTAAAAGTTCATGTATTGAGTTCTCTCTGTTGGTGGGGAGAGAAATATCAGTAATATGTACCAGAGGGAATTATGTCTAACCATTGCTTTGCCAGCCCTGACAGCAGCTTTGGGGAAAATGTCATGTAAAAAGGCTTCTGCAATTTTTCTATCATTTGTCATATATTCCCTGCTAGTGCTCACAGTTATGAATCTTGATAAGTTTCCAAAAAAATCTACATAATTCTGCTTCATCAGTTATAATTGAAACATACTAATTAATAGCTCTTGGAATACCCCAACTGCTTAATTGATTTGGAATGCAGTTGTTACGAGAAAACAAAAAACACCACTGTTTTATAATGTGGCTTTCATTCTTCTTCATTAGAAAACTATAGTTTAGGTAAAAATAAAAAATCTGGAACAGCCTAAATTGGAACATGGTAGAAATTAAGAAATCAGCGTGGTTTGAGTTAAGGTCTTTCTGTAGAAAGAGCTTCCCATCTATGAGGGTCTTCACAGAGTGGTGGTGCTGGTGCACTGGGGATCAGAAGAACTAAGGGGAACTCAAGCCTCTTCTCTGTTCCTGGAGAGCCTCTTTAGTGGCAGACAAGAAACTTAGCTATGCAGTAAGTCGTCAGAATGAATCTTGCCTTCCTCTCAAGGACATTGTAACTCCTATTTGACAGCAGTTTCTTCCAAGGGACAATCTTATGGGAATCTTCTCCAATTTCTACTGTCCATACTACCGGAGTACCCCCCATTTCCTATCCTCTTTACGCCATTTGGGATGGGGAGGAGGAAGAGGAGTCAGGAACGAAGAAGTGAAGCTGGGCATAAGAAAAAAATGAAGAAGGACAAAGGTATTTTAACCTTTGTCTTTGTTTCTCACCATCCAAATCTATTTTAACTGGCAATAAATTAAATTAATTTTCCCCAAGTCGAGTCTGGTTTACCCATGATGGTAATTACTAAGTGATCTCCCTGTCTTTATCTCAACCCACACACTTTTTCGTCTTATTTTCTCCCCCTCTCCAGTCGAGGAGGAGGAGTGAGAGCATGGCTGGGTTCGCATGTGACAGCCAGCCAAGGTCAACCCACCACAGACAGGTTGCATAGGGGCAATAAAGGTGAGGACACAGCTCAGATTGTATTGTTCAGCACTGTTCTTCCTCTGAGTCTGACCAGTCATGGAGTGCATATGGATTTTGGTGAAAACGTCCTAAGTCCATTACAATTATGCCCCAAGAATATCAATGTATAGATCAGGACTTAAACTAGAGTGATGAACATGTGTTAGCTGCAGAGAGAGGAAGCAGTCTTCCAACAATAATGCCTTTTTGTCACTCTCTACTGGAGCTGGGTCAATATGGAACAAAAACATTCATTTGTCTTGTTGAGTGGATTTGATTTTTTCAGTTTTTATCATCTTTCATTCTCATTTTTCCTTCCCACATATAAGCACTTCATTTCACTCATTTTCTATACACATTTAAGAAAATGGATGTTAGCAGCATACATTTTCACATAATGCTAAATGTCAAATTCATTAAATATTTCATGCTGGCAGGAAGCGCATACATTCTTACCCAATCAAGGAAAAGTAGTAATATAATGTGATATCTCTGACTGACAAATTTTTAAAATATACGAAAATCACAATCTGCTTGCAGATGTTAAATGATTAGAAGCTGGGCACTGGGTAAACTTGACTGGTTGAATTACTTATTAATCCAGTTTAACAAGTGTGTGAAAGATGAAAAAGTCTATGCAATTACCATTCATCTGAGCTACGCCATGTCCCTTTTCTTTGTTTGCAACAGATTTTGTGAGGCTGTTGAAAGACTCGCTGGTATTCTGTCATTTCGCTTTAGCAATTCTGAACTTAGACTCCCTAAAGAGATAGAAAAGAAGTATGTACAAGCTAATATAATTTTAGTCAAGAAAGTACAGTGAGAGAGGAGGGTCTGAATGCCATTTTTATACTTATTGTATTTCTGAAAGATGCTGCCATTTCTAATTGTAAATTCTCTAAAGCACAGAAGAATGGCAGTTCAAGCATCCATCTCACAAGGAGCTTTCAAAGCAGGGAAAGGAAAAACTCACAACAGCTGCTCAAAAAAATAAAATCTCTGCAGGACTAAAATCTCAGTGCCCTTAACCATATAAAAACCAGAAAATCTCACTATGCCAACAAATCCTAAATCAGTTTTTGCATATGTCCTTATTAATAGTTGCATATTGTAATTACTTATTTCATAGAGAACTAAACTCTTCAGAACAGGGGCCCTAATATCAGCAGCGCTTAGAACAGGAGTGTCCTGCCCTGAATATATTACAAATAGCAATAATTACCATATATCACTGTCTTTCAAATAATTCTGGAAAAATCTGATGCTGGACAACAATAACGCTCCTTCATCTTTCACGTGAGGAATTCCAAAGTATTGTTAGGCTCCTTCTTGCAGACTGATCCAACTTTCATTAAGATTTCACAGAAACCAGGTTCAAGCCAAGAAAAGCTGAGTAGCTTTGTTAGCATAGTGCAGGGCTGCTGTTTACAGGCCAAGCCACTTAGCAGGACGTATTTGGTTCAAAACAGTGCTATACCAGATAGGTTCAAGTTCACAGCTTCCTTGGGCTGGCCTGGCCCAGACACCAGCATTCAACTCTCACTGAATTCAAAAAAGACAAAAAAGAAATCGCTTAACCAACATCACACAACAAATGACAAGGCTGGAGTAGAAATCCACTCTCCTGCTCCCAGACTTGTGTGTTCCAAGACCTATCCCTAAACAGCTACTCCTATTTTGGACATCTGTACTTTATTGCTTTAAATTTATGACCATTTCTGCCTTCCGCACAACCTTTCATATGACTGCATATAGTTAGCAACCAGTGAAGATGAAGATATGTTTTTCTTTCTTCAGGCTAATAGAAAAGGGAAGCAAACTCTGAATGGCACAGAAAAGGCTGCTCTGTTCACCATCTTTCTCTGCTTTCTCTGAATGGTGGTGAAACGTGCTTAAGAGTACAGCCATACAGAAGGAGAGAATGAGTTAGCAAACTACAGTAGGGAAACACTGGATCTGTATTTAAAGAATATGGGAAATACCAGTCTCTTCTTTCAACCAGTTTTGACATCTCTCATCTTGGTTTGAAGCACAATAAATCAAACTCCACCATATATTCAAATGTCATTTGTCCACGACACAAAATGATTATCACCGCAGTCGTCTTTTCAACATCCCACTTCAATTTTCATTACAACTTTCCAAAGTGTTATCTTAATATCAATGAAAATGCTGTTTGGACTAGGTGTAAAAATGTGAACTGTAGTCTCACAGATGAAAATAAGACACTGACTAACTGAAAACAGTGATGAATTCTTCCCTAGATCCCTTCAGAACAGAGCAAGAAATTACCGATTAATCTGTACAAAGGAAGTAGGGGATGATATATTAGGAAAAAGTCTGGCTACAAGGATAGCTACACACGGGAACAACCATCGCAATATTGAAATCTTCTTCATTGGAAGTATCTAAGAACAGCGCATAAAATCATCTGCCAGAAATCGTTTAGGTCAATGTTTTCAATATGTGCCCTGCATACCCCTATGGACCCAAGAAGAAAAGCTATCAGTGAAGGGTAACAAAGGAAAACAACCTAATGTTGTAGGCTTTGTATTCATCATCCAGGATCTGTAAATAAAGTAGTGAAATGTTAAGAGTGTATATATATATATAAAAAAATAAACTTGGAATCATTCATCTTGATATTCTAGTCCCAACTCACACCAGGAAAATGCTCTTGAAATCCTTTCCCCGCCCCTTCTGTGTAAGACAGTCAAACACATCTCAACATTCCTCTCTGCATCAGTTGTGCCAAGCCTGTAATAATCTTTCATGATTATCTAAATATCTCAAAGTGTTTCACAAGTAATAGACAAACTCCTGTGACACTGAGGAAAAACAATATTGTACGTGTTCACAGTTTGTCTCATGTAAACAGAGATGTTAGCAAATTAATTAAATTCAAGAGTAATTTCAAAACTTGATTAGAACAAGGTCTTTGTCATACGTGCATCAAGCAGGTATAACAATTTGTCATCACTGTATTAGCAAATCTTTAAGTTCTTTTAGGGGACATGCTCTTTTCCACTATACATGAAAAAAGACGGGTCTGTGTTACAAGATTAATAGGCAGCCATAAATCAGACTCCTTTCTTTTGTTGGTTATGAAGGAAAAATACGATACCCGTGTGTAAGCTCTTCTTGCTTATTATTTACAAGAACTTCCAGATTCTGACCCAGCCTCTCTGCTGTCAGAAACACAGTCAGAGCCTGCCCATGAACCTAAAATGGACTGCCCAAGAGTTACTCCCATACAAACACAGCCTTAGAGCTCCTGCCTGCTGAGGCTACACAAGTGGCAGGGAAACAGCAGGAAGCCCAAGGCTGGCTTGCGCAGGTATCAGCCAGAATTTATGCACTGACATTAAAAAAATCTCCGCAAAAGTCACGGTCATGGGATGCTGGGATACTTTCCCCTCCCTCCTCCCTCTCCCAGGCACTGCACTTTGCTAAGGCATACATGACAGCTCACTGGGCAAAAGAATGGATGTGCTAAGGCAGGACGTGAACTCCAGGAACAGCTGAAAGCATCTTTTTTTCCGTTCGGGTTTAGCTTCAGGACAGCAGTCCTCAAGGGCTTCCCAGCGAACACTTATTGGCATTAACATGAAGATGCACTGCTACTGACACCATTTGTAGCACTACTTACAGAGCTGCCAAGTCCTGATGAATACTTGAGGGAGATTTATCCTGTGCTGGAGTGAGATTGCACACTGCTGGAGGGCAGTTCAAATTTTGTTTCCCTTCCTTTGCTTTCTCTCTCTCCTGACCTCTCTTCCACCCTGCCCTCCTCCAAATCCATCCATCTGCTCTTGTCCCTCACTTGTCTCCAGCCGTGCTGGCAGCGTGGGAGGCAGCACACCCGTAACTCGCTGCTTAGTTTCTCTTCTCAGTGCTCACTACCCTCCCCATTCCCTCTGACACTTGAGCCCAGAGCAAGAAGCCAAAAGCAGATGCTCACACGTGACAGGACTCATCAATGAACTTCAGGTATTGGAAAACATAAAATAGAGTAGAGGAGCGTTACAGTGAGGAGCAGGAAGAGTTGAGGGGAGATGAGAAATGATTGGCAGGGGCAAGTCCCAAATAAGGATCCCTCCTGCTTCAAGCCTGGTGACTGTGTTTGTTCCAACATGCTCACTGGCAGCAGTGCTACCATCAGGTTTATGATGCTATTTATAGAGAAACCGAATACAGAGAAACCCAAGAAAAATTCTCACCTTTCCCTTTCTGAAATAAGACTAAAACCAACAGATCACTGGAAAAAAAAAAAAACCAAAATATTTCCCTAGCATTATATCAGTATTTCTTGCTCTTGCTAAAATTGTGAGTTCTAGTTCATACAGGTCTCTGTTCTGGCAAAAGCCAAATAGGAAACAAGTGCTTTTGGCTCAGGATCTTGGGGTATAGAGATGACTTTGAGAAAAAGAGTTCCTGTCAGTAAAGATGAACATTCCACTCAACAAACCATTCTTTGATATGATATTGGTTTTCCTTATTAGGTAATACATAGGAAGACTGCTTTCTTGCCAATATATCACAAACCTCAAGTACAAGCATCAAGGAATAAATAGCTGCTCTCTGGTTCTCTGAAGACTTCACCCTTCGATGAATAACAGACAGGTTGAAGCAGTGATGCTTATCCATAATCTTCTTTTTAAAGACTAATAAAAAAAATTCCATTTCACCATGCCATGCCATTGGATGAACAGAGTTGATTTCTTTTCCTCACCAGGAAGCATCCCAGGATTCCAGTAACATTTAGGAAGAGTCTGAATCTGAATCTCCCACCACAGAAATTCAAGGTGCACTGCTTCAAGGTGCTTAAATGATGATGTAGGATCAGGGTTTTAGCTGGTGTCCTTCTGCTAGAGAAACTGGACTGGGATCTTGCAAATATCCTATCTCAAGGATTCACAGAAGAAATTTAGCCAGACCAACCAGCGAAGGAAACCTAAGTCTCACAACTTAGCATAAGAAGGCCTGTGTACAAAGCGAAGAACATTCTTATTGACAGAAACCTAGTGGTAAAACAAGCAAGTGGAGGAGACGAACAACAAGGCAAAGATTCATGCTGCCCTTCCTAGCAGGAAGCTGTCTAATCTCCATTTGAAATGTGATAGATGCTGGCTGTCTGCCAGGGGTACAGCCGACCGGTGGAGTGAAGGAATCCCTTGATCACCTCAGTCTTGTGAAGGGGACCTCAGCAACACCACTGACTGCAGCATAGACTGAAACTGTGAGACACCAATACATCGCTCAGTTGGGGCAGTACAGTGTCTCCTGCCGGACTCTCTTAGGTTAATAGCCAAGGAACAGAACTTTTACATAAATGTAAGGCCAGAAAAACACAAGCGATATAACCTCTAACCCCAGAATAAGAATAGTGTTAGTACTGATTGTTCGCCTTCAGAGATTTCTTGGGCCACCCTTATGGATGTATCTTCACATTACTGACCATACCTAAAGAGCTTGTATTGATGCTCCTCTGTAAAATCAAGCAGAATTTCTGCATCAGTTTAGTGGTGTCTTCCCCAACCCAATTAATGACTGGAATCTACATAACAATATTTCAAATTCAAGCAAGTTTAATTAATGATCCACCATTTCAATTAAGTGATAATTTCTCAATTTTTCTGGGCAACAGCAATAAAAGTGGATCCTTCATCATGTGGTAATGGTCAGAAATCTTCTAAAAAACACATCAATTGGCTAATTTTTAGCTCACTGGAGCTATACTATTTGCATATCCTGAGGATCCAGTCTATTTTAGTGGTCTTAAGTTCCTATACAGAGTCACAGTCTTAGTTAAAGTGAACAAAGGCTTTTCAATTCTTTGAAAACCTATTGTGGAAAAGGATGAAGAATACCTATAATATAGGACAGCTATTACAAAATTACAATGTGCAGAAAAGATCTTTCACATGGAAGAGAAAGCTGCTGTTTGAAATGCACTTGTTCAGCTTAACTATTTTTATTTTCTCTTATTTTAAATTCTTTATGACACACACATTTTTCTTTTACATTTTTGGTGTGTAAGTTGCATCAGTAAAGTTGCCACAGTCAGAATAGATTACCTGTCCAGTCCGCATGTAGGACAATTATTAGAAAGTGACTGTGAATCAAAAAGAGCTCAGGTAAGCAAAAGGAAGCAGGTTAAAGAGACTTAAGATCCATTACGCTGCTCACAGCAGTATATAATAAACAGAACAGATGAACAGTGTCACTGGGAGGCTGGTCAGGCACACAGAGCTCCTGGTCAACGCCAGGTTGATTCTGGCTGCGCAAAGCTGGTGTGGACTTCGCTATACAGTATATAATTTAGGGTATCTTAGATGATAAGGAATCTGGTACAACAACAGAACTACACAAGACTTTTCTCATCTCATGCTCAGGTCCTATTCAGATAATACTGTAAAAATACAGTTGTAATTTCAACTATGATAAAATTTTATAGCTACACAAGGATGGCATCTGCTGATATGGTATGGCTTCTAACATCTCGCAGGACTTCACAGTGTTGCCATACTACATCACTGATATGTAGCTACATGCATTCACAAATCAGACTTAAGAAAGAGACAGTTGTGGCCCTCTAATCAGTTTTGCTCACAATTAAGGTTCACCTAAGCAAAATTATGCCTCCACAGTGTGGACATGAACTCATCCTCTTGTGTTCAGAACTGCTCAAAACAAATGAAATCACTGCTAATCATGCCAAGCTCAAAGTAGTATAAACCATGAACTTCTTGTAAGCCCAAAGCATCCACAAATTAAGAATTAATCCACCAGGAAAAAGTGGTGTACACCTGCCCTAAATCCTCCTAGTGAGAAGCTACCCAAAGCCATTTGAGCTGAAGTTCAAAATATGAGCAGGAATAACCCCTGTCTTGTTTTGTTCCTTTGCTGTAATTTGGAGTACATCCCAGTAAAGTCAAACAGATGTGTTTCAAACTGGCCAGTGAAGCCTGAAGAGTGATTCTGCTGACCCTAAACCTGACATCTACTGAAAGTTCTCCAGGGTCCCTGAAGCATAGTTGACTACATCTCCCCTAACCATAGGAGGTCCTTAGAAACTTAGAATAACTCTGCATTTCAGATACCTACCTATATTTAGGTGTTTTATTCTCCAGCTAAGTCAGACTCAAATGGCATAATTCAGTTGCCCATCCATATTATATAGTACCAAGTTAGAGGTATATCCTAATTGGCCTTGAGCTGTTGCTCTAGAAGGGCAGAGATCTCCCCTAGGTCTATGCAAATGTCTTTGCTGCCTTACAGTCCCTTAAATGGCAGCAGAGGCCTATTTTTAGAGAACTGAACCAACAAATAATGTCTGCTAGCAATGAGAAATTCAGGTCACAAAGTTACATGTCAGTATATCATTGCAACCCAGTAATGAACTCTGCT
Organism: Limnodromus scolopaceus; assembly: GCA_028565335.1. NCBI lineage: Eukaryota > Metazoa > Chordata > Aves > Charadriiformes > Scolopacidae > Limnodromus > Limnodromus scolopaceus. The sequence goes on from JAOXNO010000041.1 coordinate 46,378,839, forward strand.
TCTCATGAAGATAAATTAGTATAGTGGCTGTACCATCATGAAGACATGGTTCTGGTGGTGTTTCTGTAGCTGTCACGAATGCTGCTACCCAAGGCCTCTCTGCATGACCCTTTCTTGTGCAATCCAAACTTAGCAGTCTTAACATTTAAGTAATCAATGATGGATCAGCATTAACCTAAAGGAATGTCTTTGAGATGTGTGAGCTGCTTCCTTCATTTCTGCAGTTCCATTTCTTTTATAATTCTTTCATCATTGAGGTTTTTCACACATAGTATCTAGTGACTGCCATTTGTTTCTTTAAAATGGAAAGCTGAAATTTGAGAGGATAAAAGCCCCGGACAAGCTGTCAGTATGTATTTGCTGTTTTCAAATCATGCCAGTACTATTATATTACAATATTGAGTAAGAGAGAAATAATCCAAGCATCCTTTAACAGCATATGACCAAATCTTAAGATTCTCAGTGGCACCAGTTTAAGGTGCCAAAATCCAAAATCCTCATCCAGTAAAGTCAGAAACATGTTGTTTTTTCTTCCTAGGGAAGAAAAGATGAGTCAGTCCTGCTGAGATATGAACATATGGCTCTAAGAAATCTAGGTACTCAAAGCCTGATCCTTAAAGCACTGTGATGATCCTGTAGGATAGTGATACCAAAATAACTTGTATTGCTTTGTAAGAAGATGTTTTGTCGGTGTTAACTTTTGTTATCCCCTACTAGTTAAACAGTCTATTGTTTTCAGCAAACAACAGTCACACAGTCATGCATAATCTATGGGTCATCAGAAAGACAGAGTACTGAATCAACTTAAAGATCTTTTGAATGCGTCTTTTGGGGGCAGAATTGAGGAACAAACATAAGAAACATAAGTGTGTTTCTCCAATGAAGGACTAGCCAAATAAACAGATCATCATCTACTAAAGATACTTCATGAGATGCAGACATTTTGTAATACGTCTGTAAGATTATTTATACTGTGCTTGAATTTTGCTCACAGAGGAGGACTCTGATACATGCCTGAGCAACCAACAGAAAACACAAGATACTACCTTTTTTTTTTTTTTACATATGCCCTAGGTTATGTCCTTACTTCCAAAAGGTAGACAGAACTTCAAGTGCTTGGAAACAGTGAATTCTAGTTGGAGGTAGCCAAATTTGTCCTTATGTTCACCCATTATTTTTTTCAGAACATTTTCAGCCTTACCACAGGTGCACTCTTTTCATTCTGTATTTTTGGAACTTCCAGCAGCAGATCTGACTCTGGTACATTTTGGGTCCATTCTTTTGTAATCTGCATTACCTGAAGAAGCTTTCCTTTGCCTCTCCTTGTTAGGTATTTATTTCTTTTCAACTGTTCTCTAAAATTTCAAATAGCAAACACAAACAGAACGCTAGACCTAACTACATCTGTACTTCTAAAAAAAATTGAACCCCTACCCAAATTTTGCAGCTGGTCACTACCTCTATTCAGGACTCCATATCCTAAGTGCAACAAGTTTCAATCCCTTTGATATATTTTATATGTCATGCCCCTTGTCACAACTCCAGCTTTCAGCAGGATGTTCCCCTTCCATTCTAAAAACAGAAATTTAAAATGAAGCCAGGCTTGTGTATTCTCTTCCACCTTTTCCTTCCCTCTATTCAGGTTTTGATAAAAGATTCTATCACCTTACTGGTTTTCATTCCCAACACCAAGATATACCCACACTGACGTTTCCACCCTAACCTCAAAATCTTACCAGTGATCTCCTATGCTTGTATTTTCGGACATCTGAACACAAAATAATACATGCATTTGGGACACTTTGCCAATAATAAGATTTGTAATAGCATAAGAATTGTATTAGCAGTTAAAGAAAAACTGAAATCTGAATTCTTGGTCTCAGCATTCTCAGACCAAGGAAATACCTCCTAAATTCTGTGATTCATTACGAGATGGTAAGAGATTCATAGTTCACTTTTGCAATATCATTTTGTTTAAATAATCTGAGTTAATGCTTGATTGTAACTGTGTAAAGCATCCCTGAATATATGTTGAGAAAATAATAATGGTCCATGGACTAAAAACAATTGGTGCCACCACCCTGAAGTACAAAGGTATATGGCTGTGTGCTACTCTCACTTGTTTTATCTAATTGAAGTAACTAGTGAGAACTGCATGACACATTATTTAGATGTCAGCAGGCTCATCTTAGAGTACATTTTCCATTATAGTTAAAATGTTTTTCATATACATGCTTTACAGACAAACAATAGAAGTGTAACTGACATCTCAGGAACTAGAACATGAGCAGCCTCTGCCTGACAAAGGCCGGGTCCCAGGATGTTCAATTTCTTACAGAAAACAAAAAAAAGAGGCTTCCATATAAAAAAGGTAGTATTTAGCCTTTTCCTGTATGTCACTTCTTTTACATAAAAATTCCATAAAAAACAGGCAACTGTTCAGCATTTATACTCTCTGCTTTGGCTTTTGCTATTACACTGAGATTATTACAAAATAAAGGTTAGGCACTTATATCACACTGAATTCTGTAATACTTTACCTGCTGAATAGCAGTGTGTCTGTTACCCCTTTCATATTCTGACCTCCTCATTGTTCCCTCCCCATCGACACCCAGGGCCCCTGTTCTCTCCATGATCCCAGGCACTGCTTTACTTTTAACTCAGTAAAGCCTGCAGGGACAACGCAGTTTTGATACTTTTAACGTGAGTAATCTCATGTTGTTCACGCTGAAGTGAGTGGTAAAATTTCTAGCTCTGGAATAAATCAAGAGAGTAACAATTAAAATGTATCACTATATATATGCACTCATCTGTCTCAAGCTGATACAGCCCACACACTAGCTACATAAATCCACATAAACACTGAAAGCTGAACCAAAATTTACCCAATTACAACTGATATCATATATCTTTCTACCAAAAGGAACCTCCGTCACTTCAGGTAAGCATCAGTTTTCAAGAGTTGCCCAAGGGACTTTTCAGTCCAAAAGTTATTAATGGATTACGCTTGTACGTGTCTGGTAAAAACCAGCATTGGTAATCTTTACTGAAATAATAATTCTGTCTTAAGCTCTCCCACTGCTGACAACTCTACTGCTCTCCCTGTCTTAGACTTAGAGCTTCATATTGCCTTTGATTCTTTTCATTGCCTTTTTCTCACAGTACAGATGTCATCTTAATGATACCCTACCCTCCTTCTTTCTCACCTTGACTAGAGTTCAAACTTTCCTCGCTATTACTAAGGAAGCTGCTGTCCAGTCTTTCACTCTAACACTTCATTATTACTAATTTTACTTTTCTGAATCTTTAGTTTTTCCATTTCCAGGGCACCTTAAAGACAACAATGATGAAATTAATAGCTTGCTGTCTTCCTCTCCTGCTAATTCAATCATATCTTCCTATCTCTTACCACACTAGGATCCAAAGCATTCATCTGCCTCCCCTGCAGGATCCACATAGCCCTTCTTAAAGTTATGATTTCTTCATTCTCTTTTATTTGTTTTCCAAACTCTTCAAATTTTCCACCTTACTGTATTTGGCACTATTGCGCCTACACCATGCACTGCCAGGAGCGTCCTCCTGTTTATCCAATTTCTATTGTCCTTCAAATCTCTCTTAAAAATAAACTCCTCACAGTTGTTCTGCAGCCCATGCTTATTAGGCACAGCAGAGTCCCGGTCTATCAGACGGGTCAGTAGCCAATATGATTTTGTGATACAAGTAGCATATGGTCTGTACCCTGCTGATCGTGGGTCATTTGCTGGGATCAGAGCTGCTTTTTCACACGTTATAGCTTTCCATAGCAGTCTTCTCACACTGAGCTACTGACTTCTGAGCACAGAAAGTTATCGCTTAGCTCACAGTTACATTCCATTTCTTTTCATATATGTTCTTGAAAACAGAGGACAGAAACGAACACCTTCATTCTACTCATCTATATCTTGCCTTGCCTTGCCTTGCAATCAAGCTTGCCTTGCATTGGTCTCTTTGAATGAAAGGACTGAAAAAGCAGGAACTGAAGCAGTTTGTGACACTCTGCAGGCACTGTCAGTTTAATTTGTACTAAGTAGCTGATGTTGAAGATTTTTCCAACAGTCACCAAAGGATGATCCAATCCTGACACCTGCATGAAGGCATACGAGAGTCAGCTCAGTTGCCCCACATACACGTGTCCAGTAGTGCTTGAGGTGTCTTGGGTGACATGAGAAATCCCATGGCAGGTGACACAGGACCTCTGGAAGACCTGAGCCCCTCTGGAGTGGCAGCTGGGGAATATCGAATGTCTCTAGATACCTCTAATGGGAAACTCAATTGAGTCTTCAGTGTCTGTGAAGAAGCACAAGTAATACTAGTTTCCTCTAGTTGTAAAGTGCAGAGATAACCTTATTTCTTAACTGATGTGATCTGTGTATGATGACAGGCTGTATTTCTCCCTCCTAATTGTTTTAGCATTTGATTGCAATACATATGCTCTTCTTTCAGTAGCAGATCCTAGATTGCTCTAAACAAGTTAATTATATTTCACAACACCCTTGTGCATTAGGGAAGTATTAATACTCCTATTTTACAGCCAAGGAAAAAGGGAGGAAAAGAAAGGGTAAGTGGTTTACTGAAGGTTAAACAGTAAGTCAGTGGCAAAATCTGATGAGGAACTCCAGAATGTCAACCACAGCTCGAATTCCCCACAGACCACTAACTCCTCTGCTAAATGTAAGGATGATAATAAATGCATGATTTTAGGGTTCCAAACTGCAGAAAGCCATCCTACACAAACAATGTCTTTCTGAAAGGACATGAGAACTTGTATCAAAACTTCAGAGATCCAAAAGGTCAGTGTAGAGACAAACATCTACCTGGAAATTCAAAATGTTTTGACAATCCTTATCACTGCAATGACAGCAAAAAACTGCAGAAACGAAGGATGGGACAAGACTGAACTCCATCTTCTGTCTCTTAAGAGCATCACCAAGACAGACATCCTTTCTTTGGAAAAGACATCTCACCATCATCCTGTAACACAGTCATGCTTGAGTATAATTTCTGAGCATAGTCAACACAGTCTTATTTACCCCTCTTTTCTACAAAGAAACAGCAATTTTAAGCAGGTAATTTTTAGGTGAAAAAAATGATACTGCTATAACATCCAGATGTCTCAGTCAGATGAGGGACCCACTGTGGTTTAGGTACTGTATAAAAACTATATATGCAAAGAGATTATAAGCCAATTTAAGCACAGACAACAGGTGGGTGTAACAAACACGAGGAGGAATGCAGGGAAGAGGAGAGATGAGAACAAAAATTACAAGAATTAATGTCTTCATATGCTGCTATAAACCCAATCCTATATTCTGAAAAGCATAGATGGGAAGTTGCACAAGGTATGAAATTAAAAATCTCATCTTTCACTGATTTCAGTTATTACTGCTTTACCTGAATTGCACCAAATGGGAGAAGCAAAAATCCATGATAGGCAGATCAAATGTTTTATGATTGTGTATATCCAGGCTGATTCTACCAGAAACAAAAATGGAAGGCTTGTTTTTTAAAATGTAAGGCCAGGTCATGTGAGATCCTGTGTCTGTTCATCTCCCTAAAACATTCTTGAGGTGCTAGCTTGGGTATTTTACTCATTTCTTACCCCACTCACTCACTGTATATGAATAGTATGGCTTTTTGATCAATATATATGAAATTCTAGGACATATTTCACATTAGATTGTTATGGACAAGTCCCAATGACTTTTGGGATGGAGTTAGATCTGTTTGTTAATGGGATTATACAGTTTGATTGACTGGGATAGTAAAGGACTTCACTGGAGGAATCTGGACCCTATATACTTCCAGGTTTAAGAAATATTTGGTTTATATAGAAAACACACTCAGCATTTACAGGGAACACAGAGATATAATCTATACCCAAGACAAGTGAAGATACTACACAACAGGATAAAAGCACAGGTCAGTCTCCATGCCCTGCTTGTTCCAGTTAAATGGCTGAGAAATCAGCCTCCCATTAGCTGTCTGTCAGACACCATCCTCATGTCAATTCCATTCTTTTAAAACAATTCTCTCCACAAAGTCTTTCTATGGTATATTGATCTTCGCTGATGTGAATTGAGAATACCAGTTTTATGCCAGATGAAAGCTACCGGCAGACTCTATAATCTATTTATCTATGTAAATATTTATAGTTCAGTCAGCATTACAGAGTTTAAGCATTAATTCATTTCAGTAACTATCATTTCAACCTGGGTTCAAACCAGCAGCATCATCAGTCCCAAGGAAGCCATATCTCCACAACAAGGGCCCTGGCCTTTAGAAATGTGTATCGTTTCAGGAAAATATTGCCTGGAATAATCAGCTCTAAACAATCTTTGAGATACCATAGCTCTCACTTACATCATTGGCCTGCTAGCTTGCTTGCCAGGAACATCAGTTGATGTATTTCAAGTACTGTGAGCACAAGTTAGCGCAATTCCTACTAGACAAAACTGTGGAAACTGCACGTTCTCTGTCTGACAACCAGAACAGGGCACGATCATACAATACGTACTGAAATTTGTGTGTGAACATTAACTGGACAAGAGCTCTGCTTTTAATACTTAGGACTCCTTGTATCCTTGCACCACCAGCTTTCTACATGTTGATCTTTGTATCTGAGAAAAGCTACTTCAGTTCTTAACTCCAAGGATATCACATAGGATGCAAAACATAACATCATTCTTCACATGTACATGCAGAGAACAGCCTACATCTGTGACTGTAAATCAAATTAATTTTAGGGCTCTAACTACTTGTATGTAGATCTTTGCTAACATTTATATCTACATAAATATATTTGTGTTTCAGAAAGAATGGAACTCTGATCTATCTTGTCGTCCACCCACATCACACATACTTCAGCGGGACTATGTGAGTACAACTGGTTAAAGGACTGGGCCTGACACAACCTTTCCTTACCAATTTGCCTTTTTCCAGTCCACCAAATTTTATCAATTTCCTGAGTGCCTTGGAGAATTAGAAATTAACATTTTTGCTTCCTTCCTGGCTATACATTAGCATCCTTGCTGCCTGGCTAACAAAGTCAATACGCTGAGGAGAAATAACAGGTAGCATTCTGCAGTGCTCAGCAGGGATTCAGCCTGGTGGAGAGGAAACCTGCTAGGTTGGAGGTCTTTTACCTGTTACAGTAGTCTACAGTTTTGGACACATTAGTAAATTGTGACCAACCACCTGTAGGATCCATATGCTGTAAGGCTGATTGCCAAGCAAAGGAGCTGCATACAGAATGCCATCAGTACAGCCTCCTGTGTGCCTTGTCACGGAAGGGAGGAAAGGGCTTTTTGCATTAAAAGGCATTTTGCAACATACAGTGAATTAAAAATGAAGTAACAGCAAGCACACATTCAGAAAAGCACCTGGGAAGAGTAAGTTTTCACCACACAGAATTTTGACCCTAGGATAAGGAATATAGTGTTATTAAAATAATGCCGACTCTGTTAGCACTACTATCCATATGTTCGTTGTGAAGCTGAGGGCGGAGGCTGATGTGTTGATTTCAGCCCTTACCTAATTAAAGATGTAGTAAGGCTTAAACTAAAGCTTAATTGTGTATACTATTCAAACAGTATATCAGATCTGCTCAGCAGAAAGATGTCTGTTCTGCTGTTTTCCTTCTACACCAGGAGAAACTGTTTCTAACATTTCATTTTGTAGATGTGAGGGCACGGAGGATGACAGACAAATTGATCACTAAAACCAAACCTGCGGAATAAAGATGAATAATCAAAGCCCGTGCTATCACTTCATACTTCCTGCAAGCACTGCTGTACAGCGACCGGCTGCCAGCAGTTCTGCTGCAAACCTGAGCATATGGCTTCAAGTTGCTCTGCTCCTGTGCCGATGCACAGAAATATGCCACACCGGTATACAAATTACCAGTAGGGTTTTTTTCAGTCACTTCTTCTGTAGGTTGCATATGAGCCTCCTCCCCATGGCAGGAAAGGAGAGCTTTTCATTATGGTTTATTTTAAAACACCACTTGGATCGTTTTATTGAAAACCACTGCACTGGCGTAAATCTCCTTTCACCATCACACAAACACACTCCCCCAGACAGTCTCCAAACCTAACTATAGAGTTAATCAAACTACCCACTTGGGCTGATCAATTGTTAACAGGACAGAGTAAGGACTAAAGGTCCCTTTGGGCTCCATTATTTAATGTGTCTTTTTATACCATCCACGTTATGGGTGATATTGCAGCAGCATTTTGCTCCAGTTGCTTGCCAACAAACATTTGCCATCAAGGAGCCCTGAGCAGCCACATCTGTGTCCACTCCTGTACCACCCATTTAGCAGAAACAATGATCACTAGAAACAACAAAGGAGCCACAGATAAAACAAACAATGCTGTAAGCCAGAGACCACTGCCATCGCAGGCAAGTTTGCCATGAAAATATTCAAGAAAAAGGGAGGGGAGGGAAGACAGTTATCAAATATAGAACTATAAAACTTACACCTAGAAGAGGTTTTACCCACACACCCGCCCAGCCTCACATTTTCTAACACACTGCTAGGATTGAGCAAGAAAGACTGAGCAGTGCACATGGGCAGCAGACAAGCATCCAATGTCTCCTCCCATTTGGAGTCAAATAGTCTCCTACAAGTCACTAGACACAAGGAATAATAATAATTGTTATTATTATAGTAATGATAGTAATAGAGAATCACCAACCTTGAGGATCCCAGTTCACCTGTTTTCTTGGAGTCTCGATTGGAAATTTCATCGCTTCCTTTTTGCACAGGGAGGAAAAAGAATTAAATAAATTCCCAACCTTCCTGTCTCAATGCTGCAGTCAAACAAATTAATTTCAAATTATAGGGAGCCTGCGCTGTTTGACTGAGGGGAACTGGTGGTTGCCAAGGAAAGAAATACACAAATAAATCAAAGAAGGTGGGGAGGGGCGGGGAAGGGAGTGTAGTGGAGGGGTTTGTACCGGCGAGGTGAGGAGGGGTGCAAGCACCCCAGCAGAGAGAGGGGGAGAAGGGATGGAGTGAGGACCGGGGAGGGTCTGCGGGGCAGCAGGATCGGAGCTGGATGAGATGGGCAGCGGGTCCAGGATGCTGCTGGCTCCTGGGGAGGCTCCCGCAGCTGGCTCGCCCAGTCCACCTGCAGATGTCAGGGTGGCGGGGTCCCCGCTGCAGCCCGGCCCCTCCGCTGCGCCCACCTGAGGGGGCACCCGGGCTGGCGAGCCCGCGGGCTTGCAAGGATGGGGGAGTCAGCCAGCCCCCCTGCGCCCCCGGGGACACCTCCCACACGCGCGCACGCTCTCTAGCCTCAGCCACCCCCAAAAATGAGCCCACCTCAGTTCGCCCCGGGCACTAGTGGGGTAACAAAAGTCAGCCATGGGGGGCGAGCCGCAGCGGCATGGCTGGGGCGAGGCTGGGGACCACCCCGGCTGAATGCAGCAGCAGCCTGGCTCGCCGAGGAGAGCCGGAGCAGGAAGAGAAGAAGAAGAAGAAGAAGGAGGAGGAGGAGGAGGAGGAGGAGGGAGCCACCCTATAGCTTTGGAGGGAATTCACGGAGCCCCTCTCTGCACTGGCTTAAAAAGGGGGTGGGGAGAGGAAGCGGGGGCAAGAGGCTGCGAGTCCCTTTGTAAGAGGCGGTGGCGGGGTGCCCTAGGGAGGGGGCAGGCTCCGGCTGGTACTTACTGGGTATCCTTCCCTGGAGGAGGATGCAGGCTTGTTTGGCGGAGTTTGCAGCCGGAGACACGCTCGACTAAGCTACGAGCAGCAGTAGAGGCGGCGGCAGCACATGGCAGGAGTACGGCAGCATCCACAGCCTCTGCGGCGCAGGGGGAGGGGAAGGGCAGGGGATCGTCCGAGCCCCCCGCAGGCTCCGGGGGACCAGGACCAGGCACCCCGAAAGGCAGGGGACTCCTGCTCCCCTTTCTGTCCTTTCTGTGGAAAGCGATGGACACCTGGAGTCAAGGAAAAGGCTGGCACGGCAGAGCTGAAAGATGCATCCAGGCTGCAGGGAGGGGGCAGGAGGAGTGGGAGGGAGGCTGAAGGCTTCTCAGAGTCCCCCTAAGATCTCAGGGGGCTTCGGGGAAATGGAGGACACTTGGCTCTACCTTGTGCAATTAGCAGACATTCACCGCTTTCCAAGTCTGCATTCTCTCTTCTCTCCCTCCTGTTCCAGGCTTTCTCTCAAACCCAAACCAGGCTGGTAACACCAGAAAGGTCTCCAGTTCCAGTTACAATACATGTCCCAGCTCCCCTCCCTTAGCCAGGAAAACAAAACCCCAGCCCCTCTGGGGGCCTGAAAGAAGACTGTTCGAGGGTTAACCCTGTCCTGCCTCCTCTCTTCCACAGTGGAAATCAGCTCCTTGTGTGAAGGGGATGGTTGGCTGGGGATGGTTTGGGGGAGAGATCCACAAATCCATGTGGGCCATGGCTCAAAGACGGAATCAGTCCCAAGGTTCATGGCCAGGACCTTCCGAATTTTCAGGAAACATGGTTGTGAACTAAATTTGGTGCCTGAGACAATTTGTTGCCCGCTTTTTGCTCAACCGCTCTCTCTCTGTCTTGCCTTCCTATCTGTTGCTCAGATGTTAGTTATTCTTGTAAGACGAAAGGGGGAAATTTGCCCTGGTGAAAAAAAAAAAACCAACCCAAAAAAAGCAGTCTGAAATGCGTGGCTCTCCTCAGGAAACTCTTACTGTGGAGGCTGGCACACTCTTTTCATATCTGCATTCAGAAGCTAAATACACACATCCATGCTTGTCCCCAGTCTTTGTTCAACCCGAAACAGGAAGGGGAAATCAATACTTGTGAATCCACACCTTCGCTTGGCATCAGTGTGCCAGGTCCTGTAATGCAGCATGTAGTTTGAAGGAACTGGATATAAGTGCAGCAAGTTTTCCTGGGGGGAGGTGCTGGGTGTCTCTCCTTTCCCTAATCCAAGCACCCCCTGTGGCTCTTGTTTTGTGCTGTACAGGAGGAGGCGGGAGAGGCTGCTCTAAGGGAGGACATGGAGAGAATGATAATGAGCCTGCTCGGGCAGACTTGAATTTGAGATGATTGCAATGATGACATCAGGAGCACAAGGTATTTCCTTCGCAAGCAGAGCACGATGCATTCTGAACAGGCTCAGGGATTCCTCTTGACGTTACTTCTGCAAACTGAATGGAAACAAAAGTGAGAGTAGGCTTTGCTAATTGTGCCATGCGATTACCTGAATCATCACTGGGTAATCTTTTCATTATTCTAATAACCAAAAAGGTTGCAAAGAAGATTTCTGAACCCCCCAAAAGATCACTTACCAACTATGTGACAATAAAGAACTACTTATATATTTATACACACAAATATATCATCTATATACGCATGTATGTAACTTTTCCTCAGCATTCAAAACAGTTTTCAGTTTACTGGCATCTTCCTTGTACATTACTGGGGAAAACTAAATATAGGCATACACTACTCAATTGTGACTTGGAACTCAGTCACTCTAACCCAAGCACTATTTTGCTTTTGTGCCATAGCTATCAGCAGTTAACTAATGAGGTGGGGAATGTGCCAAAGACAACTGTCCACTGAGAACTCAGGTAAGATCACCAAACTCAAACAGGCTGCTGAAAGGCCAACAGCATTCAATTCCCACTACCATACGCAGTCTACAGTCTATAGGTGCAATCCACAGGCAGTTCATGACCAGAAACAAATCCTGATTCTTACTGTCTAAAGAAGAGGAATTTTCAAGTGCGCATAGGAATCCTTTATTATTAAACTGACCTTAGAAAGACATCTTGTATTTGTTTCACTTACAGTAATGCTAATTAGATAATAATGACACAATACCATATTCCCATTTCTTTCATCCTCTTAATGTTCCTGGATTGCCAAAAAGTTTCTGTGAGCTCTACATAAACATTTGGTCAAGCTATAGGATTTATAAACCTTGCGGCAAAGCAATTGTGATCTGTCAGGTACATAAATGCAGGACATCATGTAACTGTTTTGCAGTTTTTTACCATGTTACGATCATGGAAATCTTTCTCAATTATTTCGATGCCTCAGACCTGCAGTTTTATCTAGTGGGCCAATTTATTCCCAAAGTAACTCATTTAAAATCAATGGGGTTACTCCAGAGATGGATTTGGCACAATGAGCGCATCTTTCACTGACAGCACAGCTGTTGCATAGAAACATAACTATTATCTTATGCAAATAAAAGGCCTTTCACCCCTCAGTGATGTCGAATTCTCATGATAGGGAGAACCAGTGCCTTGAAGCTATAGTGTTTCAAGCTGTTACTCTGTCAACTTTTATAAGCTAAGTGGGTTCAGTAATTTTTAATATTTAAATGAAAGACCACCAAGACAAAAAACTACATAGAGCATGATCAATCTACTTTAGTATGTGCATAAGAATTTTCAGAATTCAACTAGTAGTGCTACTGGTAGTTTATCAGACTGACCTGCCTTTTCATTCAGGGCTTATTGTTCAGACTTAATGCCCTCAGAGTTGTTAGCTGAGAATCAGCGCCTTACAGCACTGGGCCTGTGACAGTCACAACACAATAGACAAGAGGCTTTCTATTACAAGCAATCTCAATGAAAGAAAAATGAAAAGCTAAGTGCCCTTTTACTGTTCATTAATAATATGGCGTGAGTGATTCAGAAGCTGTTCTGATTTAACTCAAAGAAAGCCATAGCAGAATAGATGAATAAATAGTTCTTATACCCAGTTAAATCCAGTGAGCAGGGAGAGGAAAATGCATCAATAGTAGATAGAAATCATCTGTAACTTGTATGTTCCATTTCTTGGGTGCACTGAAGAGAAGAGACATGGTTAGATGGAAGTCTAGACAGTCTTTTTGGCATCACTTTGCAATGTGCTCACTTGTATATATAACTATTCAGTTTATGCTTAACTACATGGTTGTTTGAAATCTGGTATTTGTGATTGTGAAGATCATTCTTCATTGAGTTGATTGCCACAGGACTGCTGTTATTTACACTCAGACCAAAAGAGCCAGAGAATAACCCATGTGAAGTGCGTCCTGCTCTTTATATACTATTGACCCATCCTTCAGTAGTATGAGTTTGGACAGCATCCAGTGCAGAATCCTTTTATAACTTCTTTATTCTCTAGGAAGCCTTCTGTCTAAGAGCATATTAAAAGCCTTTTCTCTAGGATAACCTGAAGATCTTTTTTTCAGATGGCTTTCAGAAGCTTTAGTGCAATTAGGAATCAAGAAATTAACTAAGAATCTGGACTACTATGCACTGTGCAAGGAAAAGCAACTGATGATTTTCATCTTCTTCTACTGCATGCAGTTTCTCAGTACTTTTTAAGTTGTAGCATACAGTGCTGTGACATCATTCAGGGATGAATCCACAGAATAGAAAATTTTCTTATTGGCAGAAATGTTTTCAATGAAATCAGTGAGTCTACCTAAGGCAATTATACCTCAGTAATAGCCTTTGCCAGGACAGTATCTTCTCAGATCTTACCTGTTACCACAGCCTGTCTGCAGGTTCCTTTGGCCTGTGACACTAAACAGAATACGCTGTGGATCCTGCTTCTCATACCCTAACACATCATTCATATCCTCAGACCCACTTTAATCATCCTAAATGCCAGAACAGGAGAGGTGGTACCTGGTTCACAGTTTGTAATCATCTTCTTCATCCTCAGTTCTTTTTTGGAAACCATTCCTCATTAGCCAGACTCCAGCTTTCAGATAACTGTTATATCAGTCCCTTCATATCACCAGCAAGGACTACAATGTAAAAATGTAAAAATGTGAGTAGTTACCTAACATCTTTATTCTACCTGGAAAAGTACAGTACCTGCACATTATTAATGTAATATTATAATGTAGCATTTTTTTTCAGTAAAAAATCTGCCATGTAAAAGACTATTAACTCAAGCTGCATAGTATTGAGTCTCTATTTGAACCCACTTACATCTGTTTCACATTAGTTTAATTTGACTTCAGTACAATTACCCCTGAATCACAGTCATGGGAGAATTACAATCTGGCTCTTAGTTTTTCCATGATGTCCCTAAAGAATCCTCATAAGATCAAGGGCTGATATCTGACAAAAATAGCAAGCCTGATTAATAAAAACAAGCCACCAAATTCATTTTATAGCAGTGCTATTCTCTTCCCCCCACGTCATTTTTTTTAAGATTTCTTACTAGATAGATACACGATGCTTTACCTTAGTAGGTTGACAAGTTTCCTCTATATTAAACAGGAAATTTGGGGGCTAGCTTTCGAGATGCCTGTGTTTCTTTGACATTTACACGGGGGTACCCGCAGCAGTCAGCCCGGCCTGATGATGGCTTTCAGGACCCTGGACAGTGACGGGCCGGCGGGCAGCCCTCTGCTCCCCGGTTGTCCATCCGCTCACCGAGGCTCTGGGCCAAGAGAAGTACGGGAGAAACAAAGCGATACAAGAAAACATGGGTATGAGCCTCCCTACTGCATGATCTTCCTGGCCCCATGTGAGAGTTCGGCCTGCCAAGGCAATGCAGCATCAATGCAGTGACAATGCAGACTTTGTACCAGGCACAGGGGAAGAGTAGCCCACAAAATATCCGGAGCGGGAACATGAGGCGCAGCAGATGAAGGGCGGGCAATATCAGGAACATCCTGGGAGGGGTACAGGCAACCATGCTAGTGACGAGTTAAAAAGGGAATGGGAAAACCCCAAAGCCTGCGATACGAATGAAGGATTGAAGAATAGACGGCCTTGACATGAAAGGGCTAAGGATGAATGGGTGGGACACAGACTCTATAGCTTGAAGGCAGAATGAGGGGATAAATGAGTGGAAGTGCTTAATGCACTACAGAAATGTATTAAATCACACCTGCAGATATAGGAATCATTCAAGGAGTAGTATAAAATTGCACTACTTGAGTAGATGAAGGAAAATAGAGCCAAGTAAATGCTCATTGCTCTAATCTTTTTTTTTTTCCTTTTTTTTTTTTTAATGCCTGAAGATGTAAGAAATGCACTTACAGACCTTTGTACTTGGAACACGCAGGGATCTTGGGCAAGACTTCAGATTATTTTCTGTATTGCTGCATAGCCTGACTATTTCCTTCTTAATCTGCAGGACTAGTAGAACTAACTCAGCTACATGGAAGGATGCTTATCCTCTGCTCTGACCTTCCTGGAGACATGACAGCAGCTTTATCAGCCAGCAGGGCAGGGGCGGGGGCCACACACACCAAAGACGTTAATGCTGGTCTCAGAAGCATTGTCTTACCACCCATTTTACTGAAAACTTCCATCATTTCTTAGAATAAAGTACGCCACTAACTGCAGCTGTTCCTTTCAGGTTTTTTCACTGCAGTATATCATCTCAGCAGCCTATTAAATGCAGGGATTAATGCAGCTATTGAATAGTTAAAGTAGGGAGGAAGAGCCTGCACAGACACCGTTCACTGTGACCAGTCCTCCTGTCCCTTTCAGCCGTGCCTATTTCTTTTCTACTCTGAGCAGCAAGGGAAGAAAGAAGATATACTGAGCATTTGAAGGGCTGACTACAACTCTTGCATTAATCATTGTCATTTTAACAGAACTTAGAAGAGCTTTACTACTTTCTAAATTAGGTAACACATTTCTCATAGGGCTCATGTAGTAAGAAGCTGGTCCCAAAATATGGAAGCAATGGTATTTAGTATGGAGCTGTGGAATAAGGAATGAGATGAGGCTTCCTATTCATTTTTTCTCCCAGCACTCTCCCCCACCTCCCCACTACTTTGTAGCCCAGGACATACATCTTTTCAGCCACACAGATGTAGAACTTTTGGAACCAGTAGTTTATCCATTGTTTGAAAGGCTAACACTCCGAATTTCCTGGGTCTCTGTATCTGCACGCTGCTGGCACCTTCAGTGCTGGAGCTATCAGGGGAAAATATCATCGAAATAGGATGATATTTCAAGCAAAATCAAATCAATAATTTATTATTCTGTCGTAGGATGAGTGGGGGCTCTGTTCTGAGTGTAAATTAGAAAACATTAATATTAATTATAGGAACAGCGCGCCAGGCACTATAACAACAATGAGGAAAACAGCTCATGACTGCGTGTCTTAATATACTAGCAAGCAAAAAGCTACTCCTGCATTTCTGAAGATGCGTTACCTGACAGGAGGAGCATCCCAATTTGAGTTTCTACACAAACTGCACACGCACCAACATATATAGTCACGAACAAGAAACATAAATACAAACCTGTGACTGGAATCTAGTGGCTGTGGTAAAATAGAAGGCCATTAAAAGACTATATTTATAATAGAATATAACATCACCTTCTACAACAACTGCCCTGATGAACATGTTCTCCATTTCATTAACTATTTCATAGCATTTTGTGGGAGAAGATATAGTGGAATTACAACAGTTTAGATGCGACATGGCAAGAGACTGCAGTGTTATTCACACATGGCGTACTCTCAGCAAAGTGAGAAGCTCACTGTGAATCAACCCATAGGCAGAGGCTTCTCACAGTCAGCAGATCCGCTACAGCCTACAGACCAACAGGTGACATGCGCTTCATTCTGTTACCCATGAAAAGAGATGTGTCACTATTTATAATTATAGTAGGCTTCTGGACTATACGTAGTCTGGAAATATAAAGGCAACAAAGAGATTATGTGCGCTGGGGATTGTACTGAGATACCTTTATGTTGAAGAATGGAAAAATGTGATGCACATTAACTTCTAAGGTAACAGTTGTAGGGTGTCTACAAGCAGCCTCCTTTACCATTTACATTTTGAATGCACGCATTCTTTAAGCCTTTTATGGAGTAATTCAGGAATGCATCCTTACAGCTCTAAACCAGCTGCAGTTACTTCTATACATAATACATAGAAAAGTGTTGGGATATTCCATTTAAAGGGAACAATATAAACCACTATATATCTTTTACATATTTATATTGCATTTGTCTATAAAGATCCCATTTAGTAGTTCTCATCTGCTTCCTTACTACACAAAATAATGTGATGCAGGTAATCTCTAGCTCCCAGTGACTTCACATGGTTCTTGAACAGTCAAATCAAAATCACCTGTACTACAAAATGCATGTACAACTCAGATAAACACTCTGGTTGTTTTTTTTCTTTTTTTCTTTTTTTTTATTATCACAAAGAAATAGTTTCACAAGGCTATTAAGGGAAAGACCTCCCCCTCATTTAGAACACTTCTTTGAAATACTAAAGAGTACTGGGGATTAGTGACTATTTTATTATAGCAGCTGTCATCCGAAGCTTTCAAAAGTGACAAGAGATTTTCCATCCCCAGCTGAAGACACTTTGGAAAAAAAGTTTTCAGACAATGCTGAGTATTCATTCCAAGAACAAGATGCCCCTTTAAATCATCTCCAGTTGACCATTCAAGAACTCAGGGATCCAAAACAATTAGCCCTGATCGATAGTTACACTGACTACACTGACAGGTTCCCAAAGGTATTAAGGCAAGCAACTCTGACCAAGTTAATGGCAGTTGGGCACCTAACTATCTTCTGGAACTGAGTTTAAGCAAACACCACCTGATCCATCAGTACTGTAACCATGCTAACAGAATTAAAGAAGAAAAGAATTTAGCATAGAATTATATTGGTGAACATTTTGAGTAAAGGAAGGAGACGGAATGAATGAAGGTTGTCACCATGGTAGTTAGCTACCTGCACAGACAGTGATAAAAATGGACTCCCCAAGAGTTCAGAAGTAGTGCAAAAGTGTACATGCATGGTGCAAGTTTTCTGAATGTCAAGTTGGAACTCTGAGCAGCTATGGTTATAAAAATATCAACAGAAATTTGACTCTACTAACATTAGATGCTTCTAAATATATAAACAGGTGTGGAAGTTCACTATTACAGGTCCTTGCTAGATAGATCAATAACTTGCCTTTGCCAATGCCCATACTTGATATTTCAAGGAGAAACATAATACCGCTAACTCTATTTTCTTCAGCATCTTCCAGCTGAGTATCTGAAAACATTCTACTAGCAAAAGTGAATCATGGAAACCTTTCAGAATAAATATTATTATGGCCATTTACAGATGAGGTAATTGATATATAGAACGGTCTAGCATCTCATCTAATTTCATGAGAATCCTCAATACAGTGAAAAATGAAAATGAGATTTTCCAAAGCCCAACCACTTAATTGGGAAAAAAAAGGGTAATTTGATGATGTAAGAATGCATACTGGCATACTGAAAAATATTGTTGTTAAAGAAACAGGATAAGAATCAAGACATATACTATCATTTTGCTGGGTAAAAATATACCTCTTATTCCAGTAGTTAATTCCATACAAAATCTTTGCATAAACCCACCCTCCCTCTCAATTACCACAAACATCTATAATTTACACATGCTGGCTATTTCATATCACTTTCTGGCAATATAGCATCATCCTTTAATTATAATAAATATCTCATTCTTGATATTGTAACACTCCAAAAAGAACAAATCATAAGGGCTTTTTAATTTTTCATTTTGTGGAATCACAGAAATCTATACCTGTCAATTTATTCTTGTGTGTCAACTTCCTTTTTCTCACTCCCATAATTGTTTTTGTCTTTTCGATCTTTATTCTGCTGTCTTAAAAAGCAGCGGTGAAAACTGAATGAAACAAAGATCCGTTCATTGCAGATTTACTGCAACTTTCTTTAAATACAAAGGAAACTTTTTTTGTGTGTGTGTTATTTTCCATGCTTTTCAGCATTGTAATGCATTTTGTTTCTCTCGTAGCTGTGTAAAGACACATGCCCAAGGCAAACTACAAAAAAACTGGGATGCAATTGTTCCCTCATTTCTTGTAGGAAACTCACTGAAGCACTGAAATCGGTACTTGTTTGAGCTGTGACAACCTCACTGTTTTAACAAATGGGGTGATACCTGGTATTTGGCTCTTCAACATGTTTTTTTCTGCTTTAGAGGTGCGGTATCTTCATGGCACATACGACTTGGTTTGGTTCTGCTTCACTCTGTTTTGGGATGGATATTTAAACAAATGTGGTTTTTCCTTTGTTTATGCAACAAACATAAAACAATAAGTTTTGTGATTGACTGAATTAGTGCTTTGTGCAAGAAAATTCTCTAAGATCATAGCTGTTTTTCATGAAATTTTCCAAAATTAATAATATTTCCATTTCTTGGCTTTAGGAATAATGTCATTAAAACAAACATCTATTTTTGGCTTACTTTATCCTCTACTTTGACATTCATTATTCATTAATCAGGGGTTAGTAATAAAACGCAGTCAACTTCCTTTTGTTAGTTGTTTCTGATTCACACATAGTGGCAGGAGGAAATCCAGCTGCTGCAAATACTGGATACACAACAGTCTGACAGCCCATAGGATATTTAGTGCTGGAGAGGCTGCCATGGGAACTGACAAAAGTAAACCAATATAGCTATACATGTCATTATTTTGGAGAATCAAGTTTTCAGATCAGTAACGCTGCAGCAGCCACAACACAGCAAACATGAGCTAGTTACCAGTAATGCAATCCTCAAAACCTGCTGAGATCCAAAAGAAATGGCCACTGAAATCTTCAAATGAAAAGAAAATTATCAGTACCCAAAAAAAAAAAGGCAGACTACCTCTCTTTTCAGCAAATAAAACAACTATTTTTTTCTTACACAAAGGAAAAGCAGAATTGCTGTGGCTGAACTAACCCCATCCCCATTTATACTTTGTAAATTAAAGATTTTTGCTACTGTCTCAACTTCTACTAAAAGAACCATTTTTACTTCAGTCATTTCCAAAGCAAGAAGAAAATTATATCTCCATATCTGCAAATCTAAAGGTAATGGTCTTACAGGAAGCCTCACAGTCACCTCCATTTTGAGATGAATCATGAGTGTTTTGTTTTGTAAGTGTCATCCTCCTTCTCAGATATTATATTCCACCTAAAAAATTGCTAATGTTGTTAAGGCCAAGAACAACTGAGGCTATTTAAAACTTTCATTAAGCTTTAGTCAATCAAGTAACTTGTGTCTTAAACTGCTATCTCCTCAATCCCTAGACTTAGAATCATGATTAACAAACACCACTGAGAATCAAATCACTACACCTCCACTAAAGTGACTAGAAACTCCTGACCCATAACTTCTGCTGAGGTGGAAAGAATCTGCTAATATTTTCTAACTCATGGTATTGATGTATAATTTAGTGGGTACTTACTGAAGAGTGTGCTGCCTTATGGCTGTCAGGTGTCTCAGCCCTTTACAGATGAAGATGACAGCAGTGGTCCTTATCTATCAGACAGAGTGAGCTTATGAAATTTCACAACACAATGAAGTTTCTCCAGAAATCATTCCATAGTTCTGAGAAAACTGGAAAAAAAAGAAAAAAAGAGAAAAAAATACGTGGAGGAGAGAAAGATGACTAGCAATAACCAAGCTACCATGGTGATACCAAGTAACTGGAAAATTGTGAATATAGTATTTTTTATCTAGAAAGGAGAAAAACAATCCAGGTAGTGAGCATCTGTTGTCTTGTCATTGGCCAACCCAGCCCAAACTGTGACACGCGCTTAACTAGAAGGGAGACAAAAGAGTTTTTCTTGACAGATAAATTACAAGGGTCGGAGAGAGGTTACTGGTGATGATTCTGGAAGACAAATCTTGGAAGACTTTTGATATTTTCACAGTACATTTTGTAAAATAGCTAATTGTGCATATTTATAATGTATGGGATGTGGGAATGACAGAAGTTGGAAGGTATTACCAATACTGAGAAAGAACAGCTTATAATTTGGAAAGTACTTATTAATACTGAAAATTTGTGTGGTAAAAATTCAAACACAATTAGTATTAGTAGCACCAAGTGGTAAGGCATGCATTGGAGGACAAAGAGTTATTGTTATTATGGACAGTAGATTATGACACAGGAGGAAAAAACATGGGAATATTAACCAAACATAGGAAGTCTTGGAAAATAAAACTCCAATGAATCAGGTAAATGTTTCTAGCACAGATCTTACTAGAAGAGATAAAGAAAAATATGACTGGAGGGAATGGGAATCCTAACTTCTGAAAAGTGAATAGAAGAGCATGAAACTAATAATGGTACAACATTAACTGAGTATACACTGATCACTAATTTAGAGGCTTCTACTTATCTAAGGAACTGAATTTTTGAGCACATTTTTAAAGACTGCTGCAAGAATAAAAGCATATTTTTTTAAGACAAAGACTGAACAGCTTATGGAAGAGATTTGTATGACTTGCCTGTCATTAAAGAAACCAGTATAACACATAAGATTTCTTCCTATCCTAGTCCTATTTTTCTTTATTTCTACATTCTGTATCTGATTTGCTTACTCAGAGTAAATTCTAGTCTTGTGCTGAATTGCTATACTTCATAACATTACCCTCTTAAAACCACATATATTCATGTTTAATATTACAAATCATTGGCTCTACTGGCTTCTGTGACATTAGAGAAGGCATAAATATTATTCTATGTTCAGGTCTTATCCATATGATGTAATGTACAGTTTTTATATTTTTATATTTTTATAATTTCTAAGCACAGCGCAAAAAGACTCATCCCAAAAATGCAGACAACTGCACTAATTCTAAGTGTTTCCATTTTTACTACCAACTATGAATCACATTAAGGTGATTTAGACTGCAGCCCACTCAGGCACCTGAATTGGTGTATGCAAGGTCACACGAGTCACTGACAAAGCTATAAACAGACCCTGAGCATCCTGACTCTTGGGCCTGTGAGACATCCATCAAACCGAAGTCCCTTTCTTTTCTGATGCACATAACATGGTTATGGCAAGCAAAAAAGACAAGATTCTATACCAGATTTTAAGACAATAAAATTCAGGTTCTGTGTAAATCTGAACGTGAATATTCCTGAAGACTTATGATATCAGTATCAACATACAAATTTAGTAAGCAGCAGATGTTTTCCTTGGAATGTAACTTTTAGCTGAAAGAAAGCCCTAGACCATGTAAAGAAAGTACTTATGGTAATTTTTCTAAGTTTTTTTTTTTTATTTATTAATTATTCCACAGAAAGATTAGTTTTAGAGGATTTAATTGCAGCAGCTAAACTTCACACCCTCCATTTTGATTCCTGTCATTTTCTTGCCCCTTGCTTTCTTTCACACATAGTTACAAGTGGTTAATGTGACCAAAATTGCTATTACTTGTGAAACACAGCATGCAAGAGATTTTGTGTCTGTTTTCCTCATCTTCCAGTATGCATAAGCACAGAGGCAATGTCATTACAGTAACTTTTAAAACCAAAATAAAACGCCCAAACTCTTCCAGCTGGGAATTTCAGCCTATTTCTATTAAAACTGCATTTCACATTCATGCAGGTACTAAAAATGTATCAAAGTGGAAAATCAGAATATATCTGTATTGTCTTTTGTAGGCAATTCTAAAGCTGCCCTCATGAATTCCTCCTCTTAACTTTGGCAAAGCTGAAGGAACTCTCTTCAGCGCATAGGATCCCAGTTGGTCAAGCATGTGCATGGATTAACACGCTGCAAGGCAAGCGTGAGCACGTGGCAGTAGCTCAGTAGAAGGTGGGTGGGCTGCACAAAATGCCACACTCATTTTTCTGTCTGCCCACCACAGCCCAGGTAGACACAGATGATCCATCTCAGCCTAAGCAGGAATAGCTTCACTGGATCTAATGGAGTCACATCATTTATATATGTCTAACCTGAGTCCTAATTTTCTGATATTAATTGAAATATTAAAAGTATGTTTTCATCCTGTTTGTCATTAATTCCTACGAGGAAGCATTTCCATGTGGCACAACAGAATCATGGAATCATTTAGGTTGAAAAAGACCTTAGAGATCATCAAGTCCAACCATTAACCTCACACTGCCAAGCCCACCACTAACCCATGTCCCTCAGCATTACATCTACATATCTTTTAACACTTCCAGGAAAGGCGACACAACCACTTCCCTGGGCAGCCTGTTCCAGTGCTTGACAACCCTTTTGGTGAAAAATTTTTTCCTAATATCCAGTCTAAACCTTCCCTGGCACAACTTGAGGCCATTTCCTCTTGTCGTATCACTTATTACCTGGGAAAAGAGACCGACCTGCACCTTTCTACAACCTCCTTTCAGGTGGTTGTAGAGAGCAATAAGGTCTCCCCTCAGCCTCCTTTTCTCCAGGCTAAACAATCCCAGTTCTCACAGCTGCTCCTCATAAGATTTGTGCTCTAGACCCTTCACCAGCTTCGTTAATAAAGCATTTCTTATGGTCTAGACAACTGAGTTATGACATTTACATAGTTTTTTCCCTTTAAAATTCCAATTACTCCATTAGTTACTGCAGTCTTCACTCTTTAACACCAAATAGTTCAGGTAAAGTAAGGACAACAGAACAGCCCTCACCAGTCAGCCCTAATAAAGGACAGTTTTTCACAATACAAGCCTCTTTTCTGCAGACTTCCACGGGAACGGTAGATAGACAGAAAATGACACAGTGTAAAAACAAATATAAGCAGATCTTGAGTCAGCCCAGCTACTAGGTTTTACATTACAGCTCAGAATAACATCTTAAACAATTTATAGAGGTTTCTTCCTTGCCACATTTAAAAATACTCTTGTATCATGGAGATAGATGCATTATATGACTGTATAGATCTGAAGAGAAAGAATTGTTGTACAGAGTACGTCTGCACAGCAGCCTCCTGAAGGGGTTTTGGAAGTAGTTATTCATCCTATAAGGGAGATATTTTTTTCTAAGCTGATAAATAGTATGGCGTTGTAACACTGCGCCCATAGGAATGTTAAGTCATTATATATTCCTATAGTTCCCCTCATCTTCCTTATCACATTGCCTCTTTAAGTTAGCTTCCTTATTGCATTCTAAATTACATGGTATTAGAACCTGCAGTTTTTAAGACATGGACCATCTCCTCTGAATTGTTTTTGCATCATCTTTCCCACTGGAGCCCTAGCTTAACAAAAATCTCTGACTACTACTGCCATACAGACAATAACAAACCAACTAAATGCGCTGCTCTAAGAAAGGGAAAGAGTCTCCAGTCCTGCCAGAACACATAACTTTCTATCATCTAGAAAGTTTCAATGATATTTCAAGACTCTACATGATTTTAAATAACTAACTCAAAGAACCATTATGACCAAAGAACATGCAGCAAACACAAGGCAGAAAAGAACTTCCTATTCCTCCTGGAAAAGTATGCTTTAAAAAAACCCTCTATTTCACTACTTATTAAGTCTTTTCTTGTTTTCCTTCACACCAGCTATGTGAGAACTACTCCAATTGTTCAACAGAAGAATTTGCTAAGCAGGTAGCAAAAAAACCTGTTCAGACAGGCTGTTTAAATGAATTTAGAAAGCCCTGCATCCTCTGATCTTTCAGGGAAACATTTTTCATTCCAGATAGTTGTAGAGGAATGCATTGCAAGGTTCATGGTCTGAATGTGCTTGCTGGGGACTGCTGCAAGCCAGAGGCAGCTTGGCGCGGGCAACAGTGAGGGGCCTGGAATGCGGACACCCCAAGCCACAGGTGGGGGACAAACCCAAACTGAGAAAGGGCACTGAAGCCAATTAAAAACTCAAGTAAACCCAGGAGATTTATTTCCTCATAAAGTACACAGAGTGATGAATTTAGCGCTTTTACAGAATACTCTGTGAATATGGTGTGCAGATCTGGCTGTTGGGATGGTTCCTGCCTGCATATGTAGGCTGACTTTGATAGCTGTAAGGAAAAGCAAGCATGAAAGAAAAGCAATGGCTTGAAATAAGTAAAGACTCTCCAAAAAATTGCAGACCTGAATTTTCCAGTGTACATACAAACTATTTTTTTTCCAAGAAAGCCAAATCCCACAAATGCAGCATTCTGACATTATGAACAGATCTCTGTCCCACATGAGCAGGTAACTGCTTGAGGTCCTGCCAGAAAGGCAGCCTTTTTCAGAGGAAACTCGTCCTGTCTCTGGGCTAAGTGTGCAAAAGAAAGTGGGCACTGTATGAGGTATTTCCTTTCTTTTAAATCTTTTTCTCTAACGACTTTGTTTCTCCCACAAAAATAAACACTACTCTGGTCTTAAAAATTCTGTTTTGTTGCTGGATACTATTAGCTGTACATTTCCACAGCAGGTAGGTGTCTATGTTGGACAATACACAGGGCAGAGGGAGCAGACAAGAGGACAATAGTTCAGCAGGTCTGTGTCAGGGTAGGGACAGATGCCCACCTACACTTGCAAATGGGACTCCTGTGATATATTCCTGCTGCTTTCATTCCCACCCAGTGTAGGTGCATTTTAAAAACATGTTCAGTTGTAATGCGTTCCAAGGAAAAGAGGAAAATGCCCTACTGAAAAAGACAGACAACAGCATTCAGTGCCATGTCTCCTCTTTGCAGATTGGGAAAGGACAAATTTTACAGCTTTTGTCATATTATTGCTTCTTTGACAACAGCAGACTCTCTGCAGCGATCTGTGTTATTCATTGGGATGGATCAAAGTCCAGGACTGATTCAATTTCTGTTAAGGCTTACTTTTATTTAGTACATGTTACAGGACTTAATGTATTAGTGCATCACTATGCATCTGGGTTACTTTTTAATGACACTTAAAATATATATACTCTCACAGACCAAAGGGAGCCAAAGGCCAAGATACCATAAGTCAAGCCAATTAGAAATACATAAAGCTTTGGTATGTGTTGCTATTGGAGGTCAAAAATTTCAGGACATCTTTAGGATGCTGCAGCTGCTGGTTGAGAGAAAACTAGTGGAAATCATTACATTCCCTCAGCGTTGCCTAGAAACCAGGGGAATAGTTGTGATATGTTTCTAAAAATGCTCACTTACATTTGGGTGTTTTAATTATCTACATGGTGGAAAAAAGTATAGGAACAATAGGGAGGAGACTGTGAGAAATCCATCATTTGGGTCGGATAGAACAGCCTGCTTACTGCATGTTGGATGCTGCACACTGAGAATTCGGGAACCTGGAATTCAGAATTCCAACAATGAAACAAAAAAATTATTTCAAAAGTATAAAATATTACTATGAGCAGCTCATCTAAAAAAAAAACACAAACAAACAAGAAAACAGGGAGAAGTATTTTCGGTAGCATGATCTCTGCAGCCAATAGAGAGTATTACAGCTAACAGAATACTACGTAGAAGTGAGAATGTCATGCACTTATATTCTCTCTAATATTTTCAGGTATCTGAAATGGAAACCATTTTAAGACAACCTCTACCTCTAAAATCTATGGATTTAACTACACAGATTATATCAAGGAAGTCTAACCCAGAAACACAAGAACTATGGTAACTAATTTTTTGAATGCCTTTCTCCAAATCTCTAATTTCACAAGCAATCAAATACCTACTTTAGAAAAAAAAAAAAGACACACAAAAAAAACCCCAAACAACAAAAATTGTTGGATCTGAAGCTTTTCACATTCGTCGCTTCTATGTGGAAGAGTTGGGAGAACAGATACTCTCCATGACATTGCCCTCACATCCAGGAGACATAAGAGAAAATGACAAAATGCTATCAAATTACTTTGTTTTGACAAAAAGGTATTTGTGGCATCATAGTTGATGGTAGTTGAAATACCATGGGAATAGACACTTTATAAAAATACGCAGTCAGAAAGACAGAGGACCACCAGAGGACTGAGGACCAATAGGTTTCCAAGGCATATACTCCTGCTCCTGACCTTGCCCAGACGAATTTAACACCAACTATATTTACAGATGATTTTACAGAAAACAGAATTCAATTGCCAAAATGATCGCTACAAGGTGGAGCACAAGAACTAATATCCAGCAAGTACTTCATATAGCTAATGGGAATATCTAAAATTACAAGGGGAGTCACAGGCTGACCATCAACAGCTTGGGGCTAGAAGGACATTTCAGCTAAGATTCAACAGTCAACGACTAAAAAGTTTTCTGAAGTGTTAGGTAGAGTGTACACAAAGTACTAGGGTAGATAAACTACAGGCTTCATCAAGCATGGATGTTTGTGTGACTTGCTAGGAGCTTTGAACAAGGCAGAAAAAAGCAAGAAAAACTGTTTTTAATGTTTGATTAACTGTTTAACTGTTTGATTTTGGTGACTATGATTTTGAACTACATTTAAACTACATTTCCCAGCATGTAAAGAAGTTTAGCAAATCACATTATAAGGAAGTTTAGCAAATCACATTAAAAACTCTAATTAGCCTACCATTAATAATAATTTCTAGATGGTGAAAAGGAATGTCCCTCCAGCTGGGACAACACACAGTCTTTTTTGAGGTGTCTGGCTCTGGAGGCGCCTGTAGTACCATCTGATCAGTGAGAAAAAAGCTTCATGCAAAGGGGTTTCTTGCAAAATCCTCAAGAGATTTCACCTTAAGGAAAACAGCAACCTGCCTGACAAAAAGTAAATAGCCTGTCACTTCTTCGAAAAGATAAAATCCAACACATCCGCATCAATACATTCATCAGGGCCGGGTTCAAGTGCTGCTTTTTAGAAGTTTATTTTTGTGGCTCATTTCTAAGGTGCCGTTTATTTTGAAAAGGTACTGAGAATGAATTTCTTCAGCCTAATGCACTGGGAATGCTTTAGGCGCTCGATTCATCATTTGTTCCTCTGAAATATGAGCAATTTGCCTTAAATCACTCCCTGGCATCCACTACCCTTCAACTTCCTGTCAAGTCACAAGAAAAAGTCTTAAATAATTAGGGCACCTTTCACTGACGGGGTGAAACTTTCACCTGGCTGCAACGCGGGGCTTGCAGAGACATGTTGGGGTCGAGCCCGAGGGGTGAGGGCGCACCTCAGCGCCCTGCGCCCCTGCCACCGCGCGGCTGCGAGAGCGGGCACCCCTCAGGGCGAGGCCCGAAGGCCGCGGGGCGCAGGCCTCCCCACCCGCCGCCGCGCTCCCGTAGCCATGGCAACGCCGGAGGCGGCCGGGCTAGGCCGTGGTGGGCCAGGCCCAGCGCCGCGCCCCGC
>JAOXNO010000041.1:46407078-46428178 GCA_028565335.1 Limnodromus scolopaceus
CGGCGGGGAGCGCTGCCGCCCGGCCTCCCCCTTCCCCGCCGGGCGTAGGGCTGCCGGGCGGGGCCCTTCTCCCCGTCTCCCGCCCGGAGCTGGGGGCGGGCGGCGCCTCCCCTTTCCCCGCCGGCGCGTGATGGCGGGTATGGCGGCGCCGCTGCGCGGGGGGCCGGGCATGGAGCCTGCCCCGGGGCGGGGTGGCTGTTGCCGGCGGCGCTGAGGGGAGTTTGGGGCTGCCTTCTCTCACGCTGGGCTGCTGTTGTGTCAGGCGTTGGGAGCTGGGCCCGGGGCCGGGCTGCGGGGCAGCGCTGCGGTGCCACCCGTGGGGCGGTGGGCACAGCCGAGAGCAGGCGCTCGGCCCCGGTGGGCAAGGCTAGGGGTGTGAAGGGTCACACATAAAACCCCTGAAAGCTTACGGTCCTCCCAGAAACGCGGCCTTAAATTGCCCAGCTCACAGCCGCCATCCCGAGCGTGCATGTCTACTCTTAACGGCATTTAATGGTGCTGTGGTGGGTGTTTTCAGGCCGCCCGAATCAGCCTCTTTGTTTTTGAGGCCTAAATTTCGGTGCGGCTTGGAGTCACCTTTTTTCTTGTCCCAAACTGGTATTTGTGGATTATCATGGATTTTTCCCAGTGCATTGAACACCGCTTACATGGCATTTGGGTGTAGATCCAAGTTTTTTGGTCTGGTGGGCTTTTGATGCAGGCGTAGTTGAAAAATAAAAAGACGTAAAAGCTTTGAAGCCCTTATGAAGTGATTCCTTACCCAGATTTAACCAGCTGTGAGCTGCTCTTGTGCTCTGTCCCTATGAATAATCGCAGGGGCATTTGTCATTCATGACGAAAACCAGGCATAAATGTGAAAAATGTTTGCACAAGCCAACTCCGGCTCATGGAAAATACCTAAAATATTTTTAGATCTGAACAGGTTTACATGCATAATATTATTTAATGGTAAGAATTATTCAGTGCTGTGCTGTAATGTCAAAATCCTACATAACCGCATCAGGTGAGATCCTTTGAGATAATGTTATGCTTTCATGTTGTATCTTGGTGTCACCTCCCGTCTTTGGAGACAGTGACAGTTGTCACTCCAGAAGACGTCTGATACTAAAGTAGAGTTTGAACATGAATTCTAATACTACATGGGAATAGGAAGTTCAGAGCAAAAACTAGTATCTTGTGCATCCAATTTTTATGCTCTTCTATGTAGTGTGAAGGCAATTTTACTAAAAATTTATCTTTTTTCTGACTATTCTTGATTCTTAAAATATTTTTATATACAATCAGAATACACTTGCTGATTGTCTGTTGACCATAAAATGAGAATAAATAGGATGCAAGATCTAAATCGCATTCAGGTTGTAGCGAACTTTGCGTGAATGACTTCTGTTTAAAAATAAAATTGGTTCAAAGGTAGGAAAGAATTAATGTGTCTGTTTACATGGGAAACTATTTTTTGTCTGCATAGGAGGTTATCATAGAGTCAGTAGTGTGTGAATGAACAACCCTGTGTCTAGTTTCACAGACACACAGGAAGAATCCTTACAGACAACGGGGATTAGCACGGGCAGAGATACTAATTCCTTACTGTGAGCTAACCTAGAAGTCTGTGTGTCTGAGGAAACTTGGCAGGACAGCCGTTGGATTGCTTGCAGGCAGTTTTTGAAAGAGGCACAACACATCCTATTTGTGGTTTCTCTATGTGGCGCTTGTATCCATGCACTGTCTCTCCAGAGCATTAATACAGAAGAGGTAGGATACCCTGTCTCATGGCCTAGTGTATTCTGTACAAAGTTTCTTGTTCAGACCTGGCATTGTCATTGTAAAGAAAGAAGTAAAATTTTATACTTGTTTTGTATCAAAGTTTCTGTTTTGTCTAGTGAGAATAGAAAAAGAGAGCTTTATTTTTTTAAAATATATTGGGCTCTATAGGATTTGCATGTAGGTATTTTTAAAGCTCAAATAAGGCTGTGATTTCCCCCCATAAAAATATTGAAGAATTAATCCTTTATATTTTACCCTGATTCCAGGTATAAACCTTCAAGTTATTTACTGTAGTAATTTCAGGAGCCAGTTAATATAGTCACAAATTTATAGTATGACCTCAAATAATCTGAATACTGTAATTCTAAACCAGCTTTGTTGTTAGATCCAGTCTTCTGCATTAAGCTGTTTCATTCCCACAGCCAGTGAGTGGCACATACCTGAACAGCAATGAAATCATATGCATATTAATCAGTGACACACATTTGTGTCCCTTTTATCTTACAACAGCGGGGAAGTCATCATTGTTGCTGCATGGAGGCTGATGTTAGCTTTAAGATTCAAAGGCTTCAATGATTCTAAAACAAAATTAAAATACTTCACATATTTACAGTCAACACCATCTTATTTAGATTTTTCCTGCATTGTGGGAAATCCTTGCACTGATCTGACTGGAGCTGGAAGGGTATGAACACACATCTGTGACTTCCAAACTGCTTTTTTTTAATCTTTATATTCCTTCATTTGCCACTTGAACAAACAGCTTTTAAAACTCAAGCATTAGTTTGGTAATATCGAAGCGGTTTTTCAGAAGCTGAAGTTGCCTTTGACCAGCAGGGAAGCTGAAAAAGAACTTCTAAATGCCCTTCCTTCTTTCAAGACACAAATAAGTTCTATTTGAAACATAATAGTACTAGCGAAAAAGACTAGGGAAGACATGGGTCCTCTCCGAAAGGAAACAGGAGACCTGGTCATCCAGGAGAATGGAGAAGGTTGAGGTACTGAATAACTTTTTCTCCTTGGTCTTCACTGGCAAGGGCTCTAACCACACTGTCCAAGTCGCAGAAGGCAAAAACAGGGGTTATGAGAATGAATAACAGCCCACTATAGGAGAAGATCAGCTTTGCGACCACCTAAGGAACCTGAAGGTACACAAGTCCATGGGACCTGATGAAATCCATCCGCGGGTCCTGAGGGAACTGGTGGATGAAGTTGCTAAGCTCCTTTCCATTATATTTGAAAAGTCATGGCAGTCTGGTGAAGTTCCCACTGACTGGAAAAGGGGAAACATAAGTCCCGTTTCAAAAAGGGGGAAAAAGGAAGACCTGGGGAACTACAGGCCGGTCAGTCTCGCCTCTTTGCCCAGCAAGGTCATGGAGCAGATCCTCCTGGAATCTCTGCTAAGGCATATGGAAAATAATGAGGTGATTGGTGACAGCCAGCATGGTTTCACCAAGGGCAAGTTATGCCTGATAAATTTGGTAGCTTTCTACAACAGGGTTACAGTGTTGGTAGGTAACAGGAGAGTTGGGGTTGTTCATCCTGGAGAAGAGGAGGCTCCAGGGAGACCTTATAGCAACTTTCAGTACCAAAAGGGAGCCTACAAGAAAGATGGGGAGGAACTCTTTATCAGGGAGTGGAATGATAGGATGAGAGGTAACGGTTTTAAACTGAAAGAGGGTAGATTTAGATTAGATACTAGAAAGAAATTATTTACTGTGAGGGTGGTGAGACACTGGAACAGGTTGCCCAGATGTGGCTGCTCCATCCCTGGAGGTGTTCAAGGCCAGGCTGGATGGGGCTTTGAGTAACCTGATCTAGTGGAAAGTGTCCCAGCCCGTGACGGGGTTTGGAAGAAGATGATCTTCAAGGTCCCTTCCAACCCAAACCATTCTATGGTTTTAACTGAAATTGGGAAATGTTAATCACCATCCTTAACTTTTACCAAATTAAAACCTTGGCTCAGCAAAGCACTTAAACCTATCCTTAATTTGACCATTAGTCAGACAGTCTATTAAGTGAGTTTTAGTCACTTAATGTGCCTGATCCTATCTCCGTTCAGCAAATAATTTAAATTTGTAATGGGATTTAAGTACCTGATTGGTCCCATTTCGTTGAAGATTTCTTGCATGCTTCAAGTGCAATATGTACTAAAGTAAACAGGATTCAAATCATTAACCCTACTGGCTGTTTTGCTCCTGATTATACCCTGCAATGGTCTCTGAAGCCCAGTGGATCGAGGTTTCTTTGCTCTCCATTCTGGGTGTGGCCGGCTGTGCATTGGAATTTTGCTAATTTATTTTCAGTTAGGAATATGACAGGGTGGAAGTTAGTAACGCTGAGGTGGGGGGGGAGGGCTTCCTTGTATACACAGATTATACTAACAAAAGAGATTATTTAGATTCCTCTGTATGTATTCAAAAAATAGTGGCTTTACATTTAGACTTATATTGTATCTTTTGGTTGGTGTGATGCTAGGTATTGAAACACCTTCAAAATGCATGTTTGTGGGGTGACGTAATGTTGAGTTTCTTGTAGCAGTAGAAGTCAGCACATACATTTGTCGTGTAGGACGTGCCTATTGAGCTAGTGTTCTAGCAGCATTCCCGTGGGAGAATTGTACAGCACGTGGTAGCGTACGCTCCTGGATTACTCTGTGCTGCCTTACACAGGCACAACTGCCCGGTGAAGTCAGGTCAGTGACCTTTCAAGCCAAAAGTTTCTAAACTGTGATATGAGTATTGATAGTTTTACACATATCACTCAAAAATAGCACGCAGTCACTTCTGAAACACCATCCCTCCCACAGCCTTCTAGAAAATAGGAAACTGCTGGTGCCACTGCTAACTCTTAAATTTATCAGAGGATGGTTTGACTCTTGAAACTGAAATGTAATTTTGGTTTTAATTTATGCAGAATACTATTAGATTATTAGTTGTAAAGGACTGAGAGACCTAACCCTTAGGCATTAGGAGTAGGTGTAAAGAAGAGCTTTTGCGTAATCCAGCACAGTAAGTGTATAAATAGTGCCCATCTAATTAGTGGCTTAGAAGATTATGTATGGTGCATGTCAGGGAGCGATCAGTTGTATCACTTTCATCATATTTTGCCTCTGACAAATGATCCCATGCAAAATTCAGATGGAACATTGGGCACTTTAATTCAAAATCGGGGTATTGTAGCTTCTTCAGGCTTTGTTCATCAAGTTTTCCTTCAGAAAACTTAGAAAATAATAACTATATTTTTTCCTCTGGTGGATTCTGCCATTTCTTAAGAAATCTTAAGTGTGAGTCTATTAAAGCCGGCTTCACATCTAAGATTTTGCACTCTCAGAATTTAGAGAAGTTTTGTTGTCACTGAAACAGAAATGGGTCCAAGAGGCTTCTGTTTCGCTTCTATGAACAGGCAAAAATTATAGATGTGATTATGAAGCCCTCAGTTTTGCCCCCCTGTAACTTTCAAATAAAATGGAATACTACCTGCAGTCAGTAACCAGCAAAATCTAAAGGCGTGTTTGAAGGTCTCTTGTGATTGCATCGGTGCTGCAGAAAAGCAGTGGAGACTTGCCATGTTTTAACCCCCTGAAGAAGGAATCTGTGGGTGGGTCACTGCTCTCTGCTGGCCTGTTCCTCCTTCCAGTTCTGCATTTATTAGCCAACTTCACCCATTTGTGAGCAAGAAGTAGGAGTCTCAGTGGCTGGGTAGAAGAAAACCCAACGAATTAACGTGCATTTTTTGAGAGGAAGTAATTCTGTTCTGCATTCATTCTCAGACATACAACTAGAGGATAATAACTAGTCAGCCAAGGTTAAGCAACCGGAGAAGCTTAAAGTAGATGACCAATTATAACACTGGCAGCATGTCCTCAGCCACAGCTGGGGATGTTAGAGTGAGGCGGGGAATGACTGCAGGTAAGGAAAAAGCAGCAAGTTGGGGAAATTGAAAGGCATTTAGGGGGTATGGTAGGAAAGATGTAAGCCACTTGGGAAGGGAAAGCAAGCTTTAGTAGTAGTACTACTAATAGAGCAATTTATTATTTTTTTAAAAAAAGTATGTCATCATGCTATTATGAAAGAAAAATAGTTAAAAATAGAAAACTTAGTTTCTTATTTAAATAAGTTTGGATCCAGTGTGCATGATTGTAACCAGGTTAATCTCTTATATATATATTATACTGTAAGATAGCAGTGTTTACTCTGTATATTTCTGTGTTGTATTCATATGCACAACAATTTATGTAGCATAAAGAGTTAATGGATACTTTGATTTAAAAATTCTAATAGTATCATAAAAGAGGAGCCTATATTTCAGGTCCTAATTTCATTCCTCTAAACAGAACTTTTTTAGGTGTGTTAGATTAGATACTTGAAGGAGTTCGCATCACTACTCCTAAGTCATTTTGGATTTCACAGAGATTATTTAAACCACTTCTGTTCCTTCCTCAGCACGTGTACAGCGTTAGTGCTGTAGTGTACTGGTAGTGTGCACAGAGTTAGAAGAGTGAATTCATAGCAGGAAGCCCACTGAAAGGATCACTAAACTAGTCAGTAGAACAAGGGTGGTAGTGACAGAGCAACCTTGACTTGTATTAAATTCCCAGCACAAACCCCCTTCTGCATGTTGTTGCCTGAATTGCCCACTTGGAAAAAGGTGCCTCACTGGCTAGTTTTGGTTTAGGGCATTGAGCTTTGTGGAAGAAGAAAAGGAGCTGGTGGTGGAAGATGGAAGAGGCAACACCACCAAACCTTTTATAAATTAGTGTAATGGCTAGTGTGTTTGCAAAGCATTTGTCATCTTGGGTTGAGTGTCCTTATCAGCCTGAGGGAGATCAAATCCCCACATCTCATGCAGATGCTGCAATTCTAGTCTATTAGAGACAGGTGCTTCCTAAATATCCAGCTGGGAGGAGGCCCCTGTTGAGCTGGGAATGCAAGAGTCCTGGAGCCACCAAAAAATCAGTGCCCAGAAGGGTTGGTCCCTTGGCAGAGTGATGAGCATATTTCTCTGGGACAGCTGGGGAGACCCGAGGTCTACATCTACCCAGGTCTGAGGGCTCTTTGCACCCAAGCTGAGGTCTAGGAGCTGGGTTTTTTTGAAAATACAGTTTTAGTATTTCATCTAAATACTAATGTATTTTTTAGTACATCTCTACACAGTTAAATGGAGGTTTTGTGGTTTGTAGTGCTTGATTTAGATGCCTATATCCAATATTGCACCTAAGGTCTCTGTATTTTTTATGGATTATTTTTTAAGTAACAAGTGTTTGTGGGTAAGGGGTAGCCTGATTGAATTTTTTCAGTATTTTTTTATTAGCTATGTCTGAAGTGCAGGTTTGTTATAAAAATAGTACGTCTGATACTTGTGTTTAAAGTCCTTCCTATGAGAACGTTGTAATGAAAGACTGGACTTCTTTCCAGTACATATTCACGTTCCAAATCTGAAATGGCTTTGTAGAAAAATAATTTCTGTGAATTCTCCATATCCACTAACAACTAGGAAACAAAGTAACAAATAGAAACCACCAATTTCCGTAATTTTTAAGACTGTAAAATTAGAAATAAAGATAGGATGCATTTGAAATGAAAATGAAAAGATAATTTAAACAAAATATCTGCTAAATCTCTTTGGAATAATATAATTATTACTTACCTTAGATACCAGCTGGAAAGAATTACAGAGAAATGGTTTTTTTAATTCTTTCTTTTCTTTGTTGTGTGGTGTCACACACTTGCAGGGGAAGCTTACAACAAGCAAATAGAACAGTAAGAAGGAACTAAAAGATCTAATTAATTTTTTTAAATATTTGTTTTCTCTCTGTACTTCAGGAAAACACACACTGTTAGAATCCTGATTTTATAGTCAATGTGGAAAGTCCACTTATATCAGTAAGGAAATGTATGTTTAGATCACTTAGTTACATGTGTAGTATAGCAAAAATAGGAGTCCGTTATAAGTTTCAGTTTCAGAGGTTTAAATCTCGGAAAATAATTTCTTAAACAAAAGGAAATTATGTTAAAGAGTTTCCAGTCCAGTTCTGGAAATATATTTACATAAACATTCAATTTGTGACTGGCAGTTATTTTATTGTAAGAAGTAGAAAGTGTGCTTCTTAGGAAACCTAATTATTGCAAAAGCAGCTGTAATACTGCAATTCTGGGATCAGTTCTCCTAAGTTCAGAGCAGTGTTCCTATTCCCAAATAATTTATTACTTAAGAACCATCAAAATTGGTAGAAAGTTTTTCACTGCGAGAATTCTCGCTGGCATGCATGGTTGTGAAAAAAAGACACAAAGTAGCCAAAATACAGACTGCTTCGCTCACAGTCCTAAACCAATGCAGCTTCCATTGCTCCTGTAGCCCTCCAGGTGCTCCAGTTACTCTGCTTTGTAGTTACGGTCCTTTCCTTGGGTTTATATTTGGTTACTATGTAATTTGCTGAAAATCCCACCTTCTTTAAAATTCTTTTCACATACCTAAGCCTTAGTTTCTGCTATTGTGCAAATAACTATGAAAACACAGACTGAATCTAAATAAATACCTGTTCAAGTCAGTAAACAACCTGAAATTATAGTTGTGAAATGTGAACATTAACACTTCATTTGTTTTTTAGAAACAGTAAAATGCATCAGATATCCTCTACACACCAAATCCTCCGGTTTCTCCTCTGACATGAGCAATGTATGTCCTCATTGTAAGGATTTGACACTCTAAAAAGTGGTTTTGGGTTTCAAACTGAAGATACAGGGAGGGTATTATAAGTTGAATTCCATGTAGAAATTATATACTTGATGGAACATCTATGTGAAACAGCCTGGGATCCCAAGGAAACAAAGGTTTACTTATTCTTCGCCTCTTCTGTTTTCAATAGTGCTAAGCATTATTCCGGCCACATTACTGTCTTTGACCTGTTTTCTGTGATAATTTTTCCTCATGGTTTG
Source organism: Limnodromus scolopaceus (assembly GCA_028565335.1). Taxonomy (NCBI): domain Eukaryota; kingdom Metazoa; phylum Chordata; class Aves; order Charadriiformes; family Scolopacidae; genus Limnodromus; species Limnodromus scolopaceus. Next base: position 46,415,778 of record JAOXNO010000041.1, read on the forward strand.
TGAAAATGGGTGGTTCCCAGAGAGAGCGAGCCTCAAATGCCCTCACTGATGAACAAGTTACAAAAATATCTCAGTCCTGTTATTTTGCACGAGAGTCAGAGAGTGTAGGAGCAAGCACCATGGGAGGCTTCATCACAACTTCTGCTGTTGATGGAAATATTTTTAAGTTAAAGACTGTGCTGTTCTTTAATTGAAGCTGTAAGAAAATGTACATTTTGCCAGGATAGAGCCCCCAAAGTCCAATTAGATATCAAAAAGAAAGCTGTTCATCATAAACTCCTAAGCATGTTAGGAAACATTTCTTCACGGAGGGGGTTATCGGGCATTGGAATGGGTTGCCCAGGGAAGTGGTTGAGGCACCATCCCTGGAGGTGTTCAAAAGACAGATTGACGTAGTCCTTAGAAATATGGTTTAGTGATTTTTGTCAGAGTTTGACTGATGGTTGGACTAGATGATCTTTAAGGTCCCTTCCAACCTAGACAATTCTATGATTCTATGATTCCTGCAATTAGCAGGAGTTGGGTTGTAAATCCAGCTGGTCAGACCGGGGTCTTGAAACTTTTCCTCGGTGACACAGAAGTGAGAGGATGCAGGAGGAACTGAGGTTTGGGGACACAAGCGCCAGCACAAAGACCCTGACTTCTTGACAAATGGTGGTGTGTTTCCAGTGCAGTCCAGTTTGGGACTTCTGCAAATTGGGGATTTCTGTGTGGATTGGGAATGATTTCTGTGCTGTCCCCATGTCCGTAATCGAAATAGAGGAGGCTGAAATATTTCTCCCTGCTGACTCTTTCTGACAGTTTTTCTTGCCTATGAAATAATGATGCTGGTTGGGTGGGGGAAGAGGGAAAGATGGAAAGATGGCTTTTTTTTTTTCCCCCTTCTGTTTTTTTCCTCCCCCAAGGCTGATACAGATTAACTGTAAAAGACAAAACCAGTAGACGGTAGGTTTTTCCATAGAGTTTATCCGTGTGCCATCTGCTGGTGATGCAAATCAAGGGAACATTTCAAAGTCATCTCGTTTTCCTGTAGTGCTGAACAGACGCTTCTCCAGCTGAAGACAGTAAAAGCAACAGGTTTCTCAGCATTTCTGATCGTCTTTAACTCAGGGCAAAGTCATTTAGGTTACCTGAAGAGAATCAACTCTAGTTATAACAATGTCTCTGCTTTTTTAAGATGCCCGTCCTTACCTTTCTGTGATTCTGTCACATAAAAATGAGTTAGAGATGATGTTGTAAGTGTTTATGTATCAGTATCACATGTGTCTCCTTCTGGAATTATAATCTAGCTCCAAAATGCATAAAATACTGGAATATTTAGCTTATTTTGAGCAACTGTGAATGAAGCCCTTCTGATTCTCAGGTGTCTGCTACAATCCAGATTTCTGGCATATACATGGCGGGGGGGGTTATCATGAGGACAAACTTTTATCAACTGAAATGTTATAATCTAACATTCAGGTCCTCCCAAAGACTTGCATTTGGTAAACGTGTGAACGTTGTCACTTCAGGAAGTCCTGGCTGTCAGGGTTGGTGTCCAGCTGGACTGTGAATACCACTCGGGTGTAATAGTGTATGGTAGAGAAATACTTAAACAGCCAGGCAAGCCATTATTGACAAAGATTTGCAGCCATTGTGGAGACAGTCATTCTAAATCTAGTAAAGTCTTGCTGTATGTTTGGAATTTAAATATTTTAAAAATAATTTAGCATTGTTTGTCCCTATGTATGTTTAAATCATAAATAGAGATTAGGAAGAATTGTACCACAAGGGAAATTTAAAATGAGCCATTTGAAATTGATACAAATGAGTAGGAATGTTGTCCTTCGGCTTTAAAGAAAACAGTATGAAGATAAAACAGTTGCAGGTCAGAGCTGAAAAATCTGCAATAGCATTTCTTTTTTTTTTTTTCCTTCCTAGAGCTGGTCTGGGAACTTCATAGCAAAGAGTAGTGGGAGCACAATTATTGCGGACACCCCCTCTAGTACTGTAAAGCCACAGAAGCCCTTACTGTATAAAGGCTGCCTTTTCTAATTCAAAATTGCCTTGATATTTCTTAGGCTTCATAAGAGTGGGGATTGAGTTTATTGATCCAGATTTAGTGTAATTTCACAACAAGGTCCTAAGAAAGTACTCTGCAAATTTCCACGAATGCTGGTGTTTTTAATTTTATTTTCTCAAGACACATTTTGTTGCTTCCCAAACTAATCCTAGTCACTTGAAATTTATACAGTCTTTTTATGAGGCCTTTGGGAAAATGATACTAAAACATTATTAAAGGAATGATTTGTTTTGCTGCAATCTCTACTAATTAATAGTCAGGCAGCGTGTTAACCATCTTGTGCAACATGCTGTTGCACTTAAAGTAGAGCTACAGAATGTAGTAGTTACGTATGTAATTGCAGTAGTACTGTAATAGTCATTATATCGCAGTGGGAAATTGGAAAAAAAAACCAACTGGAAAGCCATGTGCTGGGTATCCAGGAGGTAAGAAGCCATAAGAGGTAGAATTAAGGGGCTTTTAATGTGTGTGGAACAGCTTCTTGCGCTACCCAGTCAGTTTGTAATGATGTGAACCTTTGTTGACTCAGCTGATGGCCACTGAGAAGAGATGGCCACTGAGAAGAGATTCCCGCTCATCTTGGACAGGTCCATCTCCCTTCTTCATCTGCTGAAGGGTGGAAAGCTTGAGGTGGCCAGTAGAGTTACTGCCCCAGAGCTCTGGTGCCTCCAATTGCTAGGAAACGCTTACGTGTCAGATTGCAGATCACAGGCTCTTGAATTGACAGATGAGAAGTAGGATGGGAATGAGAAGACCATATGGACCTTGATAGTAATAATGAATTTGTAGAAATTGGCTGTACTGTTTTATAATTGATGTTAAATAGTGGTGTATTTACTCTGTTAAAGAAATCTTGTTTGTTTTGCTTTACATTTTCAGCAGGGTCTTGGAAACCTTAAAGGAATGCTTTGTGCACACTGGTATTTGTAGTAATAGGATATTGCCTGGTAAAATGTGCTCTACAAATGGTGCACATTCTTAATTAATTCAGGTGCGGATTTTTAAATTGTAGGTTGCATTACAGGTGTATTATCTTAGTGTTTAGATTAAGTTACTTAACTACACCATTATGCTTCAGTAGTAATATAACATTTAAATGTGATTTTTTTTCCTCTATGAAAAAGATCCGCTACAGTCATTCGTGAGGGGGGAAGATTCTCTGCTTTATCTTGTCTGTCAAAATATGCATTTTCTTGTTTCTAACATTTGTTTTGTTTTGTTTCATGCTTTATTAAAGTGAGTGAATACCCAGCTGTTGGCATTCCCAGATGTGGTCCAGCAAGTCCATTTAAAGGACACTTGAGTACCAAAAGTAATGGTAAGTAATACATGCTTTTATCAGAAGGTTGATATGGTTCCTTTTATGTCAATTCATTGATTTTATGATTAAAATGTTTTTATAATTAAAACCTTTGCATTGAGCTCAATTGGTGAAGTTTAGATTTAGTGTTCATTATTGAAAATACTTTTGAGAAGCGAGTTTTGCTGTGCCTGTACTGCTAGCTAGAAACAGTTAGCAAGATAGCCAGATACATAGAGATGTCACATCTATATTAGCTGGTATATAGGTATTGTTACTGCTTTAAAGAACCCTTGAGGTTAAACATTACTTCCTTACAGTCAGTAGTTTACAAGAGCTGGTATGTGTTTCTATGCCATAATGCCACCTCACACCCTTTTTTCAAAAGAGCACAGAATGGAGAAACAGGGGGTTTCTGTGCTGATGTTTTCATAGCCCAATTTCAGCCACTTCTGTAGCTATCGATTGAGTTAATGGCTCCGTGGGGGGAAAAAAGCAGAGGAGAGAGGATGATGTCATGTGATAGTAGCTGCTAAAGAAAAATGACTGCCATTGGGAAAGAAGTTAAGCACACAGTAATTTAAAGTTTGTGGCTTTGAAGTGCGGTTAATAACTGTTCAAAATTTGAGCATTCTTGTGCCTGCCTTCTTAATGTTTAAATGTATTTTAATCTTAACAGCTTTTTGCATTGACTCCTCCCGAAGTCTAACCAGCCAGTACCTGATCAGAGATCACATGGTGTTTCATTATAACAAAATCCTTTCAGCCAAAGGTAAGAATGTGCATGTATGAATGAACTTTCTCCTCCCAGATTTACCTCATTCTTTCAGAACAGGCTTATATCAAGGGAATGAATTGGATTGTAGGAAGTATAGTTCTCTTACTGTTTCATACTCAGACTGATGACAGCAAGGAAGTATGGCTGCTACTTAATAATGCTTTTGTATTTAATATCTGCTTTAAAGAGTGATACACTGGGGCTTTGGGTTCTGCCAGAGTCCATCCTCACAAATACATGGTCATCTCTCTACCATCTAACATACTCAGTATCCTCAGGTGTGCGTTAAATGCCATCAGCACAAAGTGTATAGTAACCTTTTGTAAGAAATTTTCATTTAAATGATGATTCTTCCTTCAAATATATATTTCACTTTAACAACTTTATCCTAAAAATTCTCTTACTGTATTAGTATCAATCTAATACTTTAAATACACAGTAACTAGCATATTTTAAAATAGAGAAAAATTAATGTGCACTAATTAAATTAGTGTTTTTTCTGTGTTGTTTTATCACTTTTTTCTAGCCACCACAAATACTAAGTAAATGCTGAATCACTCGCATTTATTTTTTCAGCAGCTGTAGACTGTTCAGTGCCCAAAAGTAGGTTGACCAGCATCAAACGTAAGTATTTATGATACATTTATTCTGCAAAAGCTTCTGTAAAACTAAACAAAATAAAAAAGCCAGTGGAATAGAAGAGTGACAATAGAATATAACCCTTAACAAAGCATTCATGTTTCTCCTTGTTTCTTCGGCTTTCATATAGTGCTCCAGCTGTTTGTAAGAATCTGCAGTGAATGTAACGCGAGTGAGACAGACCTAGTCTGTTCTAGTGATTAGTTGCGCTTAGGATCACAATTAATTTTGCTTAGGATTCTTTTCATCCACAAAGTTAATGGAGCATGTAAGGAGAATTTCAGCATTTTCTCTCTCCTTTCTTTTGATACAATGTGAGCTTGAACTTGAAGAGAGCTTAGTAGTACAAGGTCAAGAGGAATTTTGGGCGTGTGGGCACCTGGGGACCGGAACTGAAACTTCTCGTTCCCATTTCTCTAGACAGAGCCAGTTAAAAGAGCACCGCCCCACAGCCAGGATTAAACACAGTGACTTTTTCTGGGAGTTGCCTCATTTCTTAATGTTCTTTAAAGATATCGGTACTGTAGCCTTACTTCATAGTGCTAGCTGAAGAGCAATACTTTCAAATAACTGATTTATAGAATATTAAATGAAGGCTATTAGTCAAAATAGGGGGATAAATAGCAGCTGCTTGTTAAAATAACAAAGGTATATTTCATTTATCTATCTGTCTCTTTCACTAATGCAATTAAAGGAAGTTCTTTTTTCTCCAATTCAATATTTAGTTACAACTGCTGAGGTACGGGAAGAAATTAAAGTATTCTTTTAGGATGGAAAGATAAATCTTCTGAGGACAGAATACTTTGTGGCAGAAAGACTCAATTTCATTATAATTTTGTCAGTATTTCTGCATAATGGGTTGAGACTGAATTAAGCAGTAAGCTGCACCAGGATCAACGATGCTGTACGTTGGCTTGCCTTTTCCTGCTTTCAAAAGGTGTAGCGCAAGCAGCAAGAGTATTGCAGGGGTGTCTAGGGTCTGCAGATTGCGGCAGGAATTTCAGATCACCTGTTCTGCAGTCGTCTGAAAAACGTCATCCTTCTCATGCTCCAGCTCGACCAAGGTTTGCTTTGAAACAAGCATGAAAATGTACGGTCAGTGTAAGAAGAAAATTTACACCTACGTGTTTGTGTGACAAAACCCTCAGGTAGCTTTTCTTTCTGCATCTGCTAGAATCTTTCTTAGGTTCCCTAATTACGATTACTCTTCCATACCTTTTCAGGTCTTGGGTCTTTCTCTACCCCAACAAATGCCCATTTATTTTAAGGTCTGCTGTCTTTACAGATAAAATGCTTCTGAGCTGATAGCTTGTGTGTTTCACATCGGAATGGGTTTCGCTGAATAATGAGTTCATTTTGGGAGGCAGGGACAGTGCCTTAACCTTAACAGCTAATTGTCATGATGCTGGCAGGTGTGCTCTGTAGTGAGGAAATTTCCGTTTCAGATGGCAAGGCTTTGTGCAATATGTTTCTCTTTCAGGTCATCGTACTCAGACGGGTGTCTGACTATGTAACTCTGTCCTGCTCACAGACAGAACGTTAATCTCCTATGTAGGGTGTGACGGAAACATTTCACCTCTGGTGCTGCTTTTGTTTTTACCCATCTGTTTGATAAAATTGGTACACTAAATCCTCACTAAATTGCTCTTTCACCTGTTTTCAAACTGGGCTGGAAAAAGCTGCTGCTGTGGTTTATCTTATTAGAACACGCATATAACCATCACAGGCCTACAAGATGTTTCTTGTTCACAAAAGAAAAAAATTTAAAGCTAGCTGGAAAAAAAAATAAAACCCTTCATTTAAAAAAAAAATAAATCCTTGATTTATCTACTGTTATTCTAGCCTAAGGCTTGGGAGTGCTAATTGTTACTTAGTTGAAATTGATTACATTCCCGAAATACAGCTAGCTCATGAAGTGAAGCAGAGCATCAGAGCTCAGGGATTGGGATCCTAGTCAGTAGCACAGGATTCATTTGGAAGAAATGTTGGACTGACTTCTCGGTCTCCCAGAGCTGAGTATCCGGTGTGATTAGAGCTTTTTATCCTTAGATTTAGCAACGTTCTAAAATATAGCTTGTTTGCTTGATGTTCTGCACTGAGAGGAATTGTGCAATTATAAAGTGACAACGAATTTGCCATTTTTTAAGATCTGATTAACAAAGCGATAAATAATGTTATTTTTTTTTTCCCTAAAAGTGCCTTCTCAGGGCAGTATTATGTCTCTGCCCCAGTTTTTGGGTTTTATTTTGTGAAGTGCTTCATGTTCTTTATTAAAAATGAGAGTGCTGAGTGAAAGACAGAAAGCAAAGTAATAAATAAAACTTATATAGACAATATCTTTTTATTAGAATATGCCTCAACATACTGTTTTTATTTTGCAATGCTGAAAAATGTTACCAATTACATTTTCATCTTAAATTGTCTGCCTAAAATGCTACAAACACTTACTTTTCTTGCAGTAGAAGATGCCCGTTCTTTTTTCTGCAAGAGTGAGAGAAAAGATTTTTGCCAATTCAAACACTGTCAGGATTAGAACTGAGTTTACTTGAAAGCATTTATCCTGGTAATTCTGGTTTAAAAGGCAAATTTTGGCATAAAAGTGGTTTAGATGCCATAGTTGAAATTGTTGGTTTGTGATGGTCAGTGGCAAAAGTGTCTCAACTGCAATAGGTCCAGGATTTTGGGTGTGCGTTTGTACCAAATACTTAAGATTATCCTTCCTTAATAAAAATCTTTGAGGATTAAGATCTCTACTCAATGTGCACATGTAACTGATATTTTTTTCTGACCTGCTTTCTTCATCTGTTTTGTCACTTGACTGAGATAACAGATAAGAAACTCTGCCACTCAGGCTGAAATTTGTGCAGAGTTAGCAAACAGATAAACATCTGCTCAAATTCTTCATTATTGGTCTTGCTGCCTTCAAGGTATTTAAGACTACTCAGGCATCCCTAGTCCAGTATCTGCACTAGTCTTATAAACTCTAGATGTTGAGAATGAAATTGAAAATTATTTCAATTTATTGCATTCCTAAAATTAGAGTGGTTGGGTTTTTTTTTTCCTACTGGTCTGTGCATTGTTCATCAAGAACTACAGATTTCTGTACTGTAATAATAGTGTGACCAAGTGTGACATGTTCAGGTGTTGAGCTCAGTGCAAGACATCGTTTGTAGCGTCTCTGGCAATCCACTAGAGAATAGTTTTTCTTCCTCTGTCTTTTATGAAACAGATTTTGTGGAGATGACGGCCAATAGCTCAGGCAGGAAGAGCATTGAAAGTGTACTGAAGAAGAAAGTAAGGAAAAAGGATTTTTTAAAATAATTTCAAGCCAATTTCTTTTTTCTTGATGGAGATGGGACACACCATTTGTCCAGGCACAGTTGCAACATCAGTATGACTGAATATTGGGGCAGTCCCTGTAGTAGAGGGGTTTACACCTTTATTTTTCCAGCAGTTCTGTGCCTGTCATTGCCTCAACTGAAGCATATTATTACTTTTTTGGTTTTGTATTCCTTGTCTTACTGCTTATCACATCCCAAATCAGGTTTCCATTCCCCTTCTATTTCAAAGGAGATTTGGGAAGGGGAGTAAATTTTTGGTTTGAAATGCTGAGATTTATTAATAGCATAGAGTTACAAACCAGAATTCCTGCAGATAGTGTTAAAAAACATCCCCTGAAAATGTGTTTCGTGTACTGCTAAAACAGCAGGTGAGTATTTCCCTTTGGGGTTGTTGCCATGAATCAGTCATTAGTGTTTAAGAATTAAACCTGATACTGTAGTTGGCATTCTCCCTGGCCGACTGAATGTGTTCCGTCCTTAAAGTGGATTTAGTTTCCACTGTTCTTTTCCTGGTATCTTTGCTGGCAGCAAAGCAGGCAGGCTGCCATGCCACTGGGCTAGCAGTGAGCATGTTCTCCTGTATTAGATCAGCCTTATTGACTTAAAATAGTTGTTAAAATGTGAAACTTCTTGAAATGTGAAACTTCTATGTTCAGAATTACTCCAAGCATGTTGATTGATACCGGTGGCCATTAGAAGCCTGTGGTTGTGGAATTTGTGCCAGAAAACTTGACAAGAGCTATGCCAAGTAAGACAGCTGCTGCTACACATGCCTGGTTCCTAACAGCACTAACTTTTCAACCCATATGTGTAGAGGTTTTTCCACAGGGCATATTGATAGTACAGCCTGAACCCAGTGATTAGTGTGCTTGGGAATGCAGGTCTCTTCGATACTGAAGGGAGGGAGGGGGAGAAGGAGAAGAAGGAGGAACAAAAAAGTATTCTGAGAGATGGGGAGAGACAACAATTCAGACTGATCAGTTACATTGTTTTTCTACTATTGGGGTGTTAGGTTCAACTAGACACGTCAAGAAATACATACTTTTATATAATTCTGTGTTTAAATTTTAATCTTTCATATGATCACATATTTAAATTGTATCTATCTATCCTTTATGCTATACAAAGCTGTCTTCCTTATTTTGTTATTGCTGCTGTTTTACAGGAAGCTTTCACAAAATCTCTCCATCTTTGATTCTTAACTTTTCTGTTGTGTCTTGTCCTTACATATGTACTTCTGAAAATGAAAGTTATAAGCAACTAATACAAGTTCTTTAAAGTCAAACATTCAGCTAATTCTACTGTGTTGTTCAGAGGTCAAGTATATCTTTGGAAAAAGGCTCTAGTATATTTATCAAGTCTGAATTTTTGGAGAGCAGGAAAATCTACTGTGTAAAAAATCTGTATGAACCTGTACTTTTAACTGTAGTAATTTTACTTCTTGCAGAAGTTACTTACTTTAAAGTTTCTTCTACAGAAAAGTTTTCTATCTTGTTTTATAAGAGGTAATTAATTTTAGTTATGTATTCAGTACATCAAAATTACATTTTCCATAGAGTTTGTGACAACATCAGATCATCTAGTCTGACATCATGAGTCAAGCAGACCAAAAATTTAATCCAGTTGTGCTAATACGGATCTCAACAACTTTACTGAACATGGTAAATAAAGCAAATAAGCAAGAAAGGCCTGCAGTCTTGGCCTGTAAAGGTCAAGAAATAGAGAAAACAGAATTCCCTTTTGTAGTTGTTTCAGTAGTTAACCATCATCATTATTATTAAAAATGTGTCCCTGGTTTTTAGTTGATTTGACCCAGCTTTACTGTTTATCCACTGGGGCAGTGTTGTTGGTTTTATACCATTTTCCACTGCTGAGGATCACAGAATAGCTGCAGCGTACCAGAGAATGGGAATAAAATTATGCTTTCTGCTTATTCTCAGTGTTAGCTCAGTACAATATGTCTAAATTGTCCTGGGGGGCTGCCCCAAGTGGACAAAATCCACTGTGCAAGCCCTCCTGGAAGCCAGATGCCCCTCTCTGTGGGTACACGCATGGAGGTTTACCTGAGCAGGCTGAGAAGTCTTCTTCAGCCTTGATGCGGCGTTTCCCAGTTCCCGCGCAGTAGGCTGTGTACGGGCTGCTCTGGTCTTCAGGCAACTGACAGGAGAAACTACGAGATGTCTGTGGGATGAGGACTCCGTAGGAGGATCCAGAGGTGGATGGATTTGGATAATCCTGTGCTTCTAACCTCTCCTGAAATTCCTCTCGAGGATTCACATCTCGCTGTTAGGCTTTATTTCCAAGCCTTAGCAATGGCCAGATTTTGCCATTAGTAGCTTTGCCAAGCAGTATCACGTTTCTGACCTACGCACCCTGAGACAAACTTTACTTTCTATTTGACACAAGCCAGGCTGTCTTATCAAGCCCTTAATACATCTTTTGTCGCCTTTTTTTGTGGTGATTCCTCCCTTGTCTGATAAAACAGTGCTACTGATAATGGATGGGAAGGACTGCAGAATCGTCTCTTAGAGTTATGAAAGCTAAAATTTCCGTGTTAAGAAATTTAGATTTAGACTTATGAGAAACTCAAACTTCACACCCAATGGCAAAATTCAGTTTGCAGTTGCCGAGCTCTCACTCCAGGTGCTTAAATCATGATGTGTTGGGGATTTGTGTAGAGCTGAGAAGCTGATAGTAAAAAATATTACAGAAGGAAAAGCTTGCTTGCAGAAGTAATATCACCAACTGATATGCGGAACACTTTAATTGTGGTCACTGCAGGCACTTCAAGCTCAGCAGAAATAAGGCTGATGTTTGTGTTGTTTATCTAAGAGAATTCATAAGGGAAATAATAACCAGAAGTGTGTTGCTGCAAAAATAGCTGCTAGAAAAACACAAAGGAGAAATGCTCAGAGTTGGACAATTCTTTTGAGATACATTGTTCTGCAAGTTGAACTCAATTTAAATCTAACTTAATATTTCATTGTCTGCCATGGATTATTTACATTAAAAATGAAATAACTTGAAGGTTAGCTGCCAATTGTACTGCAATGTGATGTTACGATAAATTTAGAGACTGGAAATTCAGAGCAAAGGACAACCACTGGCATTCCAAATCGTACTGTCCTTATAAGCTCCGAGCTTTCAAGCTGCTTAGGAGTGTGGTATGTAAGTTTATTTTGTTTCTTCAGGTTTATGACATTTATTTTACAACTTTAAGCGTGTGTCTAGAAATACTGCTGTAGCCTCAGCTTAAGGGAAAAAGAATCAAGCCTATAGAGGGAGTATTCTAACAGGGAAATAGAGTGATGTGGTCTCTGCTGTGGAAGTGGGGGGTACTCTTTGCAAAGGGGTATTTGCCCACCAAAAGTGTTACTGCTGTGGGAGATTTATGAGCATTTTATAGGTAGCTCTTTATGGAGAATGCTGCAGTTTAACTTCTAACGTTCACGGTCTTTCCTGTGCTTCCTCTCGTTAACAACAGAGTTTAGAGAACAGATTCATGGGCTGCGTGCAGTAAGTTACGGAGTTTAGTTTCACAGACTCTGAATTTATCTGGTATACAAAAATCACTACTTTGTTTATATTCTAATAGATTTTTCTCTGTACTATACTATAAATCTTTGTGGTGGTTTTGAGCACAGCAGTTCATAAGATATAATTAATCTTGAAGTCTCTAATAAGCTTTTAAAGGGGACTCACGTTATTTGGATCTATAGGCTGTAATTTTTGTATTCCTAAACATTTAGTTTTCCAGTTCTAAAGAGAAGAAAAAAACCCAGTGGCTTTCTTTTTTCTTTTATTTGTCACAAGATACTTATTGTCTTGAACTTCTCCCATATTTAACTCTACAAATGTGATATGTTTCTGGAGCCAATATACGGTAAAAGCTACTCGCAGTGAAATTAGTACCTGTTAACAAATGCAGTTGATGTTTGCTTCCCACTGGTCTGTGACAAGGGCACTCGTGTCAAATTTAGTTTATTAATCTCACTGAAAACTAAAGAAGCTGTATCTGTGATTTATTTGAAGCAGAAGATACCTGCAACGGTGGGTTTAATAGATGCACAGCTGCAGGACAAGTGGCTGTGTATGGCAGCCTTGAGTACCCTCAGCTCCCTGCAGTTGTAATATTGCAATTAGTGCCTCAAGGATTCAGGCCATTTGTGTGATACCATTTTCTGTCTGGGTAAAGTCAAATGGGAAGACTGGATTCTCCAGTCCCCGCTTGGGGAGAAGACATGGGAAGTAAGGGGAGGCAGGCAGCGTGCATGTTTTTGT
>JAOXNO010000041.1:46441522-46503948 GCA_028565335.1 Limnodromus scolopaceus
TGCCCCACCACTCTTTCTGTGAAAAATTCTTTCCTAATGTTCAGTCTAAACCTACCCTGTTGGAGCTTGAAGCCATTGCTGCCAGTTTACCCAGAGCTCCTCAGAAAAGACATAAAATTTGTAGGGCTGCTGGTTCACAGATAGTTATTAGGTTCATTTTAATGGTAAAATTAGCTGTGTGTTTGCATTAATAATAAAGCTCGTGTCTCTGTGTTGCAGGCTGAAGGCAGAAGATACACCGCGGATGAGCCTGAGAGAGAAATAGCTGCTTTTCCGTACTCCTTCCTGAGGTGCCTGATTTACAGCAGGAAGAAATATTTGACTCATTCCTTCTTGCTTTCTCTACAGCTCCTTTTTAGGCCATAAGCCTTCACTGCCAAGGAAGTTCACAGGACTTCTGGTGGTTTTTTTTTTTTTCAGATCCATGGCCTGTCCCAACTTCAAAATTCATTATTTTCTTACGTTAAAGTTCCACTGGGAAGCCAATTAAGAAAGAGAACTCTGAAATATATGAATATTTTTGTCGGGAGCGAGACTGATGGCACATTAATGCAGCTGTTAGTTGTACCACTTTATAAGAAATATATAGTTTGTAAGCTCAGATGGAGAGAATGAAGTAGGGGATTGATACTCCAGCTGACATTTCCTTCTAGCAAAAAGGGTCTCCAGGCATCCAGCCTCATCAATCTATGATCTGTGAGAATTGCAGACCAGAGGCATTTCCCATATCTTTTTTTCTGAAAATGTAACACTAAATTTTAGAATATTTTCTACAGTACAAGGGCAGTGTTGGAAACCAGGCAAGAGGCTCCCGGCTGGTTCTCCTCATTGCCGACCTGAGCATCATCCTTGACTTGCTGACTTGCTCTCCGGCGTTTTCAAACAAAGGCCTTTGTACCTGCGTAACAATTGTACTCAGAGCGAGAAAGAGCACTCTTATGGCTAGTGGAGGTCTGTGTAGCATCTGAAGCCATTTCTGAGGTATTAGGGCACTGCATCTAGTGAGGTGTTACAAGGCTCTCGAACCACAATCTTTCAGGCTTCAGCATGAGCAGTGGATTTTGCTGCTGGAGCAGGTTGTTCTGGTGGGTTTTTTCCAAGAGGAGGTAGGATAACGGCGCAACATGGCTCCAGGAGACAGTGAGATGCAAGCTAACATAAAGGGGTTTGTAGAATGTTGCTTTTCGCTCTTTCTTACCCTGTAATTTTCTCATTAGAGAGACATCGGTGTATTCTCAGCAGCCTTCAGCCAGGAGGACTCTGGAGGCTGAGTAAGTACTCTTAAACTGCTTGTCTGTTACTTTGCAACATGCAACTAGAAACCCTTCCTCAAAACTGATGAACTCGACACAGCAAATGAGGACTCAGGATAAATTGTTGTTCACAATCTACAGCAGAATTGACATGACTATGAATTGCGTAATACTTAACAATTTTCACATGAATAAAAAAGTGAAGGAAATTCATTATAACTTTGGAGGAAAGGTAGACTTCTCTTATTAAGCAGTGGCTATACTTTAAATTTTCTTTTTTTTTGCTCTGTAATCTGTCTGAAGCAAACATTGGCAAGATAAAATATCGAATTTTGGTGTGTTCTTTCCACATTTCTGCTCTAAAGTTTGATGAGAGTCAGGAGAGGTTTGTATTCTGTCCAGAAGTGCTGCCAAGGCTTTATCGCGGGACATTAGGAAAGTTGTTTGATTCTTTGTGCTTTAGGACAGGCTTGTTCTTACCTAACCTTAAGGGTGTGATACAGGTATCAAAGGGCAACTATAGATATCTTTCTCTCTTGATGATAGAAGGAACGAAAATGACAATCTTCAGGCTGGATGAAAAGTTTTCCAAAATGAAAGTCATGTAAGGTGTGTCCCATTATTTACTGTCTGTTTACCAAGACCGGAGGATGATTTGATAGAGCTTGATTGAATGCTCTGCAATATTTAGAAGATACTATGAAAGAGAAGCAGCGCTGAAATATTTTCTTCTGGGGTTTTCTCTCTTGTTGTTTACCAAACTTTTGGAGAGTCTCCCCTTCAGAGAAATTGGCATCAACAAGGCTTTAGGAGGTATTAAAACAGAGAGAAATTCAATCAAAGAGGTGAAAGCTGCCACATCTCGCACTAAGAAGGATTTTTTTTACATCGAAGAGTTGTTGTTTGAAAGAAATGGAGTTTGTCAAATAAGCACTTTATTTGTCAGAGCTTCCACTGAGGACTAACAATTTTCAGCTGCACTCAGATTCTCTAGAAGCTCCTTTGGAAGCCTTTACTCAGAGCAACAAACTGCAATTTTACATTTTTTCCCAGTTAGTGCCCCTTTCTTCTGGATTGCAAAGCAGGTCCTGAACGCTTTCCCAGACTGGCCCATTTCCCTGCTCGGGAGCTCTCTGCTCACTTACTCCATAACAGAAAGTTACCGTAAACCTGAAGCACCACAATGACCTTTCTAACAGTCTGATATTTTACACAGGGTTTTTTCTATTATTACTCAAATTGAATGAAAGGCTCCATTTTTCCTGACAGAATTGCCTTTCTGAAAACTAGCAGCTGGTGCCAAGAACGGCACAATCTTCTTAATGGCATTTCCCATAAAGGTGATTGGACCCTACTGCATTGTGTAATGTGTGTCTCTATTTTAAAACATTTAACATTGGGTTTTCTATTCTCCCTGCAGAGAAGAAGAGCTTTTATATTTAGCTTTCATTGAAGATGTAACAAACGATATTCTGAGCCTCGGGCTGTTTTCTAACAGGTAGGTTACGGTTGTTTTCAAATTTGTAATGCTGTGTCAGGAACACACGGACTCTAAGAAAGGGAAATAGTGTTCAGTAATCATTTCTTTGACTTTAAGAATGTATAGATACACCATTACCTCTTGCTTTTGTAATGTTCCCTTTTCTTTTTTGCATTCTGTAAGAAAGGAGAGCTAGGAAAGACCTGTGGGTCTTTGATCTGCTGCTGTGTACCATGAGATAAAGCCTCTGTTAGAAAATGACCTGCGGCCCTGGGTGGAGGAACACTAAGAAGAAATCATTTTACTCTGCAGCATCTGTTTTGATAATAAACCAAGTTACTAATCTTTCACACAACAGATCCTCTATCTCCCTTCTGTCCTTCTTCTTGTTTTAATATGAATTCAGTCTTCAAGACGGGCTGTCAGGATGATAATACTGTTTCAGAGGAGGGTTCACCAGTTGCTACATCAGATTTTTATCAATAATTAAGCGATAAGTTACGATACAATTAATGTATTTGAGTAGTGCTCCCATTTTCCATATCAATTCCTTCTGATAAAGAACTCTGAGTTTATAGCAAAAAAAAAAACCCCTGCAATATTTCTGATACAGAATTTTAACCCTTTTTGTAATTCCATTTTCAAGGCAATAAAATTCTGATCTTCCTCTGGGCTGATAATGTTCCCACCTGGTTTTCTATTCTGTGCACTCTCCTTCGTTGTTGTTTTTTTTTCCCCTCATGTCAAAGCTATGGATGTTTAATAAGCTAAATCTAAAAATTAACCTTTGAGAAATTCCAAGAGCAGTCTCCCTCTGGTTCCTTTTTACAGTAATGTTGTCTTCCCTTAAAATCCTTTTTGCACTAATTTTTTTTTTTTTTTAATAATTTCTCATGGAAACTAGATTAAATTAATTTAACTTGTGGAAATTGTTCCTGTGACTGCGTACCTCACTTGTCCCAGAAAGCTTCCTCTGTGCTGAGATTTTTTTCTCATCCTGCTTAAGCAATGGAAGAGACCTCTCGGAACTAAGGGCTTTTCTCTGGCTTTTTTTTCTGAAGCTGGATTTTATTCCTTCCCTTTATTTACACTTGTGTCTATCAGCCACGGCGGTGCCCCTGAGAGATTCGGGGTATTTCAGCATGCCATTAGATGGGTGGTTTTTCCCACCACATAGACCCAACAGATCAAACACACTAGGAGTGACCCTGTGATCACCATGGGCTGCCTGAGCTGGCTCTGCCGCAGCACGTGTCCAGTGGGTACCGACTCCGGGCACCATCATGGTCCCATTCAGCTACACAATCAAACTAAAAACCTAAGGTCATTAATTTATATAGATCTGTTAAAAGTTGGTTTTCTTCCTGTAATTTAATTGTTCCTTTGTAGAGTTCTGGAAGAACTGTTTGAGTGTCACATACAAGAAAATAAGAAGCGTTTGGATGAGGTAGGTGCTGCCCCTGTAATGGTCTCCCTCTGCATCCGACTTCAGCGGTGTTCCCAAAGTCCAGTGGAAGGGCACTGGTGCATTTGCTGGTGACAGGAACCAGAACGCTCAGTGGGAGCAGCTCTCTATAAATGAGATTTTGCAGCCTCCTGATCTGCCGTGATCCATGAGTCACAGGCAGAGTCACAAGAAAGGGACAATAGTCAACTCAGTTTGGTGACACTTGCTGTATAACTTAGTCACCTGATGGTGAGCAGCCTCCCTTTCCTTACCTCAGAGTGAAGCCCTGAGGTCTGGGCAGATGGTGCTGTGGGGCTGGAGAAGTGTCATCCTTTTCTTCCTTCGTCCCCTTAGGGCAAAATGCGCCGCATGCTGGATGTGCTGAAAGCAGAGCTCGGCTGCAGCCCGGGCAGCGCTGTGGAACAAGTCCACCCAGGCTGGGACACCTTGGGCTCGCTGGATCTGCAAGAGTTTGACACGATGGAAGAGCTTGAGTTTACCAGGACAAGTCAGGGGCAAAGGAAAGCTACAAAAAGTGAAGAATTCTTTGGGACCATGGAATTAACATTAAAGGAACCAAGCAATTGTGAATCACCAGCATGTGGGGAAAGTTCAAAGGAGACACACAGCGAGGATGACTTTTTAGAAGGTGTCACTAAAATGATGCATGAAGGGACAGAGGCTCACTCTCCTGTGAAAGCTGAAGAAGACCCAGATGCTTCACCCTCACATGAAGCGACTTTAAACTTGATTACCTTTGACAGTGACTTGGAAGCCAACAGGGAACTTGATGATCTTGAAGAAAGCTTTGCAGAGGCCCTTCAGATCTCACGTGACTATTCACAATAGTAGCCAAAACACAGCTGTTAAAATAGGGCCAGAGGCAGTTCTGTGGAGAACTGCCGTTTGTTAAATAGTAGTAAATTATTTGTTTTATTTTCAGTTTATTTCTGTTTAAACACTATTCAAGTTTCTCTAGCAGGGTATTATTAATTGGGCATTAATTAATCTCTGTAGTAATGTAGATTATAAAAGATAAAATTTCAGTTATCAAATATTGTATATTTTGCCTATATTTATAAAACTCAGAACTGACTTTTAAGAATATTGAAATTCCTGTATATTTTTAGAAAGCTGCAATAGTATGTTATGAAATATTTATTGTTTTCTATTTATAATGATTAAATTAATTGGTAACACATTGCTAGTGCAATTGTGGTCCTGCTATAAAGATCCACGATTTTTTTTTAGCCTGCAAGAATTCATTGTATCCATCTCAAAACATGGTATAGTCCATACCTGGAGAGTGGGGATGGAACTGTTTGTCCATCCTGGGAGGCGGCAGCATTTTTTTCCTTTCTTAGTGTTCAGTCCATTTTTTGATGTTAAATCCCATCGAGACAGGAACTTCTTCTAATCAGTTTGGTTTTTTTGGCTTTTACAATATCTGTAGAACATAAGAAACAAACCTTTTCCATGCATTACCTTGGGTGGAATAAAGAATGAGTGTGGACAGGCAACTTGCCGAAAATAATCTTTTGATGACCTCCTGCCAGCTTCCCTGCCTGAGAAGGACATTGATCTCCAGCTGCTGCAGGTGGCAGCTCCTGAGCTGTTCAATATGCCACTTGTTTGTTTGTTTGTTTGTTTTATCTTGAGCTGTTGCACAAAATCAGCCCCAATTTCTTTGTGTAATAAGTACAGCTGGTACCCGGCACCCACGTTACTGCAGAACGAGCTCAGACTGTGAAAGCCTCAGGAACCAGATAAACTCTGTCCCCAGATACCTCTTGGGCCTGATCTTAATCTGCTTCCTTTGAGGAGGAACCCAAGTGGTTACAATTTGTCCTGGTTTGGACTGGGCTGGCCACGAAACCAATGACAGTTGCTCTCTTTAACCTTTCTCCCTTCCCAGAAGAGGAGGGAGAGAGAATAAGGGAGAGACTTATGGGTTGGAAAGAAAACTAAAACTACTTTAATGAAATATTAATAATAAAAAGAAAACATAATAATATTAAAAAAGAAAATAACATCTATATATACACACAATACATACTAAAACAGTATCGAGCTCCCAGGATGACAATTCCATCACCAGCAGGCACTGGGAAAGTTCCAGACTGGACTCAGTGACAGATAGGAACTGGATTCCAGAACTGAATTCAGAAATGCCCGGATGGGGATCAAAGGCAGACAAACAGAGACTTCCTCCAATAGTCATAGGCCACTGCTCACTCCTGAAGCATAAACTTTTTTGGGGGGGAGAAAAAAAAAAGAAAGAAATCTCAAAAAATCCTCTAGAGAAAGCCAATCAAACAGAAGGGACGTTTCTGGGACTGCGCTGCAGGGCAGATCATAATTCCCCAAAAAAGCAAAAGGCACTTTCCTGGCTGCCTTGGCCACCATAATCAATTACACTTGTTGCCCGTGACAGCAGAGGAGGGTTTGTTTTCACCATGTCCACGTGGCTGGGCCAGGGGCACTCACCATTCATCTCCAGCTGCCTCCTGAATCTGGCTGCAGCTCCAGGGCTCTGGCTCGCCCAGAAGCGGGTAAGATAATGTGAGGACATTACATCCCTCCATCAGAGCTTGTCTCGTTGAGAAGACCTCCATCACACGTGAGCAAAGCCCTTCTCCTGTCCCCAAGGAAACGCCACCTCTATTCCTGACCCCACAGAACTGCAGGGCAGGACACACCAAGGGAGTTGTTGTCCCTATGGTATGAATAATGTCAACACAGAGGGACTGGTTAGGAAAGGAGCGGGGTCAGACATACTCTTATAAAGCCTGTTTGCTCCTCAGCCAGGACTTCACCCACTCCTGGGGCCCAAATTCTCCAATCTGGGTCAATAATGGAATTTAGGGGGGTTTTCCCCCTCCCTAACACTCCTCTTGCACGTCATAAAAAATAACACTCAGTGAACTTTGGCTCGTGGTCAACATGAGTCAGATTAAAGATTAATAAGAATTTCACATTTAAATACCACAAATAAAAACACCTAACCACCACAGCAGTGAGAGTGGGCATGACATCACCTCAGAAACGTGCAAATAACGACACACTCATTTCCTGTAGTATGAGTAACACCAAAATAGACAAAACCAATTCCTTGACCGTATTTTCTGTTGATGAGCTGTCTGAACATCAAGGACATTTTTTTGTGGGTAGATGGAACTTATAAGAGTAGATGTTCTCATTAAAGCCAACCTTTCACAAAGAACACATCCGTCTGCCTGAACCACATGAACGTTTCTTGGACCCGGAGTGGAATTTCTAGTAAAAAACCAGAAGATCCCATGCTCCAGTATCCCAGCAACTGGAGAAGTCAGCCTAGTCCAAGGAACTGGTTTCTCATTGAACAGCCAATCCCACCAGCTACTGGGGGTAAAACATTCCAGAGAAACGTTATCTATATAAAATCAATCAGTTTATCTACAGGTCACAGAATCATGGAATTGTCTAGGTTGGAAGGGACCTTTAAGATCATCTAGTCCAACCACCAACCTAAGTCTGATAAAAAACCATCACTAAACCATGTCACTAAGCACTATGTCAACCCGTCTTTTGAACACCTCCAGGGATGGTGCCTCAACCACTTCCCTGGGCAGCCCATTCCAAGGCTTAATAACCCTTTCAGTGTAAAAATTTTTCCTAATATCCAATCTGAACCTCCCCTGGTGCAACTTGAGGCCATTTCCTCTTGTCCCATCGCCTGTGACTTGGGAGAAGAGACCGACCCCCCCACACTACACCCTCCTTTCAGGGAGTTGTAGAGAGGGGTAAAGATCCAAAAGCAAATTCAGACTTATCCAGGGCTTAAAACTTTCTCCCTTTTATTCACATTTACCTTAAGGTGGCATTTCAAACAGCAGTTGTTTCAGCAGCTGATACGCAAGCCTGACCCACAGCAGTGATGAGATTAACCAACGGTGAGAGCTCTGGGGTTTTTCCTGAGAGGTTTTTTGGTTTGGGGTTCAGTGGTTGGGTTTTGTTTCACCTTTCACTGGGTGACATACTCGGGTCTTGGCACAAGCAACAGCAGAACAGGGCAGTTAATGACCCCATCACAAATCCAGATGCTTCAGAAGTCCCAGTCTCTGGAGCAGTCGGCAGCTGTGATCTGCAACGTAAAGGCTTATTTCTGCCCTGATTTACGCGGGCAACGAGCACACGTGTAATAACGACATCGTCAATGGCTCCTTCAAAGGGACAAAAGGCTGCTGTTGCTGCTTCGCTCTCTAACAAACCAGTCTCTTCTCTTTCAAGCTACAGTTTTGCCATCACTGCTCTTGTTTTCAAAGGCAGGATCCTGTTTATTTACAAAGCAAAGCGGGGCTTTTGGTCACGTGAAGTAAAGATGAATGTGATGAAAGAAAAAGGTGCTCAGATGTCTCAGGGCTGACCAGAAAACAAAACCCTGCAGGCAAAACGCAAGCTGTCGTTCGTCCCTGATTGACCCTGCGTCTAAGACAACTGCACATCTTTCACTTAGGCGTAGCTGCGGAATGACTCCAGGGTCCTGTTTCTCTGTGTTTCTGTACGTTTTTACATCATTTATAGCTACGCAAGGGTAGCTGTAGAACGATGCAGCTCAACTGGTAACGTTCCGTAGAACGTTAGTTTTCCCTAGAAAGCAGAAATGGTTCCATCAGACAGTGGGGGAAAAAAGGGGCTGCTTTTTTTCTCAGCAATGATATGTGCGAGGAGGATGAACAAGAGCACTGAAACCTCAGCATAAATGCAAATTAGGTCCAGGAATTTCATTTGTAGCACCTAATGAGGAGTGTTTCGATGCAGTGATGGCGCGGCTCCTAAGCAGCAAGCCCTCCCCACGGCCTTCGGCACCAGCAAAAGGCAGCATCGCTGGGCCACAAACTGGGGGAAAGGGAAATAGCAATGGAAAATGAATTTTAAAGGGAATGCAGGAAGGAAAGGGGAAAGGGAAATTGTTACTTATTGCATCTTTTAAAAAACGGTGAGACCTATTGTCAGGTAGAAGACAGGTGCAGAGCAGAACTTTAAATGCCACTTGTTTACATTCGCCTTCAAAAGATATTTTAGGGCTCCCACAACTTTTCCACCTTTGTATTGTAGCGTTTGTATTTGAGACCTAAAAATTAATGAAAAGGGAGAAACCCACAAAACTGTAACTCAGGGTGTACTTCAGGGAGCTACGGGAAACTCCAGCATCCCGCTGTAGCTTTTTGGCCACCTGAGGCAGGAGCACAGGCTGATCAGCCAGTGCAGGGCGCTGCAGATGCAGGATGTTCCTAGAGCCACCAAACCTTTCCCTCTGGTGCTTCCCAGGCACTTCACCCGCTGTTCCCGTGACCTGGGAACTAACACCTGGTATGAACACGGGTTACAAGGAACAGAACCAGTGATTTAAATAAAAACAACTTCTCACCCTCCAAAAACCCCAAACAGATGCCCACCAGCAGCCCAACCTTCCTCTTTCCTTTATCCATAGTGAAATCCTCTTCATTCAGAAACAACCACCTCCAGTTTCTATTCCGAGCGGCAAGGCAAGCGACAGGCAAACAGGTGAGCGGTAAATGAATCCGCCGCACCAGCGTGGGTCACAACCAGTCAAGGGATTCCGTTTCAAAGCCTGAGGCAGGTCGTGGGCCAGCGGAAGCTGAGCGTGTCACAGGGATAAAGCATCCCTGGGAAGGGAAAGAAGAATGGGCGGCTATCGCTGGCATGACAAATCATCAGCTGCGCTGCAGGGCACCCCCAGCCCAACCACCTTCAGGAGAACCTAGGAGGACTCTAGGATATCAGGCAGTCCACGAGGAGCAACAAGAAGAGTTGTCTCAAATGAAGGGAACCAAAATTGAGAGTGCTGTGACTCTGTTCTCTGCAGAAAGCCTCCGGAGCAGCTGGGCTCTCTCTTCAGGTCTCCTAAAAGGACCTTTCAGCTCATCCACTAAGCTAATGCCAGCAGACAGAGAAGTGTGTCCCTGACACCCAGGTGACAACACACAAAAGCTACATTCGCATTCATCTTTTAAATTGTGAGACTGGCCTCAAAAACGTGTGGGCTCCCAACCCAGCACCACGTTTTGGGCAGCAGGAACGTCAGAGGCGCCGAACACCCATCCCCACTGGGCCCTCCCTGCTCCTGTAGATCCCGGGCTTTGGCACACATGGTCTCCCCCCCCAGTCCATCCAGTCCGACCGCACTGGGGGAATGAAATTAGACCTTGAGAAGGGCAAGTAAAGGCTACATAAATGGAGTAGGGAGGCACATGAAACTTGAGAGAGAGAGAGAAACTCGAACAGGGCCTCAGCCTGGCAGGCCACAGGGCTACGCTGTCCCTTGCTCACAGAGGACGGGCAGCATGACCTGCAGCACGAGGTGCAGAGCTCTCCGCAGTTATCCCAAGAATTCAGCAAGCCCCTAGGACTCCCCTTACAGTATCTAGGCGAGGGCAGCAGCGTGCCTCGCAGCTCACAGCAGCCACAGCCTCCAGAAGATGAGTAGCAGAACTAGGAGGTGACCCCAGCTCTTCCCAGCTATCTGTTGCTCTCGCCCATCAGCACGCTCGCAGTGAAGCAACGTGTCAAAGCTCTCCTGTCAGCCTGAGAATTCCTTGCAGGACCTCAGAGGTGGAGCCTCTCCAACCAGAAATCCAGCTGAGAGGCATTTGGCACCCTGCTTTTTCCTGACGTTTGACACCAGCAAGACCAGAGATGATACAGATAGCGCGGGTTTGGGAGCTGGCTACGAGGCTTCCCAAATGCTGGGAACAACCATCTCAGATAACACTGGATTGTCAGAGAAAGACAGAAGAGCTCCTCGAGCTCTCAGCTCAGTTTCTCTTTCCCCAGAAACAAACTTGCACAGTGAGTCCTTCCATCCCACCTTTGAAGTCTCAAGCCTTACACAGGGGCTTTCAACTTAAACATAGGTCTTTTCACTGTAGCCTTCCGCAGTGTGTGCTTTCACCATGGCCGGTCATGAAGAAGTTCAATACTTGAACTTCTCAGAGCCTCTGTTCAGTTCACCTCATGGTGCAATCAGATCTCTGCAAAGGGTTCCTGGGCACATCTCCACAACCAGCTTCTTGCTGTCTATCCCTTGACCTGAAGAAGCGACTGATGATAGGTGAGAGGACACCCCTGCCATAAAGCACCATGACACAGTCTCAGGCATGCTCCAGTAACAAATCTACAGGGCAGGAGAGGAATGGGACGGGCCAGCTCACGGCCAAAGGTAACATCACAGGTATCAGGACAATTCAGGCTATAGTTTTAGTCCAGTATTTCTGGTCTCTTTCAACAGAGAACGTAAATCAGCCTCAGTTCTGCTTATTTGTCATAGAATCATAGAATTGTCTAGGTTGGAAGGGACCTTTAAGATCCAACCATCAACCTAACCCTGATAAGAAACCATCACTAAACCACGTCACTAAGCTCTGTGTCAACCCCTCCATCGTGCAGAGGGATAACGCTGACCTGTCCTGAAAACAGGCTCAAATGGAGCATTTTGTTTCCACCTCGATGGCACAAATGCACTGAAAGTGCGAAACTCCCCTTGGCACCCCTCCTAATTAACACCAGGGCACCAAGGAAAAACTGCTCTGACTACAGGGAGTCCACACACTCAGCAATGCTCCTGATTTTAGGTAGATGGGGTTTTTTCCACAGTGCATCAAAGCTCCTGCATCTAATCCCTGTCATTTGCATTCCTACCGCTGATTCTGACTGAGGTGGCCGTAACCTCCTTATGGCTGAGGAACAGCTCCTTCCACCCTTTAAAAATCCTAATTACATTTTGATCCTGACTTCAGACATAGCGCAGCGTTTCCCCTCCCGTTATGAAGGAGAAAACAGATGACCACACGCCACAACAACCCGTGGGCTCGAGCAAGAGTCAGGGAGCATCTACAGAAGGGATCGTTTTAGGGAAAGGCTGAAAGAGCCATTCAGCAGGACAGAGGGAGAAAGAATCTTCTCCCAGCATCCTGGGAGGAACAAGTCCTTGGGGACAGCGTCCCAGGGGGATATTTCACCATCACAAATGGGATCAGCAGCCAACTCTCTCCAGTTGTCACAGTTGATCCTCTATGTCACATGTGGTTTCCTCCTTCGTTGCTCTGGAGCTGCTGGTCAGGAACTGAATGGAACCCCAAAGTTTTGATAAACTTGGTTCTTGTCTATATACTTCTCCTTTTCAAGCCAGAAGTCACCCCCAAAGAAAATCTAATCAGATTTACTGATTATTATAGCTGGCCTGCCCCTGCAAGATAGCTTCCAGGACCACAAGAATCAGGAAATAAAAATAATGTCATGTTTTTAGTGTGTCTGTTAAAGAATGGCTTAAAAAGGAAAATTGAGGCAGCACAATTCCCTAAGATTTATAGTTTCAAATTAAATTGCTTCTCCTAACTCAGGGAGAGAAGCAAACACTTGGTGACTGATGGAATTTAAAGTGATAGAGACCTGCAGCTCCTGGTCTTCAGGAGACAAATTTTTGAAATATAGAGTGAGCACTTGCTCGCTCAGTTCGGAACAAAAAGGAATTTATTCCTATACTGCTGTGGTCCAGGAAACTCAATAAACCCTGACAAATCTGCTAAAATAATATCTTCCACATTATCAAACTAAAACCAAACTATTTTCTAATGTGGAGGCTCTTGCTAAAGATTTTGTCAATGGAAGGACATTTTCAGGTTCAATCGGTCGTGACTATCACAGCATGCAGAAGAAATCAGATACACAGACACGCACACACGAAGTATGCGGTTCCTTCAGACCGCCCATTATCAGTATTAGCCAGGCTTGACAGGGGCTTTCTCCAGAGGTACTTAACACCAGTGAAAATTCTTCATTCGCCTCTGGGTATGATAATTCAGGGTCTGTTCGTGGAAGGATTTGATGTCCTTCTAAACTTACGTAAGGCACATGATTGTCATTTTAGAAATGGTTAATAATAACAATAATCTGAACCTCATCTGCAAGCCCTCCAAAGTCTTTTCCTGTTGTTTTATTACAGCAGATATTTCAAATCCATAGAATAAGCAGGGCAAAAATAATACCAGTTTGATATGTTGGGTATGGCAGATGTTTGGTTTAAAGTTAGGTGGCCATATGAAAGATTATCCTGCAGATCTGTTTGGGAGATGAGGTGATTGATCAGAAATGGGATGGAATTTTTCTAAGCTCTACCATTTCTAGCTCCCACATCTATGTTGCGTAAGCGGAGAGCCCAAGAACACGCACGTGCCCTGAAGTCCTTACTTCAGAAAAGCTCCCCCAGAGCACCATGAAATCGAATGTACATGCCTTCAGCCCTGGGCACATCAAAGATAAAGATGTCTTGTGGTAAAATAGTCCCAGGCTCACCCATTTCCTAATTACGCTTGGTCTTTCTTTGAATTAATGAGACCAGTTTAAAGCAATTGTAGTAACAGAACTAGCTCATAAGCATCAGAACCACCATTCCCCCAAAAGTTATGTTCCACTGGAGCCACACAAGTGCCATCACTCAGACACAAGTGCTGGTGGCAGAAGGTTGGACTTGCCCAGGAGCCAGACTGAGCCAAGGGGATACACAGCGATACCGAGTAACTCATGAAGTTCAGTGCTGAGGAGCATTCACCCATCAGCCCGTCCTCACCCACCTCCTGCAACACCGTTCTCCTGTCGGCACCTGCATCAGGGCTGTTCCCATCATACTCGCAGACTGATCATCCACCAGTAGTTCTTGGGCTGCAGGAGGTAAACTGGCAACATCTCTGTGGCAACTGGGCACCTTCTGTTTTCACACGGAGTCCAGCCTTTCAGGGGATGCTCATAAAGACAGTGGAGAGAGAGAGAATACACATTTATATGCTGTCATTGACTCCACAGGGAAAAGGAATGGGCATAAAATACAAAAAAAATTACTAGGTGAGGAGCCTCTCTCATCAGCTCCCTCAAGTTTCTCTTGTAGGAAGTCCTGGAGGTCTTGCCCAAGAAAGCTGCTGGCTGGCTGTGCCAAATCCAGGACTCAAGCCTCTTCTCCATCAGCCAGCTCTGGCCACCAGAATTCTCTAACAGGGATTTTACAGTGGCTGGAAAAAAACAACTACAGTTTAGAGCAATTTAGGCTTAAGGGAAATTTAGGTTTCTGAAGAGACCTTTGTGCCAGGTCTAAAACCAGTATAAATAAGAAGTCTGATCAGAACTGCTGGGTGGTTTTACCATGTGCTTAGGATCCCAAGAATCACATTTCCCTCTTCTGATTTTGAACCCATGTCAGATAAGAAAGCTTTGCCCACACTGAACACTGCACAGGACATTCCCTGGGATTTGGGAACTGATCAGACAAGTACACAGACAGCTGGTCTGTCGCTATCTTACCGTAAGCTGATTAATGCCATCAAATTGAGCATACCTAGAAGACAAATTTTAATTAAAAGCTCCAACTATAAGAAGTAAATCTACAACCAACTCTTTCCTCTCTCACATGCTTTTGGAAAGGGTTTTTCAACTTTCAAAATCCTTTCATCCCTCCTCCACTTAAAGGTTACAGGGAAAGTTGAATGTTCAATAACAAAAATAGCTTCAGAAAATGCAAAACATTGTAAACAAAATGATAGGGCAGCAGGGACAAGACTTTCCTGACACAAAGATGACAGCTATTGGTATTTGACAGCAAAAGTTTTATCTTCATACTGAGATTCAGGACAGTACCTGCAGTGCTTCAGAAGAGGAATAGCCTCTTTGTGTACAGAAGGTAAAGTTTCAACCTAGGACTATACACAATAACTACGTTTGCTGCTTTTTCTTTTAATAATGGAACAATAAAAACTCACAGTTGCTTCAAATATTTATTTCCATGGCAAAAATAGACTATAATATATTCATTTCACATATATTACATTCAGTAATACAAGCTTTTCTGTCTATTAAACACAATTTGTACATTGTTTTACAAACCAATTTCAGTTTTACAAGAATTAAAGCTGCTTTGATTATACATTTTTACAGTATTGGTGGCAAGACAGCGAAAATAGACATGTTAACCCCTAGCTTAGTACTAGAAAATAATACTTCACGTTTGCTACTGTTTAAACAAAGTCCCATTTAAATCCTTGCAAACTGGCTCAAACGAAAATGAAGCCAGACCCTGCATTCCTCTGACATTAAGGACTCAATCCTACAAAACTGCTGAAAGGACTCCAAACGCCCACTGGCTTTAACCGAAGGAAGAGATTTCAGCGATGTGCAGGAGGTGACACATCAGCGATGCGCAGGAGGTGACACGCTCACTGATTTGCCAGGTCAAGCCTCCCAAATTTCCATCCGAGTGCCCCCAGACCAGCCATACAGAGGAGAGGGACCTCGGGGATTTCAAAGCCATTTAAGAAAGTATCTTTGCAAAGAGCACATACGCCAGTCTGACAGACTGGAGGATTTTACATGGGTTTTCCTCATCAAGTTTCCCACCTTTCTAAAAGTCAATGGCATTTGTAAAGTCTTTAAAGTATTTT
This sequence comes from Limnodromus scolopaceus, assembly GCA_028565335.1. Lineage (NCBI taxonomy): Eukaryota > Metazoa > Chordata > Aves > Charadriiformes > Scolopacidae > Limnodromus > Limnodromus scolopaceus. The sequence continues at coordinate 46,457,189 of JAOXNO010000041.1, forward strand.
AAGAGCCTCCGTATTTTACCTAAATATTTCCAAATGGAAAAACAGCATTTAAATTCCCTTTATAAAAGTCAAGCACCTTCTGAAACTGTGCTCATAAAATTAAGAATTTGGTAGTTCGGATTGCCAGGTATCTGATCCAAAATAACTTTACATTATCTATAGCCTTGCTCTCTCACTTGCCCCAGGCTGGATCTATTGGAAGCTATTCATTAGATTCTTTGCATTTGATTTCTATCTTCATTCCCTAATTAGAGCTGAATAATAGTCTTCCGAAGAACAAATACACTGGAGGTTATTCTTCACCACTGAACGCAGCATCACATGGAATATTGCAGAGAACAGAACCAAAGGCCATTTAGCAACTGTTTTTTGAAATGTTCATTGAAGTTAAGAAATCCTTCTTTTTTTCAGCCCCCATAGACCTTAAAGGAACATATGTGATGCCAACAGAATGCACCAAGTTAGCTGGTCCCCAACAGGATCTTACTAAGAAATATTTATAGGTTTTTAATTATTATTTTTTTTTTTTTTACACACAGTTGCAACAGCTGTTTGAAGTTCAAGATTTTTCCCTTCCCCTAGCACAGTATAGTACTATTTTAATACCACTGTATTGCAAACGCTGCACTGCAATGTAACTTCTAAGCACATGTTAAATTCCACATTTCAAGGTCCTAAATTTCAGCCCAGCCTTAACCTGGTGCAATTCACACCTACTGTAAACTGGCTGCATTCACAAAGTATTTAGACTTTCAAATCATCTCACCTGCATCCACTCGAAATTATCACAACAAAACTGCACCTATGCCTATTCCCCCTGCACTTCGCATGTGTAAAACCAGAGACCGTGCTTTGAAAACTCTGACCTTTAATAAGTAAACAGAGACTGAGCTGACAGATTGCATTAAATACATTTGGACAGGATATGTAAAAATAACAGAGCCTCTGAAAAAAAATATTTGGAGTTTCAAAAAATCACATTTTAAAATGCCAGTAAAAATAACACCTATGACTACATATTCACTTACCCTACCACGCCACGAAAAACATACCATATGAATCAAACCCTTCTAGCAGCTCTACTGTGGATACAAAATGTTCCAAATCCTCCTCCAAATGCCTTCAGCCATTCCTCAAATCCTCACTCTCCACTTCCAACATTTTGTCCTTTCACAAGGGAATTTCTTCTGAACTATCTCAGCTACTTCTTCTTTGAATGCTGTAGCTCCATGTGTGCACACTCCTGCTGCATTCTTTTGGTTAATTCTTGTAATCTATATTTAAATTTAAAGCAGACATGTGAGTATTCATGCTTTAAGGGCTCAAGCTTTCATTGGCAATAAGCCCATTTTAATTCCTACAATATCAGGAAGAACTGCGGGAATTCTGTATCTTGGAGGACTGGACTCTGGCTTTGCATAACACTACAGTATTGAAAAAACCACAAAACCAGACCCTAAAGCACAGACTTCTTAACAACTGAAGTGTTGTTTCTTTTAAATTAATAATTTGAACTAACTACTGAATTATAGTAAGGAGTTCGCTATTTTTAAGTCCAGGGTTTACTGATATTAAAAATGAGGTCTGGTTACACAGCCAGCTTGTATGATAACCAACCTGCAGTTCCCAAGTTTGGTCCAGAGGCCATTGAAATCTATGAGCCGCTCAACTCTAACAGCTGCTCCAACAAGGAAAATGTAGCAGCAGCCTCAGGTAGTCTTACTTATTAAATTTAAGAAGATATTTTTGGAGAAAACTGCTCCACATGTCATCCACTTCAAAAAAAAAAAAGATACACAGCATTGCAAGAGGAGCCAAAAATACATTTCACAAAATGCCAAGTTTTTTTTTTCCCGTTTCAGTACACATTTAGTTTAAAATTATTTGTTATTGCTTTTTTTTCTAAATGTTGACAGTAAGTCAGAGCAGCTTTTCATGCCAAGAAACTGCAGGAACTCTGCCTCGCTCACCTGCTTTGAATTAAATGTATTTCCAGATAAAAACCGTAGCACCCTGCACTTGTAGTTTTCACCATTCACTTGTGCAAAAGGTATCAGTCTGAGCAATATTAAGGCATAAAACTCTTCCTGCTTTTCATGGGGGACAGCAGAAAAGGGAGAGCGCTCCTGTGTGGGCTGCAGGAAAGCCGAGCAAAACTCCCCTCTGTGCCACAGCTTCTCTGCCACAGAACAGGGCTCCGATTTCTGTTCCTAGAGAACAGCTACTCGCCCAAGACTACAAAGATTCCCAGGCCAAAAAATCTCTCATTAGAGCAACCAAGACAGAAATCAAATGTGCAGAAGCCCCTACTACACTTTGTGGGTTCTTCTCCTGACTCTTCATAGAATTTGATTCTAAAAAGCATTTTCCACCTCGCCCACAAAAGACAGTCAAACCTGTCTCTTCACAGTATATAGCACCTTTATTTATCCCTGAGAGCTCTGGTATCCCTAGAGATCAGCATCATCTTTTGCCATTTACTGCAAGGATGTCTTCATACAACTTTTCTTACTAAAAAAAGCCAGTTCAAATCTTGCATAATAATCCGGTTTCATCCCCATAAAAACAGAAGCACATTTGGCAAAATGGACAGGCTTACCGTGGAGTTTTAAGCTTTTGACAAATAAATCCACCTCCGACTCCCACTGTGGCTGGATTTGGACAGTGGATGTTCTTATAAAGTCCAACACTTCAAGATGCACTGAGCGCAACTACAGGTAAAAAAGTATCCCTTTTCAAGGCTCAGAACAAAGTGCTAAAAACTGAATTTTCTTTTAAAAGTTAACTGAAAATCTAAACAATGGTTTTTAAAATTAATTTTGTTACAGGATGTTGTGAAGTTTGTTTTCATTTGGTATCTTTAGAAGAGAAACCGCTCATTTTCAATGCTGACTTGGAGCTATAGACTTCCACACAAAAGCAACCCTGCTGTCTTCAGAGGGAAAATTCACAGAAAGCCAGGACGATTAAGTTCAAGTCTATTAATGCAAAACCAGACCGCTGATGGACAGAACTGAAAACTGAAGTGGAGGAGGTAGCAATGTTATGCTTCAAAAAATAAATCTAGAGAGTGACTATCAGATTAGAGAGCAACCGCCTCAAAGCGAACACAGCTTCTTTCAGCAAAACAGGAAAGAAAGCCAAAAGACACAAATTTCCTCACCCACCTCAAATAACTCCATAAATTTTGGATTAAATTGCTTGCTTTAACTGTTCCTTTTAATGCTTCACAGCTGACGTTCTGTCCCAGTAACTGATGAACAGCTAAAAACTATTGCTTGAAGTTGTGGTTGTATCTAACATCTTTAAAAGCTGCTTGTGTCAGGTTATGAAGATCACAGTACAAAGTTCAGAAATGGAAATGCCAGAAACTGCTAGAGCCTACTTTCCCATTCAAAATTATTGCTGAAGATAAATGTGAATGGTGGCAAAAAATAGGAACATTTTCAAAACACAGCAGATGCAAATAGCTAAGAATATGTTTGTTTCTCTCAGTACTTCTGCTAACACAGATGTGTCAGATTGGTTTTTACATCTGGCAGTTAACATTTCCTAGGCATGTTATAGTTACTAAAAGAACTCCCCCCCCCCATCTGAAATATTCAATCCTACTTTTACTGAGAGTAGAACAATATGGTCTGAAACCAGACCAAACGCAGCAGGTTAATATAGTGTACTTTCAAGTAATACGTTTTGTACAGAATGACGTATTAGCACAACATCATTTGGACCATTCTGGGGGTGGGTGTTGTAGAAGTGGAGGAAATTGAGGCAACCTATTTAATATTCTTAATTAATGTTTTGGGAGATGATTATTGTTTTGAAGGGGCTTTAATTATCCATAGTAGCTTCCAAACCCTTCTTACAGCTCAGAAAAAAATGACATAATTTCACCAGTGATAAAAATGACTTTCAGTCTCATTTCATTTCGCTAAGCAGGTATCAAGGGAAATGGACACTTAAAAACACGCCTGCAGACTGGTCTACCATAGGGTCTTCTTGAACTTAAACTGGAGATCTAGAAACTAACAGCTTGCTTTTGAATAGGGATTTTCAACTCAGCATCTCACAACGCTTGTAAAGGCAGGTAAAACCACACTGTCCCCATTTGAAAACCACAGACAGAGGATTATTTAGGGATACTGTCATTAGACCAGACCCAGGGGCCAAAATGGAAACTAGCAAAGGTAGGACCCATGTTTGGGTCCATGCCACAGCCACCCACACAGCTACATACAAACATACCCACATCTCCAGTGTCACCTCTAAGAGCTTTGACATTCGGCAGGTGTTCTCTCAAACAGCTTCTAGGGATATTCTTCATTGCAACACTGCATGGCATTAGCCAAATCTGTTCTAGTACTGACAAAATAATCTGAAGGATTCTACAGAGACTTCCAGTGGTTTAAAGGCTTTCTTGACTGGGAACAGAGACATTTTTAATGGTCACCTTTGCACTGTGTAAACCAGCAATCATAGCTGCCACACTCCTCCATTATGTTTCATACCATCATTTCTGCTTTGCCACTATGCACCTTCTCACTCCAATTTTGGTTCTCTCACTTCATCAACTTAAAAGGCTCTTCCTAAAATAACAGGTTAGTAATGGTATATTACTATATGAAACAATGCATGATTATAGCTTCTATGTTTAACTACATAAATAACAGAGCAAAAAAAAAAGTGCTTAAAACATTTGCATCCACTTTGATTTCAGCCAGTAAAATCAAACTGTCCTCTAAATATATGAATAATACTGAATATGTACTTTCTCTCATCCATTTGTTTCCAAGAACCTTGTAAATAATTAGAATATTTTCCTTCTGCTTTTTGCAGGTAAACACGCCTCCGTGGAACTCATCAGCAGTTAACATCACCTTTCACTTGTCAGTTCCTTTACATGGCACTGCAACTACCTACCAACAGCTTCCCCTAGTACTCTCTGCATGATTTTTGAAAAGTTAGTTCAAACATTGTCAGTCTTCTCTGAAAACATTATGCTGTTTAAAAAGTTTTGGGTTTTTTTTAATTAAAAATGAATATAAAAATAACCGTCCTTAAAGCAACAGCTTAAAATACCTAAGAGCTGCTAATTTTGCTGAGTAAACCAGAGGAAACCAAAAGTTCATTTTAAAAAATATAGACGTGTTGTTCTAAATATAAAACTGAAAGCAGAACAAAACTGCCTGAGACCTTTCCATTCCCAAGGAGCAGGTTTCTCACCCCACGTGCACTGAGAGATTTTTGCACAGTTAACAATTATGCTTTACAACATGTTAGTAAAATTGTGCCGTGTACTTCCACTCCGTAAGATACTTATTTTGCCCAGAGTAACACCACCCTAAAGAACATATGCAAGTACTACAGACCAATACAAGTAAAATCATTCCCTAATTCAACTGCAGCTGAACATGGGAAGAATTTAGTCCAGTGAAGATCCTGCTTTGCAGGGACTGTTACACTGACTCGCATTTAACAGTCACATACCAGCCCTAAAAGGTAACTGTGTGATTCATTGTAGGAAGAAAACACCAGTGAGAGTAGATCTGCCTGGACAACTGTGATTTTCTTTCTGTAAACTCTTGCAGGGTCCCTCAGGAAGTGGCAGCGATTAAATAAGTCTAGAACTTTTGAGAAACTGAATGAGAACTCCATAGACGAAAGTGTACTGTGAAAGAGTCTGCACCATCATCATTCTCTGCTGCCTCAACTTGTCCAGCACTCGTGGGATGTCCAGCATCTGGAGGAAGAGAATAAACCGTTACAAGTGACTGGTGAGCAAGGAGACCGGTTGGCACTTTCTCAGTGGGAGGTTTAGAGCAGTACCAGTGATCTAAGGGCAGAACCAGCTGCTCCAGGTTCAGCTCTGACAATTCCTTTCCTGCGCCTGCACTACACCACCGACCATGCCTCCTCCTCTGCTGTGAAATACACGTCACGTTAAACTTGCCCATCTCATGGGCTCTTCACGTTTCTAATGGCTGCAAAAGTCTGTCGCAATGTTAGGACAGGGATGCCCAGCAAAACTGTTTGTTGAGTCTCAGATGGCACGTTATATTATTAACAAACACTTTACAGCTATTTGCTTCTGGCTAAAAGCTGACCAGGTTTCATTCTATTAAGCTACCGTCTTGTCCTCTGCTGAGACTGATACTGCAAATAAATACACTCACTTTGGAGTAAAATATTTAATAACAAGCACAGAGACAGGCCAAAAGCATGTTCTTTATTGTCAATTAAAACTAAGACCTGAAGTAAAAGTGGTAAGTCAGGGTGAAATCCAGAAATATGCTCAGTAGCCCAGGGCATAGCCTGTTGCACCCAGTGACTCAACATCTTATGGAGCCAAGACTCCAAATGAGCATTCCAGTAGCCAGTGTGTAAGTGGGCAACTCTGGAAGATTATTAACTTCTGTTGAATTGCCAAGAGCTTTTTCAGCCATAGTTTTAAGGGCTCTGCCAAAGGACACATCTTGGGAACACTCAGATGAACAGCCAAAATATTTGTTAGGCAGGTTATTTACTCTTCCGCTACCTGACATTATTTAAAGCACGAGGAAGAAAAAGAGATCACCTCATTGTGTTCCAAACAAGCGATCATGATTTCTGACAGAATGACCACTCCTGTTCGTCCCACACCTGCACTGCAATGCACCAGTACGGGTGGATTGGAGTTCTTAGGATCCGCGGTGCTGTTCGTGTGGCGCCGCACTGACTGTATCTCTTCCAAGTAGGCTGTTAAGTTCAACAAGATAAGAATAATAAATTCCGGGGATGAAGCCACAGAAGCCATGCTATTACGCTGTATGACCACCAGAAAAGTAGTGATTTAACGTAAGACATCCCACAGAAAAATGATGCACTCACAAGTCATATCCCAAGCAAAGCAATATAGAGCAATAAAGATTATCCAACGTTTGTAGGGCTTTCTTTGCCTACTCCTCACCAAAGGCAGCTTGTGGCCACCTTGCTGCTTCTGGAACACACTCAAATGTGTAGTGTATGATGCAATTATGTTTTAATCTATGTGAGCCTTTAGTAAATTATGTATTTGCCTTTAGACATAAACAGTCACTTAAAAAAACTGGCAGGTGTATTCCTGCCAAAAATGTAATTCAGTATCTCTTGTTGGCGTGCAGGAACCTCTTACAGCAGAATGCTTGGCATAATTACCAAAAGTTAATTCACATGTAGTATTTTAGGAGGTATTAAAAAAAACCAGAAACAGCCCCAAACCAAAGCTATTAAATACGACTTACAGAGAAATCCCTTTAAATCCTCCGGGCAACCATGTTCTGGCCAGTCAGTGTACTGCAGGTGCCAAACTGTTCTCTCCTGTCCTGTCAGAAGATGCTTAATCTTCAAACCCGTTGTTGCATAGCAGCCTGAGTCCGTACGGAATCGTGTGGTGATCTTAAATCTTCCATATGTTACAGTGTTGTGTCTTGAACCAAGACGTGGCCAGTATCTGAAGCTTTTTTCTCGCCCACTTTCCTTAAAAGTAAAACACTTGCTGAACAAGAAGCATAAGAACACTAATACAATTAATGTTCCTATAATGAATGTATCTCTCCTCTATTAAGTTCTACTACAGTATTATGGCTTCTCACTGGGCAAACCAGTCCTAGAATCATAGAATGGTTTGGGTTGGAAGAGACATTAAATATCATCTCGTTCCACCCTGCTGCCATGGGCAGGGACACCTCCCACCAGATCAGGTTGCTCAAAGCCCCATCCAGCCTGGCCTTGAACACCTCCAGGGAGGGGCCATCCACAGCTTCTCTGGGCAACCTGTTCCAGTGTCTCATCACTCTCACAGTAAATAAGAGTTTTCAAATTTACACCTTTCTGCCAAGGAAAGCAAGACAGAATGGTAACGGGGTCACTAGACATTTATCTTTGATTGGTCGTCTTGTTGGAGGAAAGATCCCCTTCCTCTAACAGACCGTAACAAAATCATTGGGGAATTTCTGGGAGAAACCTGACTCAGTTTATACTCACTTCCTCTACTGTCACCATAGCTATGATGGCAATCCCTTGTTCCCAGATCATCTGCCAGAAATCCTGACACGTGTTCTGCAAAGGGCCCTGCGTAGCAATGTAATCCCACTCTATGCCACCAACAGAGATCTGTAAAAAGAAAGGCATTAGATGAGTAATTACTGAAAACTTCCTTTCCCCGATTCTTAAATCAGCCAGTTGAAGATGCACAAACTGACAAAAGACAGTAACGCTCCAGGAGTAGGAGCACATTGTGAGCATTGTATCTCCCTCCCATTTTTTTGCTGCATCTTGTCACACTAGATGCAGAAGAGACACAGTGTTTAAAACTGCTTAGGCACATAGCTAAAAAATGTATTTTATATCATAAGCATAATGTAAAAGTGAGTAAATAAAATTTCTTTTTTATAAATTTAAGGTATTCTAGCCGATTCAGGTTTAGAGAAGCTTTCATACCCTGATGCTGTAAATGCTATTATAAGCACTAAAAAGTCAGAATTAGCTGACGTTTCCTCAAAAAATAGTATCTTACTTGTTTGAGAAGGGTCAGAAGAGTTACTCAACCTTTGTGAATGAGCTGAAGTATAGAAACTATGGTACCATGTCAGTGTACAAACAGATTTATTAAATAAAAGACAGCAACACAACTACAGCCACTGCTTGGACAATCTCAACTCTTTGCAGAGAAAGCATGAAGCCAACTGTAGTTGCACTTTAAGTAGGTAAATGCATTGAAAATGAATTAACTGCCTTGAAGGCTCTTGAAGTCGCCCTGCAACTTCTTCACTTTTTTAAAGAGACTTGAAAGAGCTACGGCTGGGGAAAGGGCGTAACTGAAGATTATAAAATAGCAGATTTCCCCCAGCTCCTCTTCTTCTGCCACTGCAGTTCAAAAATATCATAATCATTGCAAAGCATCCCAGTTTGTTATAAAGCTATTTGCCTTCTTAACTCTGGGACAAATAGGCGAGCCTTCTGTTAGCACCAATCCAGAGAGATGAGACAGAGAGAGAAAGAAGACAGCCAATCAATACAGAAGCAAAATGCAGAAGACCTCTCCAATAATTAACCCTCCATTATTTTAGGTAATGAGGAAAAATAGGTTCCCCCTTTCCCCAAAGAAACCTCTGCAGAGAAAGGGAAAGAGAGAGATGGAGAGATTCTCACTCGTCTGACCAAAGCAAAATTGGTAACTAAATCCATTTTTAGTTACCGCATGAACTGGAAAATACCTCTCCAACAGTATTTCTCTCACCTTGATATGAGACGCGTTGATGTAACCCGTGTTATTTTCTTTGGTTGGGACTAGCTCTACTCTGGTATCATCATAAGGAAGGACGTCCTGGAACCGGTTTCTTTCAGCATTTTCAGGAAGCCGAGCTATTGAGCACTCACCATCTCTAAGTCTTTTTTTCTGAATGCGCTCATATTCAGTAAACACCATCCCCTGCTCTAACCGTTGCTCCAGAACTCTACACTGAAAGACAGAAGACAGACAACCATACGACGTCACATTCTAAGGCGAGTCTATTTTAATAGAGAATTCACGAAGGAAAAAATGTATATATTTTCCTCTCCGACATACTTTTTCAATGCCTTTCCAGCTATTAATGTTTTCACACACATACCAGAATAAATTAGAAGCAACCCTAACCCGCAGGAATTTTGTTCAAGTGAAAACTAAAAAGTCTGTTACACCTCATTAGGTCACAAAGACTGTGGATACCACTGGTGAAAGAAAAATTATGTCATAGTTTCTATAAAGACAACCCAGTTGGGCAAAGAAACATTTGACCAAACCAGACAGCTATGCTACAGTACAAACCACGTCAAACACCTCGGAACAAGAAATATTCATTAATCCTCCTGCTCAATATAGCATGTTAAGATTACATCATTTGCAAAGGTCTCCTTTAACCTTGTAATAAAAAAATAATAGTTAAATAAGTCAACTTTGTCATTTGGATAGAGAAAAACTCTGAAAATGTAAAACAAAACACTTGCCTCAGGCAAGGAGGTAATAATTCAGCACCAATATGCCATTTTCTTAGGCTAAGGATCCTAAACTTTGCATACAGCAGCAAAGCCGTCTTAGAACCTCTGGCTGCAGCCAAGGTATAAATCTAGCATTTTTTCTACTAGTATAATTCAATCTGGTTTACTTAATAAGCTGCGCCCTGCCCCACCCTGATTTATTCTTTCAAAACTGAGTTCTTTCTAAATCATAAGACACTTCTGGAATTTCAGCATATCTTTGCCAACAATAATTAGAGGAATAGTATGTAAGATTTCAGCCAGAAAATTTCATCTATGTCACATGTCCCCAGCCTCTCACAGCAACTGCTCCGCGGTATCAGGTCAGAAAAGTGTCTTGTATCAAATAACCTCCATGCCAAATGTTGCAGAGGAAGGGGTAAAACCTCAATCATACGCAATTTTCACGTCAATACATCAACTGTACAAACTCCTTTATTATCTTTAGGTTAAATTCCCTCATAATAACATGAAGCTGAGCAATGAAAGAGGCATTGAATAAACTTTGAAGTCGTCTTCTAAAACAATATCTCCTTTCATGTCTTCCATCTGTTTTGCATTGCCTCTCCTCAACTGTTTTAGGAATTAGTCCCACTTCATGGTATCTATTCTGATGGCTGTAAGAGGAAATAACCAACGCAGGTACTAAATGTACAACTGTATCTCAATAACACAATTTTTGTCCCTTAGCATCTTTAAGGGATGTATACATAGTTCAACAAGAACTTCAACTGTGTTGAAATGAACAGACAAATCTCCCTCCTATGGATCTCACTCCAAGCCTTCAAACTCCAAGTCTGAATTTCTACTGTGTGACTTGCAATTACTCTTCTTGGCCTGGTCCTTAAAACTGCAGCTGGGAGAGCAGGACTGTTCCGTTAGGTTCTAATCCCTGCCCAGTGACTGCCAACAAACTGAGCTAGAGGGGGATCCGCAGCTGAAGACACCCAACCATGCTCAGAACCAGATTCTAAAGACTGGTCACAGGACGTTCAATAACCACCATAGCCCTTGGTCCACCTCATTGCTTCCTGCTCAGATGTGTGATGACAGCACTGTTCTACATCAGCCTTCACAGGCTGGATACTGACTGTATTTCACTTTCCTGTACCTATTTAATGACATACAAGGCAGGCTGAAGTATATTTACTGATGTTGTTTACCCTGACACAGGCAGATGGAGTCTTCTATTTCTCAAAAAATGATCCTCAAATTCTAGAACCTGATGCCCTCTGAGTGATCTGAGATCTTTTACTGAAATTTAAAATTTCTGCAGATCACACAAGTTCCATCTATATTTTCAGGGATCCATGTGAGGAAAACAGATAAACACAATCCGCACAAGCTGTACCCTGGTGATGCAATTTAACCACAAAATTTATTGTAAAAATTGGATGAATTACTAGTAATTACAAAGAAGTTCAATCTCACACTCAGAGTTTTAATTTTCATACGTTTTCAGTGTGGAAAACGCAAAATTAAGAGAGAAAACAAAGATCTGACACAAAAATGTATCGGTATCAGCAGATACTAGTTAATTTGTTTCCTCTATGTTCCAAGTGTAAGCTATTATCTGAATTACTGTCATCTAAAATCTTAAAAGAAAAATCTGAGTTACACCCAATACTTCTAGGAATGTCCTATCCATCAGAAGTTTCATTCATTCTGTTTCTATTCTTGGTATTTGAGTTATTTTGAACCTGAAGTGTTTTTAAGTCAACACAAAGCACGATTCATATGCATTTCATTTTGAAAAGTAAGCAATCAAGCAATCAAGCATTAAAAAACTTCAACATACCCGTTCATCATTTGTTGCTCTTGTTGATTCTTCCTTCCCCTCATCTGTCAGAGGCATTCTAGTCAAAGCTAGTCCATTTAGGGCAGCCAGCTTTAGAGGCCCTATTTTTTTTGCATCATTTTTATTCTTTTTCATACCCTGCAAAAGAAAAGTTAAAACTTGTAAATATTCTTAAATATCTAATGAAGTTATAAAGCAGAAATGAGACAAGTTCAGTTAAGGAAAGGATACTTCTTTGACCCCTTCTGCAAACAGCTTTGACCTTTTTTTTTTTGATAAGCAGTGCAGTGAGAGATTAAGGTGGTGGGACTACATTCCTCCAAGGACACAACACAAGTCTGTCTTCATTCCAGACAGGTTAATGAAACTGCATGAGAATGACAAATATTGCTCCCTACAAAGCTCACAACTGAGGGTGAGGTGACAATTCTGGATAATTAACATTCTTGGACAAAACTGAAATCGCTTTCCAAGGACAAAAACACATAAAAATGACTCCTTACTAGACTATTTAGTTTGCAGGCACTTTTCTTCCCTGCAAGCAGGCATTAATGATGAGCATATACATTTCAGATATTTGGGCAGAGTTAAACGTTTGCCTAAATTTGCAACAAACTGCACATACAAAATATGAACACAGAACCACAGATGGATACGTGCCCTAAACCAGGCCATGAATCTAAATTATTGAAGTAACCATTCATTATTTGAGAAACATACCAAAGGAAGATTTTTATGAAAGAATAAATTCAAATGATTCTTTTAAGAAGTGAAAGACAAAACTTCATCATCCCCACAGTTGCTAAGTTTGGTTGTGAACAAAAATATACCAAAAATCTGAGTGTATATGCTGCTTGAATGATAATCAATGCTTTCCAAAGCTCAATGGTAGTAAAGGAATAGGAAGACAAACCTAGGAGGATGAGACCACATTTGAAAGTGAAGTGAACGCAAACACAACAGTAAGAGTTCACTGAAAAGCAAAATATGCAAACATTGCTGGGGCCATCTTTCTTACTCAATATGGAATCCAGAAAGGTGATATTCTCAATTATGGAATGGCACTATTAAATGTTACTGAACTAGAAAGTATTTTACTGAACACCTCCAGTGGAAAAAGTTTTAATACCAATTTAATTTCAAAGGTTGCTTTGAACATTTACAATAGCTATCAGCAGGAAAAGGCTGGGTGTGATTTCGGTAGACACATCATTGTCTGAAAATGTGTCTTTTGGAGATCAAAGCACTAAGTGACTAAATGTGAACACAAGGAGAAAGGTATCACCTTTTTTTTCCTATACCCACACAACAAACAGAAGGAAGGAGATTTAAAAAAACATACACAAATATAAAAAGAATTGAAGCTGATGAAGGTTCATTTCATTGTGTTCAGCTCCATGTATAGCAACTCTAACAGATAAAAAAAGTGTGAGAGCCGTAACTATTTAAATACACATCTTTTGAACCATAAGTTGCAACAGTTACTACAGCAGTAGAATATAGATGGTAGTTCCACTGCAGCCCAATTTGTGCAGAAAGCTATTTGACACTAACTCAGGTAGGTAAAGTTAAGAACAATGAAGTTCAAACAGCACAATAATAATAAAAATGGTCTTCCTCCATTAGCAACTGAAATATGCCACAGCCTGCATAACACTGAGAAAAAGTTTCAAACAAAATGAATGGTAAGGACTGCCAGGGAAAATGTACAGTCCCACACAGACCTTGATGTCTCTGTGAGGTGGGAATTACAGGGAAGGTGAAGAAACTTGCAGTTGTTCACTATTTATGGCTTCCTAAGATTGGAGTAGGAGAAAGAGGAGGCAAGCAAGAAATACCGTTCGCAGGATAAAAACAGCTTGAAGAGAAGGCAAAAAGGAAAGGATATGAAAAGGGGAAAGGATGGAGGAAAGAAGAGGATGAAAAAAGAATTTCTTGCATAATGTGTCAGGTCTCCCTCTTAGGTCAGAAGAAGAAAGCAAACAAATCAAAAAAAGTAAACATTCAGCTACATCCAAATTCTCAGTGCGAGGAAGATTAGAAAGCTGGCAGTGGAATGGAAAGAGTTGCTTCTGTTCCAGGTAAGAATAAGTAGGGCAGAATTTGGGATCTAGAACTGACTTTAAATTCACTCACTTCTACAGTTGCCAGCTAGGTTAGGCGTGTTGATGGATGAAGGCTGCAGAGCTGGGTTTGTGTGGGAAGACTATACAAACAGAACTTAGCCATGGCAGAGGAGTGGATAAAAGCTAGCTAAGCAAAGTTATTTAGGGAAAACCAGAAAAATAAAGGTCAAGCTTAAGGTAGCTTTTAATTCACATGTTTTAAAAGCATCTCAGGTTGACTTAAAAAAACAAACAACTTCAAACAAATTCCCACACACAACTCCCACTACAGAAACAAAAGAAATAGTATCCACTTACACCTAATGGAGGAAGGCCTTCCACAATATTCTTCTTCCCAGAAAGAAGATCAGATACAGGTCTCTTCTTTACTGAATCTTTCCTTACTCTGTATCTCCCTGACGTTGTAAGATCAGATTCCGACATAGATGGAGTAAGCAGTCCTTCCCCTCTTCTCTGTACCTGGCTTTCTACTAGTAAATGAACAGGGCTCATATCTTTCATTCTCTTTTCTGTCTCTGTAATATGTAATTTAGGCTCAAGAATATGCAAAGGGCCAGCAGATGAAGCAACAGAGCTATAAGGGTAGTTCAGCACTGAATCATGAGAATAACCACCCATAACGGATGAAAGTTGGGTTTGATCTTCAGGGAGAGGAGAAAGACTTGTACCAGCCTTGTTTTCTTCTTCAAATTCTTCTTCTTCCTCACTACTGTGAATCAGCATAGTGGCATCTGAAAGAGTTTTCTTATGCTCACAATTCACACTTTCTTCTTGCTCACTTTCTTTTTGCTTTGTCCTCTCCATCAGAATGTTGGACTGTGACCCTTCTGAGATAACTCTTGGAAGAGCCACATCTGCTGCCGAAGCTGACATGGTCCTCTCTTTAATTCTTATCCCTTCAAAGCTGGGAGTCAAGCCGGCTATTTCAATGCTGTTCCTCTTCTGCAGCTGAGCGTGGCGCGCCGAGGTTAGAGGTTCGCTGACTTCCTGAAGAGAATGTGCCACCGGCAGGCTGTCTTCTTGAAATGTCTGGACAGAATGGTGCACTCGCCTTGTGATTAGATCTGGATTGCTGCTGCTAATGTAGATATGTCGGGAAAGGTCCGGAGTACTATTTGCAGGTCTTGGGTATGGGTACGGGGGAGGTGGGCGGTAGACTTGGGTCTTCATTATATTTGGCGCTGGATAGTCCTGAGCCTGGAGCTGCACATTTGTCAGCTCAGGGACGCTGACTGCCCCAACAACTGGGCGCTTTTCAGCAGGATAGGGGTAGGGGGACTGGCTGTGAAAGCTGTAGTTCAGGTTAAATGGGTAATGGTTAGATTGTGGGGAAGCAAAGTGAGCGTGTTCTCGTATTTCAGGTTGGCTGTAAACTAAGGCATCAGGCCTGCTGTAAGCATATGAATTGCCAATGTTAAGATTCCTCATAGAATGGCTCTGCCTATCCGTGTGCACCATTCCCCTGTTGAGCTGCCTCATCACAGTTTCGTAGTCTGGCGTAGGGCGATAAGAAGGTGGTATTAGCGCGCTGTGTCTGTGTGATGGGACGTAGTCAGTTCGGAGGACATCACTTCCAGTAATGCTCGGGTTGGAGGACATGGGGGATGGCTGCAAGTAATGCTGCGGATTGTTCAAGGAGTTTGTGCTGTGTGCGCTGTAGACGCTCCCATTACGGATCCGACCGCTGTAGTCGTGAGGGGCTCTATCCAGGCTAGTCTGGGAGTGGCAGTAGTATCCATTCTGATTGCTCACAAAGAGGTTATCTGAAAGTAAAGTTTAAGAAGAACCTTTATGTCCAATATACCAAACAAAGGTACCTCTGTTAAGACACAGCTAATCGATGTTTGAGACTACCAAAATCCCAGTTATTCATTCTTAGCTATGTATTAAAATGGGAAGGAAAAAAAAAACCCCACCCCAGCTTTTTTGTTGTTGACACCCAAGGTATGTACACCAGAATAACCTACTGTGTTCATTTAGATGATGCAAATTCCTATTGGAAAGCATTGTCTCAGTTTAAGAATTATTTTTTTCTGTCTGGGCTAAGTTTCAGTCCAAGTTAAACAAAGTCCATATCAATCTTAAACCACACTAATTGAAAGAAAGAACGTCTACACTGGAGTTTGCACTAGTCTAATGAGATCAGTTTGAACAGCAAGCAAGAAGAAAAAGCAAACAAAAAAGCACCAAAAACCTAAACACCTAAAAACATCCCCGTCACTCTTCTTCTCTCCCTCCAGGTAATAATTAGATATAGTACCACAACACCTTAATAAAAAAAAAAGGAAATCAAATTAACTTCTCTTCGGACATTTTGGAGACAGTTGAAACCACCACCATATATTGTTTGCACATTAACATATATCCACTCTGACAGGTGAAGAAAATGATCTAACAGTTTATACATCCAATATACATTTAATAATTTAACCATTACTTCATTGGATGTAAAATTTGCAAAGCTCCAGAAGAGAGCAACTCAGTCATTTAGATGCCTTTCATTATTTAACTGTTCAGGTTCACCAAAATAATTGCCACACGTGTGTTAATGAATTTACTGACGTTTCCTTTGTAAAAAAATTTAATGAACTTACCTTGGGAGGATGCATATGGTTCAGTATAATGACCATTGTAATGCAGCTGAGGTGGTGGAGGCATCATATAAGGCTGAGGCTTGGGCTAAGAAAGCAAGTGTCTTATTGTTAGTTAAAAACACATGATTTATTTAAAAAATAAATCTTGAAGATTTTTTTATATATAATGTATAATATTACATATATATATCTCATATATAATGTTCACAAAGCCTTAGTCTTAAACCACTTGTCTAAATTTGCAATGTAAGTTTCTCTTGTGAGGTCATACAAGAAATAATAAAAACCAAGGAAACTAAACCAAAACCACACATCACCAACCCAAGACTGTATCTTGTCATCTGACTTCTAGATGAGTCTCCTAGAGACAGGGCAACCAAATTAAAACTAGAAGTGTTTAAAATATTTTTCATCGCAATTATTTTAATTCCATTATTCAGATTATTACATAGAGGCTTTTTCTACAAGTCAGAAACAGTTCCTTACATACTAGACTCATCTTTTCCACCGTTCCTTCTCTTTCACTGAAGAAAATTAATGTCCGATTCAAAGTCAACTGAAATCCATGAAAATGCAAATATAGAACTATTTGCTCTCCTTACCATAGACATCCTGGACGAAGACCGCCTTCTAACAGGGTTCACTGTAACGGGCTGGGTTTGTCTACAGAAGAAATTTTCTGGTGAGATATGATTCTTAACAGCACCAAGATCAATTTCAAACCTTGGAAAGTGCTCCCAAGTCCAGTTAAAAATCACTCTAGATTTCTTGGAGTTATATAGTCCTCCCCAACAGTCTCAGAAGAAAAGAGCTCTGTATGTAAACCATCATCACAGATAGTATCAGCAGAATCACAAAACCAGGTACAAAATACCTCAGTTATTTCCCTGCCTTCTTTCTATGAGGCATAAAAAGGAGACATCCCTGAGGCACTGCAGCAGGGCAGAAAAAGCAGCAGAATAACCAGGGACTAGCTCCAAATTTGAACCCCGTATAAAATCTCATACTGTAAGTTGCCTGTTCTACAAGACCAGGCATAAAACTCTTTACAGAATGTAACGTTACGGATATTACAGAAAGCATGACTATACTGCATGAGCATTTGTATGTTCTAACATTCAAGCTAATAGTAATAAATTTTCAGAATTTGTTGGATATTCTCCAGGATGTAAGGTTTGGAAACCTTAAGCTCCTTTTTCCCCACCCTACTCTGCATCTTGACAGAGATCAAAAGACAACAGAATAATAGACATGCAGGAACTGATGCATTTCAGAAAGATGATTTTTCAGCTCACCCTTTGGGAAGTGAAGGACGAGAAAGGATTGGAAAGCGTGGAAGGGAAAGAATGAGGGAAGATTTCTGAGAGCCCTCCTCAGGTGGAGAGTCCAGGGAGTCTCTAAAGACAAGGTATGTACAGATAAAGAAAAAAAATCCCTGAACTTAATACAGGCACGCATAAGACAATTTTCAACAGCAGGATCAGATGAAAAGGAATCTTAGAGTAGAGATAATCAGTAAAAGGTTTTTTTGAGGACTTCACTTATCAGTAAAACCATGTTGTGGTGAAAGGGTTAAAATAAGTAATCTTAGAGACTGATGCTCAATACAGAACTACAGATTCAGAATGTTATTAAGATAGTAAAGCACAAGTCCCACAAATACACTACTACCAGTATTTCTTATCCCTCTCAAAAGGCATCCAGGTTTACAAGCTTAAAGGTATAAGGTCTACTTTATTCCAAATTAATCTTACTCTTCTAAAATAAATGAGCATCAAACACACTAGCGAGTCATCTGCAGTACAAAATATTTCATTATCTTTCCACTGGCCTCAGCAAATGTTGGACCAACCCCTCCATAGCTATCTTCTCCTTCTACAAAGTAAAGGAATGAAACATTTGGGAATCATGCTTTTTTATGACAGACTATTCACTGAGTCTAATTCTCTATTCTTTGACTGAAGTAACAACTGAAGGAAAGCTGTAGAGTAGCTCAAATTCCAGTCCTCGATTTACAAGCTGGAAAACAGCCCATGTAAATTTAATTTGATGAATTGTATTAAATTTACTTTGCACTGGTGCTACTTGAGCTATACAGATTCCATGGATATCCAAAGGACCACATACCTCTCAGCTGTCAATCCAGCACATTTCAGGAGTGCTTCACATACACTTCCCGCCCTTTTAAAGGCCTCTAGAGTGTCCTTTCAGAGCAGTTCACTCAGACCCAGGCCAAAATCCCAGTGACTGCAGTAGCTCACAAACATTCTAGCAATAGTAGCCCCCAAAGCAACTAAAGTCAGTCACAGCACTGAGATCCAGCAGCAGGGGCTAAACACTATTACTTGTGGTAAGATATCAGTGTTTCATATTGTCCTCTGTTCTAATGCAGAACATGTTTGAGAAACTGGAAATAAGTATTTTTGCAAAAAAGATTAAGAAAAAAAAAACCCAAGTCATTAATTATTACCATCTAAAAAGGACAGTAAAGACATTACAGAGGTTATGAAAGATTTCACTTCCCATGGAAGCTTCAAGGGCACCAAGAGTTCTGTAAAAGTATTCTACTTACAGGCTGCATTTATTTAGTCTGTAAAATTTGTGTCTTGCCACACACATCCTCCACACGTATTTTGCTGTTTCCATATCTTCCTGCCAAATAACAAAACCAAAATTTGCATATTAGGTCAAATACGCATACCCTTCACTTGCTTTCAGACAAGCCGCCAAAATTTTTTAAGATTAAATTAGCACTGACCAATTTTGCTTGTTAATATAACTTCATTACTGTCACCAGGTTTTCCCTAAAACTGTACTTTGTGGACCTGAACACGCACTCTAGCCTAACAATTTTATCAGATTTATGAAAGTTGAAAGTCTTAATTTGTGTTTTTATTTGCTGATGTCTTAGTTAAAAAAGACAAGTAAAAATCTACTCACAGTTTGGAACTGGATTGTCTCTTCTTTGTTTGCCAGCTCTAACGCAAAAAAGGATTTGTTGTGGGACATGTTGGCAATATCATGCCACCTGCAGACAAAAGGGATAGAACATGACTGGCAAGCTCTGATTTTTAAACCACAGAAAATGCATCTGAAGAACAGAACCACCACCAAGAATAAGGATAAAGAGCCAAGGACAAATAAAAAGCTCATCAATCTATCCAAGCAAGTTGCAGGCCATCGCTTCCATGTCCATTAAATAACTGCTGGAAGGAAAGTATGTATGAGGCTAATCCTTGAAGATGCACAATAAGTTTGTTACTTATCTTCTACTTGAAATTCTTTCAAGGGTTATACTTTTTTTAAAAAATAATCAAATTTTAACAGATTTAGTTCTCAGTAAATAATAATATTCCAACTGCTTGAAAGCAAACCATACATTCTAGGGGAAAAAAATAAAATCTAGATTAATCAAAGCCATTAAGGCATTATTAAACATATTTTCTAGAACTCCCTTTCATACTGACAGATGAGAAGAAGTTAGACTGCAAGAAATATAATACCATATATTTATTCAACTTCTTATTAAATATAAATGTAGTTTGATCCATTAGTATTATGTTAGTGTAAATAAAGCCTTTATCATTGATTTATTAAAACAACATTCTGCAGAGCACAAACACAGGGAAAAGGTATGATCTACATACAGGACTCTAAAGGTATTTATACAACTTCCATTTTCATAATATAGATGTGGCTAATAGCATTTTCTGTAGCTACTAACCATCATGTGCATGAGGTAGAGAAACATTCATGTCCCCATTTGGATGTAGAAAAAAGACCCCTCAAATTTCAAGCCTTAGTTCATAGACATGTACAGATGCAATTATGAAATTACTTGAACCAATCTGAAGTGTAACCCACCCTTGTAAATTGTTATCAGTGGGTCATTTGTCTATGGTTTTTTGCCACCCAAACACCGTGATATATCTATCCCTGGTAGAACTGCCCATAGTTATACAACAAAGAAGTAACAAAACAGAAAGTTAGATCCTGGAATTGGAATATGAATATTTTCTGATGCTCTCCAATGTACATGTTTTTCCTTATGTTTACACAGACACTGTATTGACAATTCTTTGGGAAATTATGATAAATGTGTGGACAAAACGTTATTCCTCTCCCCCATGTGCTTGGAAAGTCAGACAGCAGAGCTGTTGTTGCTTAATTCTGTAAGAAAGCAGAGTAGGGCACTTCTACCACTCTACAAGAACATGGCATCAGCTCTCCCATCTGTAGCAGAGAGAGAGATTTTTGTGAAGGAGAGTTAACGGTATTGAATTTATAAATTCTATTAAAAAAACCCCACAACACTAACAGAAAGAAGCACAGTTGCTACTTTCAACACAAGTTCCAGTAACTGTTGGACCACAGGATTTCAAGATTCTGTTCAAGATTCAGCCAAAAATTCAATTCTAGATTACTAAAGTTCACTAAGAATAAAGCATTTCTTGCTCTAGCAATACCTACAGCTTACTAAGACTCATTAAAAAAAAATAAAAATCTTGAGATGTATTTTGTTAAATATATTCCAAATTCTGTCCCAAGGCAACCCCCCTTGAAGTCAGTGGGAACCAGGTCATTTCACATGATACTGAATTTTAACTGCTAGGTAATTTGCAGACATGCTTATGTCGACAATTTAACTATGAGAACATTGAATAAAAAACTAATACAATGCATGAATCCAAAATAATTAAACAAACGTTATCATGTGATTGTCCTCTATTTCTTTTATATATAATATATGAAAGGAACTCCTCGATAATTTTACAACTGAAAATTGTAAGTAAATTGATGTTCCATCTCGGACTTAAGATGCTCTATGTGCAGAGAATTGCTTATTTTTGACTCAATACATGTTTTGCAATGGAATGTATATTAAATGTTCATCTCCTAGAATTAATCTGACTTTATGATACCCATCCTGCAGTCAATACAGTGAAAAATTCCCATGAACTTCAGTATTCACTGTAGCGTGACAACTACAAGACTATAGTTCTGGTTTATCAAATGATTAAATACAAATCAAATCTAAGAGTCATTCATGTCAGTGAGGAACACACGCAAAGTGCATAAAGATGTTTTAAGAAAGAACAATACTGACTTAAATATGACAGGAGGACGTCCATTTTTGTGTTTCACGAAGATACCATCAAGACATGCTCCAATGAATATGTCACTTCCTTGGCTGTCCTGTAAGAATTATGCAAATACAGAAAATAGTCTTGGAAAACAAAGTTACATGAGAAGCAACTACTTTTACAATTCTGTGGGAGAAAAGGGGTGGGGTTTGGTTTTTATTTATTTTGGCAGGAAGTAACCCTTTTTACACCAGGAAAGAAAGCAACTGAACCCTGTTTACCTTTGCAGGATAGGTCTCTTCACCATAGCCCTCCATTCTCTCTACTTCTTGCATATATAGCATTTCTGCATCAGGAGGAGTAAGGCCTCTACAAACGAAAACAACGATCCGCTAGTACTTCCAATAAGAAAAAAATCACCTTTTTTTAACTCTGCCTGACACTGTCAAAGCTTGAAAAGCATCCTCAAGACATCCCGGGATCCAAAGCATGCTGGTTTCATCTCTACCAATAGCTGATATATTTGTCTCAGCCTTTACACTTTGATTCTAGTAACTTCTCTCTCTTGGGCATCTCTAGGGGTAAATGGTAACAAAGACCAGTTAAAATTATCATCTCTGCTCACGGCAGACAATTATCACACTCTTCTTCAAATCCATCATTGTCACCGTATTTTCTCACTTTATCAGAACCATTACTCTGGAACATGTTCAAGACCTGAACTCCTCCTATCACAGCAGACGTGTTTAGGATGCTCTGCATTTCAGGGAAGAGAGTGTCATTTTCTAAATGCTGATCAAGTTTTAACTGTAGTGGTTTGAAAACATGAGAAAGACAAGATCTGTAGGTAAAGGTCATTTTTTTTTTTTTTTAATTAGACCAACTGGCAAAGACAGCTTTCTCACAGACCTGCAGTAGTTTCACAGGGATTAGAAGCTTGTATTTCCCCACCTACCTCAGCTGATCTCATAAAAGACATCATCTCTACCTGCAAAATCCTGTCATGCTCCTTCCTATGTCTCTCAATACTTTATCAATCATCAATCTTTCTGTTTCTTTACTTTTCCCTAATGTCACGCAGATTAAGTTTTTTTTTGCTGAACCTTAACCATGTGACATTGTTACAAAAGCATTTCAAAGATTGATGGATTTCAAGTTTTCAAACTGTTGTTTTAAAGCAATACAGGCAAATATAATCAGTATTACACACACAGGCACAAACATTTTTCACTGATGAACTGACAATGTAACTTTCCTTCGCCTTGGACTACTGCATCTTAGCTACCTTTACTTAAGATCAAATTCTTGCAATTTCAATGCAAATGTACCAGTAAAAAACTGATTTAAATGGGAGGTGAAATTAGTCCAACTGTCTTCTGAGATTCCCAACTTCCTGAGCTACTGAAGCAATCACATTAAGCAATGAAGAGTTTTAGAAATGTTACCTGTACTTCTGATGTAGCAAGGCAACTTTCTGTGTTGCTTCTTCCAATATTTTTTCTTCTTGTAGCCAACCCTTAAGTTAAGATAGCATTTACAGAATGAAATACAAAAACTTCTACAAAATTAAATTATCATAGTTTCTTTACACAGGTGAATTGACCCTCCACTCTAGTCTTGGAGCTTAGACACTGTAATATATACACAAACAAAAATCACAAACACTGTTTTGAAGTGTTTTTACTCACTTTCCCATCTCCACCCCAACCTTCTTTTCAATGTAATATAGAATAAAATTGAAAAGATCTTGGAACATCTTTGCTCCTGTGTAACATAAGGTAGTATATCTCACTCCAGCCTCAAAGAAAACCTTTAATGAATTGGACAATCTAGGGAGCAGTAAGCGAGATGAATCATGGAGTCTTTAATAATAATTTGCATTTGCAAATCTGAAGAAAGATTTAAATTTAAATTTATCAACTTAGAAATTTACATTTATTAATTTAAAGTAAGTACTTACCACTGGAAACAAAGCAAATCTTTGTAGAAACTCCTGAGATTCATACTGATCATAGTCTCCAAAATCAGCTAAAAAATAAAAAATTTCTTGGATTCAAACATTTGTAACAAAATGATTCAATACCCGATTAATTGCAGCAGGATCTCCAAGTAGCAAATCTCCATCCTATTGAACTACGATCTGAAAGTAAAACAACGGAACAAACTAACCAGTAATGCTTATGAAGAGGAAAAGTAAAAACACATCCCATCTTTTTATCTTGTTCAGAAAACTTGGTAACACTCCTTGGGAATGGAAAGAAGAAGTGATAAAAGTAAGTGTTGCTCCAAGTTCCTTAGTTCCTTCGGGTTTCATTTGTTTGGTTTTTTCAAGTGCAGAATGGTTGAGGTTGGAAGGGGCCTCTGGAGATCGACAATAGATTGTCCCAGAGCCTTCTGTGGTCAAGTTTTAAAGACAAAGGATGGAGGCTGTACAACTTCTCTGGGCAACCTGTTCCAGTGTCTCACCACTCTCAACAGAAAACTTTTATTATGCTTGAATGAAATTTCCTGTATTTCAGTTTGTGCCCATGGCCTGAGAAGAATCTGGCTCCATCTTCTCTAGTCCCTTGTGCCCCTGAATTCCTTGCAGTACAGCTCCAACAGCACAAACGCCGCACAGAGCAGCTGGAGCACCCTTCCACTCTCAGGCCTTCTACAGCTCCTTACACCCAGACATGCAAAAAAAGTGGGACCTAGGAGCCTTTCCAGGCTCAGAGGCAGGCTCAGAAGGGACTTAATAACAGTTTTGATTTTAATAACAGTTTTGATTTTACGTCATGCCAAAGGGCTTCCCAAGGAATTTGCCTATTTTTCTATTTCCAGGAAAAAAATAGTCAACATTTCAAAGAAGAGAAATAACCCTTGCTAAATTGGAAAAGATGGTACCGGTCTCACAGGAGAAACTGTAGAACAGCAGTCTGTACGGGATGGCTCCCACAAATATAAACCCAATCCCCAAGTATACAGATCTTATTTACATTACCACAGAGTCTCATCCATAATAGTATAACCTTAGAGACACTCAGGAACCAACTTTGTATTAAGCCTTAAAGATTAATATGCAAGTTATTTATGATGAAAGGGGAGAACTTGTGACACGCTACACCAACACAGCACTTCAGATAAAGCAGTGTTTAGAATCAGGCTATTGTAATTATTTCAAATACAGATCATTCTTGAAACCAGTTCACTTGAAGCAGCAAACAACTGCTTCTGTTCGTTCACCAGCTAAAATTAACTACCCTACCTGGTATAAACTACTTCAGTCATCGGAGCACATTAATTTAGAACCTGCGTTTTTTCCGAGTTGTTTTTTCACTGCGTTATCAACACATACAGTTTCTTTCTTATACAAGACTGAAAAAGGAATGTGAAAGCTAAAAAGGATAAATATGTTCCATCTGGAAAGAGGATTATATGGCAAGATTTCTATAAACAACTCACTGAGCAGAGAGATACTTACACTGCCCAAAGATATGAAAATAACAAAGCAAGATTTTGTCAGTTGAAGACCATTAAATCCTGGCTTGGATTAAACAGATTCACTGTTATATAAACAAGGCACTAATATAATTCATTCTGCTGCGCTGCTAACCGCATTTTCAAAAAACATAATCATCGTCTTTAATGTGATACTACCAACACATATAATTAAAAAAGACAAAAAAACTTAAGCCAATGATTTTAAGTCCTTTTCAATTTTGGCAGATTTACAATTCCTGCTAGATATACCAGAGTGGCGTTCACCGTGAAGCAATACACAAACACATTAAACAAAGCTGTTGCCATTAAAAGCTTTTATTTTGAGAGATTTAACATCAAACAAGCATATTAGCAGGGAACACCAGACGTGATCAGTACAGACAGACTTAGGACTGGTGGTTCTCTGATGCACACTCTATTCCATCTGACCCCAGCTAGGGAAAATAAAGCAGCCATTTTCATGAAGGTATCACAGAAATGGGGCTTCAGGAGCGATTTGAACATAGGAATTGTTAACAGTCTTGCATATGAACTTGAAATAATCTTAGGTGTTGGGATATTTGAGAGAAAATACGGAGACACAAGTACTACTGTCCATTTAAATTTGCTTATTTATTAAAACATGTCTCTTTCTCTTGTTACCATGTCAGACCAAAGAGTTTTAATTAACAGAAACAGATGAAAGGTGTCTCAATGTAAGCAGCTGACTATAGTCCCCAAAGGAACTCCAATGACTAAATCCAACTCCTGAAAACCTGTGTTAGATACCCAGATCCACCTCTGAGGACTGCATAGAAATAGCAGCAAGTTCGGGGCCACTAATCCCACCACTACCCCTCCTCAGGCCATACGACAAAGTTCTCAGGAGCAAGCCTTTCATAACTTACCTAACTGGGTCTTCAAGTGATAAATACAAAACATGCAATAGGAAATACATCACCAAAGTTTCTAATGCAACATTAGCTAATTGGAACGATGGCTTTACTTACCCTGAACAGCTAAACCAGCCAGATGTATTGCTTGTTCCAGTGTGCAAGGAATGCTGCCCTCCAAGATATCTTTCTTTAATTGCAAATAATACTGATACCTACATAGGAAAAAAAGAAAAAGCTAACACGGGCTTCTTAATTTAAAGAGAGTGCAGACGAATACGCCTGCATTTCCTGTTCCTCTCTGCATTCCCCAGTTCGTGTGGAGGGGAGTCTCCCTCATCATTCGGTCTCGCTATTTCATGGTCTTTGTTTTCTCCTCCCTTCCCTTTCACGTATCATTGCAGAATCTAATACCGCTACCTCTTAAAACAAAGAATCTCCACAGTGTCTATGTACTACCATACCCTCTTTTTTTTATTATTTTTTACCTCTTCCTTCCTTAATATCTTCTTATCTCCTCTCTACAGCATTCAGTACACTTCTGCAGTATTGCTGCATTCTCTTCCAATAGATCTATCATTCCACAGCCCATCAATCACAATAGTGACTTCCACTTCTGCATTACAACTTCTGAGTACATTTTGTTCTCACTTTAAAGGCACCTCTTTTTTTTTCCTTTAATCTGACCTTTTCCTGAGTCGTATGTTGTACTGGCAACCATGACCAGCTGTACCATTTGTCCACAGTCTGAATCACTGTTTTCCTGAATTCTTCTGCCCTTTGTAGCCATCCATGGAACACTCTATCTCGAGCCCAAAACACCACAAAACTCAAAAATGCCATTACAGCTACATAAACGTTGCCAAGAAGGGCATTTTTCTTCTGTAAGCTACTTTTAAAAGCTTCTTAACTTCCTCATATTGTATGTTAAATCTCGTGAACTAAGGTTTTAATACTGAGAACATGGACGCGCGTGCTGCAATTCATTCAGTGATTAGAAAGGTCAGGTAAATTCCACACAAATTTTCATCAGGCTAAAAGATGGCTCTCTTCCCTCACTATTTAACAGCCTGTTAAACAGTGACGTTTTATAACTGTTTTTTAGACTTTTCTGGAATCTACTACAAAAAAGCAGTATAGCGTATGACAGCAGATAACAACCTCATACAACACTTACAAAGCCAGCTGGGACTAAGCCCAAACAATAATTAAATCAGAACAGCTATACATTAAGACACTAGAAGCCAATGTATAGGCCCATAGGAATAACTGGCCAGTATATATGCTCAATTTTACTTTTTCCCTGCAGCCAGTACCACTTAGGTGATCTTCCCCACATTCACAGTGGAAATGGATATATGATATGAAAGCTCCCATCCATTTTCACTACTCAGTGATACACAAAAAAAAACACAAGCTGCAGCTTAGCCTATAGTTTGCCAATGTATTGTACTGTAAGTACAGAAACTACTTAAAGCAAAATAAAGGAAAGTGTGGCTCAATAAAATCTGCATGTGCTTTGTGCAGGACGGATGTCCCCAAAAGCAGCATGTGGACCTTCAATACAAAAAAAAAAGGGAGACAAATATGAAGGAACTAAAACAATTAAAAGTCTGACCATGCAAGTATGCTTATTACTGAAAACAGGTTTGAATCAATTCCCAAGATCACCAAAAAGGTAGCTGTTTGCTTAGTTTATCACTTATTTTAAATATTCAAAAGGGAAACAAATACACAGTTTGAACAAAATTTCTGCCTGAAGTAGTAATTTCCATTTCTATAGAGGTGGGGGAGCAAAAAGCAGACAATTTTTAAATAAACCACACATTTCAGAATGCTGAAAGCAAAGTTATAGACACATGTAAGAAGCTTACCTGGTAATCTCCTGCTGAAGTTGAGAAACAGTAGGCACATAGAACACTACTCCAAAATACACGGTTGGCTCCAAGGCATATTTGTCCAGCTGCTTTTTCAGAGGCTTGTCCAAATCCACCCATCTGCGCTGATTCTGCTTATTATAATACCACAGACTGAAATACGTAATCTGAAAAAGAGGCATTTCCATGATGAAAAAAATGTTACTATTGCAGTATTAGATAAAATACATTGTATGAAAAACTTGCTACTTAGAAATAAAGGTTTTAAAACACTGACTAAGGCTATGAGTTAATGAAAACTTAGAGAACTGGGTAGACAATATCAAAAGCAGACATTACTTTCAGATGAGCAATCCACATACACAAGGTCCCCCACCTAAAACATCAGCAAACCTACCCTTTATTTGCAAACAGTCCCTGACCCTGTTGTGGCAACTCACAGACGTCAGTAGTAAGCATTTATGTGTGACAGGAAAACTAAAGGAACTGAGGAAGGCAAACAGCAAATGGGATCGGACAGCAGGAGAGCAAAGCATGGCTTCTCGGGGGAAGCGGCAGTCAGGCTCCCATGGGATGCTGAAGGATGAAAGAGCGCAGGACAGTCAAAGACAAGCTCGTTAAAGCACATCTATGGCTTGTCCCACCAGCAAGAAAATGCCCAGGTACCGCGGCAAGGTACCCTGCCTGGGCAGGCAACTCCTGACCAAGCCAAAACACAAATACAATATGCACTGGAACAGACTGCCCCGAGAGGCTGAGGATGTCCATCCCTGGAACGTCAAAATCCCACTGAACATCTTGAGCAACACAATATAACTTCACTGAAATTTCAGTTTCTCCACTATGTTTAAACCGATTAAAATCTGCTCCTGAAGTATGTATTTCATTCAGTTCTGGACCATCAAACAGATGTGGAGCGGAAAATACTCATGTCGTTATCATAGCAAAACTAGAAATCACAAGTTTTTCAGTTGAGGGAGGGAGATAAGGGAAGGGTACAAATTAATAATTAAATCTGTAGGAATTTACATGGAAATTCTCCAAGTCCCTGCTACATACACATTACTGTATGTAGAAATACCAACACCTTTAATCCAACACTTTTCTTTATTTATTTTCAAATGGTTTTAATTTATATAAAATAAAGCTATTAAGGATGAGGTCTTATAAAACAACAGATTATTATTCATCATAATGGTTGGTTTTTTTACATCAATAATTTCTGTTAATTAGACTTGGAAAAAATATATACCAAGCAACAAAGTATTTACTGTTGTTTTCTAAGAAGCTGTAGCATTTTGATGGTTTGGAGCACATCTGAAATGCACCAAAGAGAAACAGCTGATAGTAGAGAAAGGCCGCTTCAGTATTTCCCTGTGAAAACCCGCCTATATACACATCTGAAAATTCATATACCTACATCTTCTTAGATTATAGTCTAAACAGGATTAAGAGTCAACCCCCCTGGAATTCTAGCTATCCCTTGTAGCTCCGGCAGGCTGAGCATGGGTGTAGCAATCACAGCATGGGCAGGTACCCTACATACCAAACTTCAAGGACAGCAGTAAAGTCAATGTTCCATATCAGAACAGATCATTAAGTAATTTGGGGCACAAAAGTCAAGGCGTAGCATTAAATTAATAAAACCATCCATTCCATAAAAGCATTTTTTCTGGAAAATTAGAGCCAATTCCAAGGCATAATGTTCCCTTGCTGTTGCATACTGGCGAAGTGTACTTCTTGTCCCCTCTCTAAATTAGCATCAACACAGTTTTAAGTGATTGATGGTAAGTTTTGGTGGGGTTTTTTTTCCCAATGTTTCAAAAAAATGCTCTAAATTAAAATTACTGTTATCATGTAATTGCAAAATCAGTATTCAGAAGACAAAAAAAAAAAAGTGTTAGGATGAAGTCTGACCATTTAACCTTAATTAAGATCCCTTCTGCAAACTCTAACACAACTCTGGTGCTATTTGATAAAAGGCAGGCTGTAATACAAAAATTAAGTTGAATTAGAACCATTCATAGAAGAAAAAAAGCAGTTTTTCCAGTATAGTGGAAGATATCTGGAGAAAAGGCATTATGCTGATAAAATAGTTGCTAGAATGAAATTGTAGAATGCTTCAAA
This sequence comes from Limnodromus scolopaceus, assembly GCA_028565335.1. Taxonomy (NCBI): domain Eukaryota; kingdom Metazoa; phylum Chordata; class Aves; order Charadriiformes; family Scolopacidae; genus Limnodromus; species Limnodromus scolopaceus. The sequence continues at coordinate 46,487,185 of JAOXNO010000041.1, forward strand.
ATAGTTTCATGGTTGAGAAAGTTTAGAAATCACCATAGAGAAACAGACTGTATTTCAATATCGGAAGCAGAGTTCTCTTGTAAAGTAAATCCTAAAAATTAAATTTTTCACATGCGGACACTGTGTGGTCTTTACTTCTGAACTCTGCAAACCAAGAGTCAAATTTAGTAAGTCATAAAAACTTCCAGTTTCAAGAGGACAAAAGGAACATGGCTCTGAATACAAGTACTATCAACAACACTGATTTCTAAATTTCTCAGCGCAGGTTCACAAAGTTTGCTGGCACCTAAGACAGCTTTTATTTCTGTGCTTCAATCCACCAACCATAAGGCAGAGGGTGTGGTAGTCCTCCCGGCACCCCACAAGGATATTGAGAAGCCAGTATCTTAAGATTCCATAAGATGCGAGGAATTATAACAGCAGTATGACACAAACTCCAGTATGAAAGAAATACTATGTTTGTTGCAACATCACAATAAAATGAAAGCCAAGCAAAACACGATGGACTGAAGCCTGGCTTCTGGCTTGTATGCAAACCTTTCACTTGACTTCAAGGGCAGAATTTGATCCCATGAGTTTTCAGAGGAGCTTATGCACCCCAGAATATTCACACTGATTAAAATAGAATCCATTTTTATTCATTGCTAAAACATTTTATTATTGGCAGCTCAGGACAACACCCAATTGTAAAAAGAATGTCATGACATAATTCTTAAAATATGTTAAGCTGTTAACACTACTTTGAGGTTAATTTATTTTAGTGACTTATTCATGACCCAACCCCTTTGAAGAAAATCAAATAGAAATAAAAAGAAAATAGACGACTATTTCTATAGTCTATCTATAGAATCTATAGATTCTATAGTCGACTGTAGACGACTGGACTATATCTTTTGGTATGATGTATGACAAAAGTCAGAGAAGTGGGGCTGACTGGTCTTCAGAAGAGACTAAAATAAAATGTCACTGTGGACCTGAATCGCCGAAGAGCAGGGTATTTTGAAGACGGAGCCAGACTCTCCTTGGAAGTGCTCACTGCAAGTATGAGAAGCGGCGGGCACAAACTGCAACATGGGAAATTCCAACTAGATCAGGAAAAAAATTTCACAACAAGACTAGCCAGACATTGGAAGAGTTAGCCCAAAAAGGTGTCAAATCTTCATACTTGGAGGCACTCAAAATCACTCAGGCAGTCCCTAAGCCACCTGATCCAAGCTGGCCTTCCTCAGCAAAGTGTGGGGTCACGCAACCCTAAGACTCCCTTCCAACTCCAACTATTATGTGATTCTATGTCATTATAGAATTGGTGCTGGCAAAGAGAAACAGCTTACTGAGAAATTCCTGGATGTAAAGCAAGTAATTTTTTTTTTTAAAAAGTGTTATCTTTTATATCTTTTACAAAATCATTAAAACCTGAGCTTTAAATCTTAAAATTCTCATCAGTTTCCATATCCATTGAGTATATTTGGCTGTTCCTCATCCGTTCTGTAATTTGAAATGGAATCAGTGAGATAGTCCTTCTTCCCTGTACCAATTGCCTGCTACTAATTAGCTACAAATGATTGCTGTATTTAATTTTATTTTCCTTAATATGGATCAGTCTCATCGCTAATATAATTCCACTTTAATCTAAACATCATTTGTATGTATCAGTTATTCTGATTAGCAGTATAAAAAACCCAAATGTTTTAATACAGAACCTCAGGGTCTATTTTGGTCACAGCTTACACTCTCTAGAAAAGAAATACAAATAACAGTCAGATATTAAATGTGTGTAATCTCAGTTGAGGTTAAGAGCACCTATTACGATCCCCAAACTCGACTATGTCTTCCATCTTCTGGCAATGTAATATAAAGTTATGTTCCCTAGGACTTTGAGACAACACTATTACTGCCATGTTTGGGGGAGGAGGGAGGAAAAAAAAAATTAAAAAAACATTCTCTATAAACCCTCAGACTAAAGGCAAAAAAAACCCCAACAATCACTTTTTGTTGATGGAAGCAGGGAGGAAAATAGACTTTACCACACAACCCCCTTGAGGCATAGCAGTGTTCAAAGTTTACTTCGAACCTACGTATTTAATTATGCATTTCCCAGTTAATTTTCATAGGCTGTATTATAAATCTTACAGAATATTTCACAGGTTACAAATAGACTGGAAATGAGAATTGTCTTCTAACTGTTAATACAGTGCCTTCTAACTAATACAATCTGCAACCTGCCTCAAGGGGTACAGTGACCTGAGGAATCACCATCCTAAGATGCGGGCAAGAAATTAAAAAAAGAAAACAATAACAGGGTTTACAGAAGAATGCAATCAAAATATGTTTTCAGGCTTTTCCTTTTTTACACTGGTACATACAAATAAAACAAGCCATAAGCCTTTCCCGAACACAGTGCTGAAAACACCTTCTCGTTACTGAAAGATAAGCGCTGCAGTTGGACTTACAAAATCCCAGTTAGCCCAAAGGCTCCACCGGGTCTAGCTTTATTATATGTTTGGACACAAAACAGCTCCTGCCATCAGGATATCACAGTTTATTTAAGCCGCGCGCAGGAGAACTCGGTCAATAATCTTGTACGCTGCATGACTGCCAGATACCAAGTGAAAGCTTTACCCTACGTCCAACATTAAGAACTACAGAAGGACGCAAGAGGCCCTGAAAATTCTCCAGAAACTCCACTCTTATCACAGCAGACAACCTCCTCCACAAATCTTCCCAATCTCTACGGGAGAAAAGATCTGGAGCTGCCTGGACTGGCCAGTGTACAAGATCCAAGGCTTCCTGGAAGCGGTAGAGAAAGAAACCCGCGAGCCCTGCCACGTACCAGCCTCTGCAGACTGCCACAGCCAAGTCTTCTCGCAGAAAAAGGAGGACCGCTGGCTCGCCTCATAAAAACCCCTCCCTTGAAGCTCCTCACTTCAGGGTACTTTTGCCTATACTATTTTTGTTGTTCTGGTACTGACAAGATCTTCAACTGTAGCTGCAGGAGGGAGCGCTTAGCAGGGTAGCTGTATGAATACAGCGAGGAGTCAGTTTTAAGTCTTAGTTCTTTCATAATGTAAACCTTTTTTCCAACACACCACCCACGATTATTTACTCCTAATGGGGGAGTATTTAATCCAATATGGGTTTCCCAAATGCTATTTAAACAGAGCAATTGTCAACTATAGCTTAAAACAAAACCATTGCCAACTATAGCTTAAAACAAAACAGCAGGGATAAGAAGTAAACAAACAAAATCAATACTTTGCATTGTAATCTGACACATTCTAATTTATTCTAATTAAAACATCACACAAATCATAATCCACTGCATTATACACCCTTCAAATATCTTGAATAAACGACCTTCTGACAGGCAATTAGACAAAGGTAAAGTGGCTAATTTTCAAGCTGAAGAGCAACACCTTCATAGTGCATACACAACATTATATCCCAATCAAGACAGATTTTAACCTCACGCAGTTATCAATCAACATGACCAAGAAGTGTGAAAACATAGCTTGTTTTATTTTTAAATTGCGTTACTTTTTCCTCACCGCTGACCAAGGCCCTGGGAAGGATGGACTTAACGTATCTGCTTTTGACCCGCACCTCGCACAGCACTGATTTAAAAGAAGTACCATGTTCCCATTCATCAGAGGCTTAAATTCTCATTGCTTTACAGGGGGGAAAAGAGAAATTTCAAAGACATCTAAAATTACTAAACAATAAACTAATGTCTTCGGTTCAGAAGTAAAGAAAAATTGGTCTAAAACTATACAGCAATTCACAGACATTGAGACAGTGACAGAAATACAATTAGGTGTTACATTCAAATTCTGACCTAACTTTATAAAAAAAGCTAAAGAAATCAGGGGTTAGGCTTCCTAATTGTCACGATTGCCTTCATGGAAAAACTTTAATTTTGTGCTGCTCGGTGTGGTAAGACTGAGTGCAAATATTATACCAGAACATATAGAATTTTTCCTTGAGAAAAAGGAAGAACTACAATAGTTGCACTGAGGCAATTACTGATTTTTGGCCGAGTGCTCTTTCCTCCAATTTATCTTGGCTCCTAAATTACAATTGCAGCATGCTTATAATTAATGACTGTTTTAGATGGAGTCACGTTTGTTTTTCAATAAAGTAGCATCTTTTAAATTAATTAGATTACACACTGACAGTCTGCATTTTTTTATATGCATTCCCCCATGACAATTTCTCCTTTCCCAATTTTAGCAAAACTTGTTTCAGAGAGGCAACCAGAGCAGTTCAACTATGAGCGCTGCTTATTTCTCCAAACATCAGCTAAAATTTTGTCAGACTTTGTTACAAGGCATAAATATAACTACGTTAGTGACCCCCCTGTCATGACTTGGCCCAACTTTTATTTGCCAGCCATCATGTTTACTGATACATACATATGTAAGGATATTTATGGTTGCACTTGGCCTCATTTTAAAAACACTCTTTATGAATGCAAAATTCAAATTAAGAAAGCACCAACCTGAATTAAAGGGGGGGTGTGTGTGTGTGTGTGTTTTCTCCAAACGAGAGCTGATACTTCAGAATTCAGAGCAAAGTTTTACAGCATAGTTCAAGCATTTCTGAAGCACTGTTTCACAACTTCAAAGTTATTCAGGACCCGCATAACTTTGATTCCTTCTTTCCTATTCATGTCTGAAACAAACACAGGAACTTGCAGACTCCCCAGAGAACTTCCCTACCATTAGTTCTTGTAATTGGGCCCAAATCTCTACCAGGTGTCTGCAGTTAAATCAGACTCTGCTTGTACACAGTAGCAGAGTTTGCCCCTTCTTTCTGGTAAAGAAGTGTTATTAGAAACTAGAAACAGAAGAAGATCCAGCAAGAGAGGTAAATCAGTTGTAACGTCTCCTGCCAAACATCCTATAGATACCTAGCTGTATTAACATTTAAAAAACCATTTCTATACTTTCAAGTATTTAATTTGTATACTCATACCCTAGATACAAGATGAGCAATGCTGCAGACACTTTTTAAGGTAGTTAACAAACAGAGCTCTCAGCAGTTTTTCAGAACTTGCAATTCCAGAATGGTTTTCTGCAACAAATACAGCTTTTTGCATAAATCAAGTTTGGTTATAGTTCTCTCACCGGATAAAAGACAGGCTGCGCTACAAAGGGTAAGTAACTTATGTTCCCTGTTCCCTTTGGCTTCTTTCTCCAGTTCCTCAGTTTGAGAGAGCTGGATTACATACCCGCTCGCTGATGAGTCACATTCTGGGAATACCAGAAGATATTTTTTCCTAGTTTAATGCATTCATTTCACTTTTCTGTACGGTCTACCATTCAGTAAAAAATAAAATTGTCAACATACTTAAGACTTCCTATCCCCTAGCTGTGTCCGTTCTAGTACACAACCTGATAAGTGCTAATTGGAAAACCAAAAGAAAACCAGTGCTTAGCCCCACAAAGCATAATTTGAAGACTACTAATTTACATATAGATCTGTTAAAGCAAGTATCTTCAAAGAAGGCGCAGCATTAAAAATAAGCCACTCAGTTCACCGTCCAAAGTCAGTAATTGCAGACTGTACAGGAAAGAAAGAGACATTTACAAATTTTACCATTCCATGTATAGAAAGGTAGCGACCCCCTCATACCTTCTGCAATAACCTCTTTTGAAGGTGCATAGGGACCGCATGTCACAACTGCGTGGCCCATACACAGTAATCCCAAACTGACGCCTCGGTTTTCATAACCGCGTTGAGTCTCAGTATTCAAAGAGTCAGGCACACTTTCACGTTTAACACTTTGAATTCACACTCACTCCTTAAGCATGCTTAGTGCATTAACAATATGCAACGTCTTACAGAAAGTACTTAGTATTTTACAGTATCAAAGACTAATGTTGTTTTTGCAGATTTAAGCAAAGTGCTCAGCAATTTTTTTCTTTCTGAAAAGTTTCTACCAAGCAAGCAGTCAGGAATAAGCCAGTATCTGCTTGGCAAATGTGACTATTTAAAGTCAGAACAACATTTTTTGAATGCAAACTCTGGAAAGTAATTTATATCCCTACTTTCCATTCCCTTTTATTGCAACACATTTTCCTGCCAAAATAATCCATGCAAGAATGCATGACTGAAGGAATCTGCTCAGAGTTCAATAGTGTACTGTCAACTCCCTTAGTCTGATATATGACTCTTAATTGAGGCAATTGCCATCTTTTTTTTTTAAAAAAAAAAACAAAACAAAACAACAAAACATATTTTTAGGAGTAGCTCCAAAGAAAGATAATGAAGAATAGCTGAAAAAAACTGTACCTTCACCACTCTGTGACTAGTTCAATAAAAGCTAACAGTCATCATTCAGGAAGACAAAGACTTTGCGTTTGCAAACCAAATATAGTTAAAATTCTCTACCTTCCGTTGACTTAGCAGTGACATCTGAAAGTGGATAGATAAAATTGAGAAACTCCATTCACATAACAATAACTAAATTCTAAATATATGATATCTGATGTGTTCTAAGTTAAACACTAAGGCTAGGAGTGTAGTTAGATTCTCCCTTTGCTGGAAAGGGCAAGATAAAAAAAAGAAGTCATACTGTCGCACAGAATTGCATTTTTCCAAAATAAATGTACACTAAAAAAAAAAAAAATACTTGGGAGAATCTGTAAGAGTGCATATTGGTATTGAAAACAACCACAGTAAAAAAACACTTAGAGATTAATGGATTCACATCTATTTCATTTATTTAGTATTCTCCAAACAGAAAAAAAAATATTTCTGAAAACAAGTGACTATATATAGCATTTCCTACTGAGAAATCCTACAGTAATGCATGCTGTGTACAGTAATAAATGTTTGCAAGATTGAGTCCTAAATTTATTTGCTCAATATTTGAGCAAAGTTGTAAGCTGTTGCCATTGCTCGGCAATGAAAATACAACATTTCAAAAACATATAGTTATTAGACAAAAATTATTTTCACAATAACTCTTATTTTAACCCACGTCTGGGGTTTTCATCCTGTATTTGAATCCCATATTCAAAACACAACTATATGGCAGATCACATCATAGAGCAATAGCATCTTTTTCAGAACAACATTAGAACACTAATTTTTTATTAGAAGTTTCCCCTCTCCTGCCCCCCAAAAGTGCACATGCTGTCAGCTTAAGGAACTTTTTGAGAACTTCAAAAGGAACTTTTGAGACGCTCATGGGAAATGTCAGTTTACACAGGACTGACAGCATTCGATGACTAAAATTATAATAAAATTACATTCCTTCAAATGTTGGTAATCTATGTAGATTTCCATAAACAACATTGTGCAGCTCAGCATTTCAGAAGTAATTCGCTCAATACAGGAGGATGTACAAATAATCACTACATGTGCAGGAGAAGAGCGAATTTCAGTTGGAAAAGGATCCTTCAAAACATGAAGTAAGGAATTTTTGAGGAAGAAGTCAGGTTAGGCAGATATATACAGATATACAGATTCAACTAGCGCAAACCATGTTTCCTCATGAGGTCAGCACTCAATCTAAATGACTATATGCTTGCTCTGAGACAGTATCTGCAAACATGTTTGTGGTATTTGAACAAGCAATACAAATAGCTGGTCACTGGTACACTTATCACATTTTTTTCTTTAAGTCCTTTTCACAGCACTAATCCATCAGAAAGTAATACACACACACACAAATAACACTCTCTTTCATATCCTTAGCTAAAAGTTGTCTCAAGTCTCATGGCAATTCTTAACCAAATTGCTTAGGTGGAAAGTTTTTTTGTTGTTTTATGTTTTGCCTTTTTTTTTTAAACCAGCATTTTCAGCATTGCCAGGTTTAAAAGTCACTTCGTTTATCACTCCAAGCTTCTATTCATTGCCACTTCTCACATATCCTCCCCGTGGGCATTCCATAGCTCTACAACGTAAGTTTGGGACCTATATGATTCCCCATCAAGAAAGACCAGAACGTGAAGAAGCAAGGGGAAGCAGGATAGCTGCTCCAGCAAATAAACCAACTGCCCCAAATGGTAAGGAGTCACCACAGCCATCATCTAGCACCAGAGGCAAAGTCCGCCTTCGCCAATCAGTTCACTTACCTCCCGCAATTCAAGCCTCTGAGCCACCGCTTCCAGACTTTCCTGGCCCGTGCTTTCCACCGACAGCGTGAACTCCACAAATTCATTGTTGAGCAGCTGGATACGAGCCACCAAGCAACTCTTGCTGGATACTGTATAACGTCGAGTTCGTTTCAATTTTAACCCAAAAGGCAGAGGCATCTTCTTTTTCCCGCACAGATGGTTACTGATAAAAAGCTACTACCACTGGGACCTTGCGAGGGGACAAGTAGCGATCTCTTCTCAAAAGGTAAGGAGCTGTAAAGTCTCCAGAGATCAACCACCAGCAGCAGTATCCATTAAAGACAAGCAAGTTTTCCACCAAGAGACAAGTAGAAGGGGCATCCACTGGAATCCTAGCAAGGAACAAAAGAGAAAGAGAGTAAATACAAGAATCGGGAATACTTTGTCTGAAAGGGGAATGTTAACATGGGAAAAATAACATGTATATTTTTTCTAAATCTAAATAATCAGTCTACTTTTCCAAAACGCAGAGATGTTATGCATTCAAATACTGAAATAAGCACCAGAGTTTCTGGTTTTTCCACAGACGACACCAGTCTTTGGCAAGATAAATTTTTCTTTTAAGTTTGCAAGTAAATAATGAGCATTCATCAAATGTGGCTTCAACATCTTAAAATAAGTATTTCTAAACTGAATCGGTATTTAAATTGAATACCTCTACAAAGTTCAAGTTGCCTAAGGTTTTTCTAATAGTGAACAAAGCCATTTTCTTTTAAGAGCAAAACCAGCAATCTGGCTTGTTTTTCAGAGCGGCGTGCAGCCTCAGCCGCTGTTGGATTAAGCAAACAAAAAAAAAAAAAAAGCCCTATAAACGATTAAGAAAAAAAAAAAAGAGGCAGGAAGAGAGGCGTTTAAGCTCACACCTTAGCCATTTCCTACCAGACAATTAAAATCCAATTCCTCTAATTGTCCCTGAATTACATTATTTCTTATGTCGAACTGCTATACAATGTTTCAGGTTACTCTTTGCCACACCAAGAAAGCAGGCAAACTCTGAGAACCACTTATTTTCTAATTTTTCTTGAAAAACATACATATTCCCAGCCGAAAGGCGGCCACCCATGTCCCCACCTTTTGCAAACACTTTCGTGCCGCCTCTCTGGTCAACTCCGTAACACACAACCTTCGCCTTTCTCCTCCTCTTTGAGGTGTTTTCTGACCCGCACGCACCCTAACCTGTGAAATTCCTCATTATCTTACTATGAATATGAAAAAGAAGAACATTTTCTAAATACAGGTGGGTGGGGTGTTTTTTTTTTTTTTTTTTCTGCATTAGTGTGCGCGCTGAGGGCAGTCGCTCCAGCCAGCGGGGGCTACCGCTGAGGAGAGCGCTTCACACACGGGAGGTAAAAGCCACCATCGCCTCAGGGAGAGGGTTCCAACGCCTCCCAGACAGCCATGAAGCCCCCCCGCACCCCACGCTAACACCCCTGGGCCCGTGGGCACCGGGCTGGGCCGGTGAGGGCCGAGGGAGCGACCGGGCCTGAGGGGGCTGGGCCGCCCTGAGGGAAAAACGACCCTCCCTCCTTCCTCTCATTGTTAGGCCCGGGGAGGCCCTGCCTGGGACCTCTAGCGGCAGCCCCTGAAAGGAAAAAGAGGAAGAAAAAAACCAACCGCCTCCTTGTATTTTCAGGCTGGTGCCAATTAGTAGCAGAGTTTACAAGGGATAATTTGATTTCTGAAGAGTCTTAGAATGATCAGACAGGAACCACACGAGGATATGCGTTTATTTGGGGTGGGGATCTGAAGAAGTAGTCTTCCTAGCGCACCTGTTTTTAAACTCTGAAGGTGTATCTATAAACAAATAGCCCCATACTACTTGTACGTTTATATACATACCTAGAAATTGAATGTTATTCAACACAACTGTAAACTCTTTTGGTTGAAAATCTCATATCAGACTCCCTTGTAAGCAGCAGGGCAAATAAGAACAGGAGGCGGAAAGGCACTAAAGGCCTAAAACGGGGAGAAAGAGGAGGCAGCGCGGCATTTTTCCTCGATGACATCTTCGCAACCCTACTCCAGAGAACGACCATCAGCCTACTTCAGGACCACGCGGCTAATAATCTGGAAGCAGTTCTACCATCCTACACAATCGCCATCCTCAACAGGTAGCCGCCTACAATCTTAATTGAACCAAAAAAAACCCCCGACCCAAACACTAATTTATTTTTGGGTGCAGCAGGGGAATAAATAACAACTGATAGCAACAGGTTTCCCTGAAAAATTTTGGGATACGTGGGGACTCCTCACTTTATTACTCGCTCTGCACTTTGATCCTCCAAATCCCAACTCCCTGGAGCAGCATGCAGGGAACGCTCCACAGACAGAAGCTTTTAGTTTCCTGCCCACTGCCAGCAGAATCTCGCACTGGGTTTATTCCTGGCGGAGAAGCTTTTGGCTGACTGACCTCAGCTCACGTCCCCAGGGCCTGTTTTCCAATACATTCTGTGCAGAGTTACGCACTTTCTTCGGTGCTACAGCAATGAGAAAAAAAACAACTTACTCATCCTTTTGAAAGCTGCAATCAGAAGTGCAGTGGTGTTTTAACCTCAGTTATTATGTAGTACCAATACAAAAGACATTCAAACTTCATCAGGCCATTAGAAAAGTATTCTAAGGGCATGGAAAAAAAAAAAAAAAGAAATAAAAAATATATAAATCACTAACCAGAGGCTGACCTGACAGGGGAAATTCCCAACCCATCTAATGCTGACATAAAGCAATTGCAGACTTGCAGTTATTTCGCTCTGCAGACAGGTAGCAATGTGAGCATAAGAAGGAAGTTTAGAGCAGAATTTTCAGAACGTGCCAGGAGCGCTTTTCAGGTTATGATCTGTGGTTTGCATTTATTGCTCTACTGAACATTTACTCTAAACGGCTTCATTTTAACGCAGTACACGTCTGACGTAATCTTCATTACTTCTGAAACATTTATAACAAGGAAAACCTAATTAACTTCCAGTCCATGTCACAAAAGACCAACTAAAAAAAAATCTCCTGACATATAATAAATTAACGTTGTAGAATAAAGGCGAGTTTGATGAATAATAGAGGAACCATTCAGTAACTTCTGCTAGCCATGTGTAACTCTTGCAAACACAGCTGTGCTGGTTTTATTCAGCAGCTGTGCATTCTGCAATGCTAAGTGCTCTCATATTTACCGTGTGCATGACTTTAAATTCAGACACATCTGCATTGTTATAAAGTTACTTTAGCAAAAAGAAACTACACACTGCCAGGAGTTACAAACCCAATTGACAACCTCTACAATAACAAGCCTTTATTTAGCAAGCCTGAAATTTTCAAACAACTAAAAATGTCTTTAAGTAACTTTGTACGTTTATATTTCAACACAAACATCTAGTTTCAAAAATATTATATTAGAATTTCAGCAACATGGCTGTGACTGACACATGATTATTGAGCACGGTAGTAACCTTCTTCACCTACACCTCTCACTCCCCCCTCAATAATCAGCATTTTATTTTACCAAGATTTTTTAAACAGCCTGCATGAATGCCAGTGTGTAAAATAAAACTAAAATATACCATGCCGAAAAAGGATTCCTATTATTTCAAATGCTTAAAATACATGTATTTATTTCAGAAACATTCAGGGAGCCAAAAAACCCCAGAATACTCCACCCTCCCCTTGTTTTACCAGTTAATCTTTGACATGACTCTTGGACTGAAAGAGCAGCAATAAGTGCCTATCTCAAACCTCCCCTACTTCCAGAAGCACAGTTCCACAGCCTTTACTTTTCAAAAACTAAGTGCTTGAAACTCCTCAGTCTTACAGTGCACAGCAGAGAAGATCACCCACTATTTTTTTTTTTACTGTGACTGCTGTTTTCCCCTTACCTTTTGCAGCGATCCAAAGACACCGAGTCTCCTTTCACATACGTGTAGCCGAAAAAACCCCGCAGCTCTCCCAGACTTTTTCTCCCGGAGCCATCTCATCGGTATTCCTCGGGAACTGACTTACTGTGTTCCTCTTGTCCGAAACAGCTGCTATCTCGGCTAACCCACCTTCTTCTCAGATCACTCATAGTGAAAACATTCCTCACTTCCTGTCTCAAAAAACTTGCTCTGGGTATCATTCCACTGGGTAAAGAGCTGGGGGTGGAAGAAAAATATTACAATAAAATCAACCTGTGCCGGCTAGCTCTTCAGGCTGCCTCCTTCATGTGACGCTGCGCTGCATGAGCACAAACGGCGTTTCTCGGGAATATGTTCAAATCGCCCGTCTCTGTGTGCCTCCGTGTGTGTGCATTTAATTTCTTTTCCTGGAGGCGTTCCCCTCGGTCTATCCATGCGGAAGGATACGCTGAAAGAATTAAAGCGAAGGCCCGTATGCTTGTAGCCCATTACCTCAGAGAGTTGGAATGCCTGGCAGGGAGAATGTCAGCAATGAACAGCTGCTTCTCTGGCTACGGGGGCATTACAGAAATAGGGGTTACAACAAATAGCAGGCAATCCTTGCTTTTTTTAATCATATGATCATTTATTTTAAGCCTTTCCAATTAAGGCAAATCTCTTACCAAAAAAAATCCGCTGGTCTTATTTTCACGCAGCTTGGAAAAGTTTTAAAAGCTTAATCCGTGTTCAACACCAAATGACTTATGCACATACATTCACGTCTGCAGCTAAAAACAAAAATAATTGAAAAGCTTCAGCTGTTGGTAATATACATAGCAAAAAAAATGCAATTAAACATCTTCCAGCTCTTACTTGGACTTAAAACTCCCAAAGGTGTCAGTGGAAACTATGCTTTCAATAACAACCATCTTAGCAACCATTAAATGCATATCAGTTAAGTAATGCTGTGTTTAAACAATGCAAGCATCATATGAGGGGCTGCACTCCAGTGAGCCAGACAAAAGTATATACAAACTTGCAACAGGTCTGGGATGAGGAAAAAGGTAAAGTGAGGGTGTAAACGCTGACTCACGGCTAAAACTTAGAAAGTGTTTTGGTAACATAAAGCTACTGTCTGAGCAGGTCTAACCTGCAGATCTGCTATGCAAATAGCTTGTTACTCGGGAGGGCACTAATCTCAGCTGAAGTATGTAGGTAATTTTGTACTCTGATGAATTCCTCTGAGTTATTTCTCTTAGACACAACGGGCTTTCCTCTAATCAGGGGAATTTCTCTTTTTCCCTCCCCTGTACATCAGCCCCAGTTATGATGAGCAGCCCATAAGCCAAGGAAAGACCTCATTCAGGGGAATTTTTTTACATTGAATAAAATAAACTAACTTCGAAATGAACTAGGCAGATAACCTTTTTTAATGGTATTTGCTACAGGCCAGAATTATGGTTATTCGACAGAGAAAACTGACAAGTACAATGCATGACAAACCAAGCCATGAAAATTCAGGGTAACAGAGGCAACCCTTCCTATTTCTAAACAATTCATACTGGAAACAAGGTCTGAATTCTCTTATCTGTCACATTTCCTATTCTGAACTTCAATCACACCCATTTCCTGCCTGATTCCCTGCCTAGAAGTTGCATTTATTACAGTTTTCTTACTTTCCCTGTTACCCCTTACTGTATTTTCTCTCTTTGCATTTATGTTAAAGACAACACATCATCTGAAGAGACAAGTAGGGTATTGTCAATATGCTACTCTGCAGCTTACATCTTCTCTTTTTGAAGCTCATCAAACATTCCAGAATTAAATTTTTACTTCTGCTCCCTATAATCCCAGTTTGAATCCTAACTTTGTGTTTTTCTGCCCTATCTCATTTTTTGCCTTATCAGCTCTCATCTTCTCCAATAGGACAAAGAGACCAAGGCATCCATGAACATGTGATGAACTCCGATACACATCAATAAGGCACAGAGTGATTGCCTCGGGGTGCTATGAAGTGCTTCTGCTTCTCCCCTTTAGCCCCTGCTAAGGACTGACAATATGTGTGGGTAAAACACTCGCACCTTTTGCTGCACTCTTTATTCTCTTGTTGAAGATCATGGGAGGAAAAGACTAATCATAAAATCATAGAATGGTTAGAGTTGGAAGGGACCTTAAAGACCATGGAGTTCCAACCCCCCTGCCCTGGGCAGGGACACCTCCCACCAGACCAGGTTGCTCAAAGCCCCATCCAGCCTGGTCTTGAACCCCTCCAGGGATGGGGCATCCACAGCTTCTCTGGGCAACCTGTTCCAGTGTCTCACCGCCCTCAGAGTACAGAATTTCTTCCTAGTATCTAATCTAAATTTCCCCTTTTTCAATTTAAAACCTTCTTTTCTCCAGGCTGAACAACCCCAACTCTCTCAGCTTGTCCTCATAGCAGAGGGGCTCCAGCCCTCTGATCATTTTCATGGCCCAATGCTGGACCCATTCCAACAGGTCCATGTCCTTCCTGTGTTGAGGACTCCAGAGCTGGACACAGTACTCCAGGTAGGAGTACTAATATCCTACAGCCGAATGTTGCAGGCCGCCTTCTAGAAGTACAAAGTTTCTGCCATTTGGGTTGAATCCTGCCCGCCCGTGGTGGAACAGGGATAAACCTACTTTGTTCTTATTGACATCTTTCCTTCTGGAACAGTTTTGATTCTTTTTCCATCCTGGTCCACACGCGTGATTGCAGTTGAGTGTATCAGCCAACAGGGTGAAGGTTGACGCAAGTATTCACCTCGTTCCAATTCTGGGAACTCTCTCCAGCATCAGGTCTTTGCGTTGGCTAATAGTAAGACAGAAAGGTGGACGTGAGCCAAATAGGAAGCTGAATCAGTCACCCTGATGGCAGAAAAGCGGTAGGGATGTATGTGCTCCTCAGCCTAGTGCAAAGTTACCCATTTGTGAGGAAAAACACAGGCAGGATAATCCAGAAACTCCTAGTTAAAGGGGCATTCCCAGGAAGAACAACGAAGAAGTCATGTGGAAAGGTATTTCTTTAGTGATTAATTTAGTGCATTGTAGTTTATTTTAGTGTATAATTAAAGTACTAATTTAGCGATTTACTCACTAGCCATGCAAAATAGTGAGCTTATGAACTGAAAAGTCAAAATGCCTCTGATTCTACATGAGACTCTTAAAGCTGTTCTCTGAACAAATTCACTTCGTTCATCACTTCTGTGTTCTAGCCTGAAGCCTCCCTGTTTTTTCATCATTCCATTTCTTATTTGTGAAAAAACAAGAGATGCTTCATTACATATTTCTTGATGGTAATGGAGAGAATGGAAGGTGCTAGAAAAAAGAGCATACAATTTGTCTATTACATGCTTGAAGCCTGAAATTTCATGTTTGCAAGATTCATTTTTACTTATGGGTCACTGTAAAATGTTCAGCCATGTTCTAAGTAACTAATTAAGGTCATAGAGTTTTCCTAGAAGAAAACAGGCAGTTTTCCTACACATAATGCAGTGCTGAGCTTGAAGCTGTGAGCTCCTGATGTTATTCACAAAGGATACTTTATTTTTCTTAAACACAATCTTTCTTTCTAAAGTAAATCCATTAGTTGCTTATGAAATAAACTCAATTCCTATTTCTGTCCTTCAATAACTATTTTTCTTGTTCCGATAATAAAGTAATACAACGGACTTGAAATCTGAAGAGAGCAAAATGTGTCTCTTGAAGGTTAAAATGGAATGTTGTAATTAAACTATTACTAGTCATATCTCACTGTAACTCCAGTATATTATAAGTTTAGCCAGGCAAACAGCTCAGATCATTAACAATAATTAGTCCAGGCTATCTCTGGATGGTGCTTGGTTTATACTAGGAGCAGTGATGTAGGAAGAGATTAATCCAGCTGTTAACTACAATGCCTGGAGTTTATTTTACCCCGTGGCACTACCTGTGAAAGAGCCTTTATCTGTGGGGTGGGCTTTCTGTGGTGTCACTGCTCAGTACGTCAGCTGGAGCGAAGCTGGTGCAGAAGATGAATGGTGTGGCTCCAACACCACTTCCACCGAGTCCTGCCTCCCTCTGCAGCTGCTCCCAGGTAGCAGTAAGGCCAGTAGATGCGGCAACCTCTTTGGAAGGGGAAAAAAAAAGCATGTTGTTTTAAGCCTTATCAGTCTAATGTGGGGTCACACAACTGAAATTTCATAGCAAAATGCTTTTATAGCATAGCTGTAGCACAGCACCAAAAGTTACTTTGATGCTTTGTGTATTCCTTTACCATAATGTATTTGGTTTTTTAACAAACAGATATTTAAATCTTAATTTTTTTGTACTTTTTAAGAAAGAGGCCCAATATTAAAATAACCTCCTGGTTAATCTTAGGACATTCCATACTTACCCCAAGCCACGTGGCAGGACTTTATAAACCAGTTTTATAAAAAACAGGAATGAAGGAAGAGGTAACTTAAAAACCAGCTGAATGTGACACTTGCCTAATTAAGAGTAGATGAAATGCAACTGCTTAGAAATACGCTAAAAAGATACATTTTTTTCCTTTACTCTAGGGCCAGACTCCCCAGCGCGTCGTGGCTGCCCCGTACTAGTCTAGCGGCACAGGCCGCAGCCTGGGGCTCAGCAGCGGTGTGCGGTGAGGGGCGGCCCAGCTGGGGACCCGTTCCCCCTTCTCCCCGCGGCCACCACCTCAGCGGGCCAGCGGGCCACCTGGGGCCTGTGCCCGCTGCGCGGCAGGCGGGGCCCGCCGGCTGGGGAGGGGGCGGCACGGAGGC
>JAOXNO010000041.1:46503966-46535855 GCA_028565335.1 Limnodromus scolopaceus
CAGGCGGAGGCCTCGCACTGCCGGTCGCGGCGCTCCAGAGGCGGCGCGGCCTGCGGCGGGAAGGGAGCCGGGAGGCCGCGGTGGGAGGGGAGAGGGGGCACGGCGCGGCGGGAAGGGACCGGGGCGGCGCCACCACCATGGAGATCGGCACCGAGATCAGCCGCAAGATCCGGGTGAGAGAGAAGCAGCCGGGGCGCTCCCTCTCCACCCGCGGCAAGGGCCTGACCCCGCTATCGGGAGGCAGGCCCGGCTGATGGCTGAGGCGCCGGCTTCCCGCCGGCCTCCCATCAGACGCGAAGGTGGCCAGGGCGCTGCGGGCCCCGCACCGCCGAGCCCCCTTCCGCCGGGGGAAGGAAGCGGCGGGGTGAACCCCCAGCGGGGTCGGGGTTACCGGGAGCTCCTGGCAGCGGGAGGCCTTCGGCCCCGGGGCTCCCCAGGGAGGGCGATGAGCAGGAGAGCCGTTGTTTTGGGAAGCAGAGCCGGGGTCCTGCCGTACCCGGGGAGGCAGCTGCCACCTCTGCCCCGGAGCTGGAGTTCTCGCCCTGCAGTGTCCCGCCGGGGAGGCAGGCCCGGCACCGGGGGCTGCCCGGGTGAGGGAGCAGCTGTGGCCGGGCGGTCTGGCGTGACCCCCCGTTACTGTCAGGTCCCCTCAGCTGCTCCCCCTCAGCAACCACGGCTTGAAAATCCTGGCAGGTGTTTTTGGTTTTTTTTCTTGCTGAGTCGGGAGTGACCTTCTGTTAAACCACCCTGCGTTCGTCTTCTTTGCACCTCATGAGCCCGGGTTGTCACTGCTTAAAAAAAGACAGCTGGGACTTGGAGGTTGTCTGGTAGCACCAGAAACTGGGAAAATACAGGAAATATGGTAGAGACTGTGAGATTCCTGGCAGTTCTTGCTATTCTGCTCTCGGTCCCTTACTGGTAGAACATTTATATCATGAACAGTAGAGAATAGGAAAAGTAACCAATATCTTTAGTTAATGAGAAAAACTATGCTAAACCTCCCACCGTTTTGCAGTTAGAAATACTTTGTTGCTCCATCCCTTAAATGCTGTTTCATTATTTTTTTAGGGTGCTATAAAAGGAAAGTTGCAGGAGCTGGGGGCTTATGTTGGTAAGTTTTATCATGTGTTTAGCAATCTTCTTTAGGTTTGTTGTTGTTAGGAAACAATCAGCTACTTAATGGAGCAGCATATTTACTTATTACTTGTCTTACTGCACTAAACATGAGATGGATTATCTGGAGTTCTGGACTAGTATGAAAGAAAAGGACTTAACTTCACAAAATATGTATGGTCGATGCGTAAGAGGCAGTACATGGACATCTGAAAGGAAGTAACCAAGAAGGCTAAGTCTCCCCTTTCAAAGAGAAATGGTGGCAAGAGATTTGAAAGAAAAACAAACAAAAAAGGATGTGTCTGTGAATATTTAAGGAAGTTTCTTTGAAGCACAAGGAGAAACATTATATAAAGCAAGATCCTTGCAAATATAGGAACAGTTATCTGTGACCACTCAGGTGGAGTCAGTGTTTCATAGGCATCTTTTCAGCAGACTTTGGAATTCAGGCTAAGACTTTTGTCAAAAGTAGGAGAAAGGCTATTACTGTAAGGCAGAGATTGGCTGACTGTTTTGGGAGGTGGAAAGGCCATGTCAGAAACATTATGTAGGACAATTGCAAAATGTAAGAGCTTGACTGTTAGGGGGAAAACTAAGCACTACATTAAGCTAGCATTGGTGGAACAGATTTATCTGAATCTTAGAGGCAGGGTGAGATATTTATTTTGGATTTTGAGGAGATATGAGCAGTGTGAATGTCTATGTTTTACTTCTTTTTTCTTTTTTTTTTTTTTCTTGAATCCAGGATTGAATGGCTATTGCACTTATGAGCAGCTGTTTTTTGCAGCAGTGGAAGTTGATAACTTAGACAGTGTTCTGTTGGAAGCAGAATACCTCAGTCCTGCAACTGCCTTGTTGTTGTCTGTGATATTTCTTGGACTTCAGGTGAAGGAAAGGAATTAAGGGCATAGTCCAGAGATCCCTTGAGTTGCAAGACTAAGTTCAAAATTTGTAGTTTGATCTTGAATTCATCTTATTTCCTATTTAAAGGGGGAGATTTTGTTTATGGAATTAAAATGTATTGACTCTGTAGGAGGGAGTTACGTACAAGCTGATGTTCTGAACTCAGCAGGTACCAAGAAACTGTGTTTAGAATTTTTTCATTGTAAGGACATCTTTTTTCACCATCTCTAAAGTTGTCTTTTTCAGTAACTTGTTCTTGGTTTTTTACTGTCATTTCAGTTTCTCAGTCCTTGATTTGTGTTTTCTTTTTCCTGCATTTCTGAAAAAAAAAATTATTCTTTCTTATCTCTTAATACTAAGATGCTGGTAGGATACTAGTAATCTTTGATTCCAGCTATGGCTGAGTATTCTTTGTTTTTCTTTTCTTTCTGCCTCCTGTATTCAGAAGGTAGTTCCCAAGATCAGCATACAGTGTCTGCACTTTATTCTCAGTCACCTTCTGAACTTCAAGTAACTCTGTATCTTTATTGCCAAGTTTGACTTCCCTTGGTCCCTTTTTTGTTTTTAAATCACTCTTTTCAAATTTCTATCATTTTTTCAGGTGTCTTTCCTTGACTAGAGTATTTTGGACAACTTTTCGAGTAATGTTTTTCAAAAACTTTCTTCTTTTTGCTAACTGGTAAAAATAGGTTCTCTGTCACTCTAGACTCTGTGAGCAAGAACCATGCTTTTGTTTCTTTCTGTAACTGCTAGTTCTTTTCTTTTGAAAAGTCTTCTACAACAAGACGTGTTGAAACTTATTTGTTGTGTAGAACTTACGAAGGAAAAATTTGTATCTGTGAAGCAAAATAAAGGTAGTTAAATATTCATCAAGTCTCAAAATTTTCAAAAGGCTGTAGTTTTGCATAAAATTTAAGTTGGCATAAGCCAACACAGTTGCTGAGAGAAGCAGTTGTTTCTTTCCTTCTTCTTTTGTACTGTTACAGGTAATTGTGCTAACTTATGTTTTGATCTATACTTAAAATACCTTCTTCTTTACTTTATTATATGTTGAGCCACCTGAGAAGCTGAACAGGTTTAAAAGTAGCTTGGCCAAAAAATAAAATGTATTAGAAGTTCTGGGTATGTACCCATCTTGTGCAACTTGTGGTTTGCATTGGAAAAAAAAAAAAAGCAACAAACCAAAAAGTTAGGATTTAGACTGGGAATGTGTTACATTGGGATGCTTGAATAGTGATAGTGGAGTGCGGGTGCAATGTATGCGTGTTAGTGCTGTGGTCTAGGGTACAGATGAATTATTTACCAGGTACGTAGTGAGACACAGAAGAAAGGCAATTCCTTTGATTTTATATTTTGATTTCTATTTGCAATTTTTAATTTTGGGGGTTTTTTTAATGTTGTGTGCAGACTTGATGAAATGAGTACAGCTATATTGGTGCCTTGGTTCAAATTCACAATTTGAAGTGGATTTCCCAAGTACCTTCACTTTCTATGGTTATATTTGTGTAACGGAGTGCTATTGGAGAGCATGAGGTGTTTGATTAAACTAAATTGAAATATGTGCTCGAGAAGCGTATCTAATGCCCTCGAGCCACACATGCGCCATTCAGTCCTTCAGACTAGACCAAGGCTAGGCCAAAGCAAAAAGCTGAATACCAAACTCCCCAAACCCTTAATGGATTAATGTCACATTCTGGGCACCTTCTGAGCCGTTCTGATGAGTAGGGGTACCCTCTGTGAGCAAACCAGCGAGGGCATGGATTTCTCAGTGTGTAGGAATTTGCATAAATTAGGGAGTTGGAGAATCAGGCTCTCGGGGTTGCTGTTTGGTGTTGGGTGTTTTTTGCAGATGGAAAATCTAGAAGTTAATACAGTTTTGATTTGTTTAATGCACGAATCAGAAAGGGATATTTATCTGTTTGGTGTTTGTAGCTAAAGGAAATTTGACAAGGATACGGTGCTATATTTGGCAGTATTTGAAGTGATGAAAATTGTAGATGGTTTTCAGTGTTCAAGGAGAAGGATATAGCCAGCAGAGTGGCTTTCTTTTATTTTGTTCTTTTTGTGTGTTATTTATTCACTTTTTAAATACTTTGATCTTCAGCTTATGCACTTATGAAATTGATGATCTTTTATTCCTCACTTTTAGCTGAAACTTGTCTTGAACATCAGAGGAAATGGAAGTCTTGTTAATTTGCTTACCTAATTCTCTGCCTGCAGAGTCTTTGTAGTAAAACTGGGAAAAAAATTGGTTACATGTTTAAGGATGTCTGTTACGTCTCTTATGATTTATTGTGCTTTAAAACAACATATTTCTCTTTCTATTAGATGAAGAGCTCCCTGATTATATTATGGTTATGGTGGCCAATAAGAAGAGTCAGGAGCAGATGACAGAAGACCTTTCCCTTTTCCTTGGAAACAATACTGTCAGGTTTACTGTCTGGTACGTTTGTAAGCTACTTCTCACAACTCTTACCAATAATCAGGACTGCTCTTTATAAGTGAAACCTGAGAATTTAAGAAGTTACTATCTTCCTATAGTGGAATTTACATTAATCAAAATTTTTACTCTGGAGGTCTAATAAGTAAGTTATTTTTTGTGTGTCAACAGTTAGGCTATTGCAGTGGTCGTTAAGTGGCAGGTGACTGGAGTGCTTCTATTTTTTGTTTGCTCGTAAGTCCACTCAGATTTCTGAATGAAGTGTGAAATGCTCAGGTAAGTGAGGGCTGTATGTTGACTTAAAAAAAGTATTCCTGCAAAGGAGGCTGTGAGCGTGAGAGCATTTCATGCTGTTCCACACTTGTCGCTAAATTGGAGAGATATGGATTCAGTGGGTGGACCACTTAGTGGATAAGGAATTGGCTGGATGGTCGCAGTCAAAGAGCTGCAGTCAACAGCTCAAGTCCAAGTGGAGACCAGTGACGAGTGGTACTTCTCAGCGGTTAGTACTGGGACCTGTGCTGTTTAACATCTTTGCTGGGGATGTGGACAGTGGGATTGAGTGCACCCTCAGCAAGTTTGCCGATGACACCAAACTGTGTGGTGTGGTTGTCACACTGGAGGGATGGAATGCCATCCAGAGGGACCTGGACAGGCTTGAGAAGTGGGCTTGTGCAAACCTCATGAAGTTCAGCCAGGCCAAGTCCAAGGTCCAGCATGTGGGTCATGGCAATCCCAGCACAAATGCAGGCTGGGCAGAGAATGGATTGAGAGCAGCCCTGAGGAGAAGGACTTGGGAGTGTTGGTTGAAGAGAACCTCAACATGACCTGACAATGTGCAGTTGCAGCCTAGAAAGCCAACTGCATCCTGGGCTGCATCAAAAGAAGTGTGGCCTTTGGGGAGGGAGGTCATTCTGTCCCTCTACTGTGCTCTCGTGAGACCCCGCCTGGAGTACTGTGTCCAGCTTTGGAGTTCTTAGCACAAGAAGTGGACCTGTTGGAATGAGTCCAGGGGAGGGCCATGAAGATGATCAAAGGGCCAGAGCACCTCTCCTATGAAGACAGACTGAGAGAGTTGGTGTTCTTCTGCCTGGAAAAGACTCTGGGGAGACTTTGTAGCAGCCTTCCAGTACTTAAAAGGGGCCTACAGGAAAGATGGGGAGGGACTATCAGGGAGTGTAGCGATAGGATGAGGGGTAATGGTCTTAACTGAAAGAGGGTAGATTCAGATTAGATATTAGGAAGAAATTCTTTGTGAGGGTGGTGAGACACTGGCCCAGGTTGCCCAGAGAAGCTGTGGATGCCCCATCCCTGGAGGTGTTTCAGGCCAGGCTGGATGGGGCTTTTGAGCAACCTGATCTGATGGGAGGTGTCCCTGCCCAGGGCAGGGGGGTTGGAACTAGATGGTCTTTAAGATCCCTTCCAACACAAACCGTTCTGTGATTCAGTGCCGTTAGATGTAAAACAGTTCTTCAAAGACAAACTTCTTTGCTTTATGCTAATAGTGCTTCACGTTGCAGTTGTGCATGGGAATTACTGTATCAGGACAGATGAGCAGTGGATCTAATTCTGCATAGTGTCTCTGACAAGGCTTAGCACCAAATGCTTACGTATTCCCACCTCTCAGGCTATTTATTTATTGCCATCACCCAGCTCTACAAAACAAAAGTAGAACCCCAGAATTACTGTGAGCAGGAGAAATTAGCAACAGGTGAACTCTTCTAAATTCCTGACAGTGTGGCTGAAAATGATGTTTTGCTGCATAACAGCCTTAGGCATTGTATTTCCCATGCATTTTCTAATACTGAATTTGACTTAACAGTATAAAACTTTAATTAACTCCATGTTTCAGAGTACCCAAACAGATATTTCACTCCAGAGTCTTTTTCTTCCTTTCAAAGTTAGATTTTTTTTTTAAGGTAATCTTATTTCTCAGTCTCTAACGTAATACAGTTTTAAGGAATGTTATTTTATTTTGCATAGATTAGAGAACTACTATTCTTTTTTTTTTTTTCCCTGCTTTTTCAGTTTTCTCCCTTTGAAATTTTCATACTGACTGGTTACATTCACTTCCAGTATTTCATCTGTGTGATTATTATTCAAGTTCCCCTTTATTTGGTTAGGAGCTTCTGTGTTATTAAATAGCAGA
This sequence comes from Limnodromus scolopaceus, assembly GCA_028565335.1. NCBI lineage: Eukaryota > Metazoa > Chordata > Aves > Charadriiformes > Scolopacidae > Limnodromus > Limnodromus scolopaceus. The sequence continues at coordinate 46,510,572 of JAOXNO010000041.1, forward strand.
GAGAAACATTTTAGCAGTTGGATGTGTTACAAAACAATGAACATTGAGAAAAAGTGAAAATTATTTCCAGCTATTACACTTCACTGTATTAACTGTTTAAACTGGTGGATTTCCGTGTGACAGAGTTACTTGTACGGATAGAATTTGAGTGTGCTTTCAAAATTTTCAATTTTTTCCTGACATTTGTCAAAAATATAAGAAAGGAGCACAGTTAAGCATGCACCCCTTTTCTGAAAAATACACAGGCATTTATGTTCTTTATTCCCTCTTGCGGCCTACTGCAGCAAAGCTTCTGGGTTTCACCGTAGCAGTAAATCGTGCGGTTGTCTTTCTTATAGTTTTGGGAATCAGTTGGACAAATTAGTGAGGTTTACAAGTTGATGAGAGTAACTCCATTCTTGGAGTTTTGACTGAATCCTGATATACAGTAAGAAATAACAGTAATATGTAGCAACAAACACTTCTATGGCTTTGTAAATGAAACTAAAATTTAATTGAAAAAAATAATAGCAATGCAGAGGTAGGAAATTTCAGCAGGGAAGAGAAACCAAGATTAATTTTTACATACATATATTTAGAACTGGATATCAACTATATGTAGATATTATATCTGCTGCTGGTTTTGACAACTGCTTAAATTCCAAATGTGATGAGGCTTTTAATCTCACTTCGCTATCCACCTTTGTTTATAAATACAAATTCAATGTCCGAGTGCTTTATCAGTTAACGAGGTAGGTATTAGTTTAAAAATGATGGAAAAGAAGACAAGACAAAACTTAAGCAATAAGCTGTATGAGGACTGGTGGAAAAAAGTTAAATAGCATTGTAGTTGGGAGTCTTATATGCTTTTATTTCTTCTGAAGGCAACCCGGAACGTTTACATTCTTAAACGTTGGGTCTCTGGCTAAATACAATACTCAACAAGGTCTGCCTTCCTTGGTTTGTTTTCGTAGCTGGTAATTCAGGGTCAGCTGGCAAGGTGTCACAGCAGTTCTGTGGCAGAGCTGGCAGTCCTGCTGCTTGGCCAACGCTTCTTGCTCTAAACCAAGTGTCAGGTCACAGTTATCTGGAGGTCAGTGTGAAAACTGATAGCCATCAGCAGAGCTCAGTTGACGAAAATTTTAAGAGTATTCTAGTGAAAACTCATAAGGAGGTGAGTGCAAGCCTTTCTTAGACTTAACTTTTCTCAGTTTTCAATATGTTTTTGTTCCTCAGCTCCTTTCTAATGCTCAGTCTAAGTTATGGAGATTGCCCTTTTTCACAGGCAAAGGGCAAATTTGGTACCTTGCTGAAATGTTTTTGCTCACCAGCATGTCTCAAAGAATATTGTTAGTATATAAAAAGCATGCGGAAGAAATGCTGAGTATGTTAAATGCTATGAATTGTATATTGTTTGTGTTTGTATTTAGAATTATATTTAACTCTGCTATGCAATTAAAGTCTCGTATATGAAGTAAAATTTTCAACTATAGTTAGGTTTTTTGAATCACTCCTTTTGAAGACATTTAACTCATACCATTGACTAGTGAAAGAGTGGAAAGTACTGGCTTTAATTATATAAACCAACTAAATGCCAAAAATAGATGATGTGGTGAATATGTTACCCGCATGTATGAAGACTCTCTGGAGGCAAGATACTTAAAGCCTCCCTTTTGATGTTAAACATATGTCAGTTGATGGAAAATCTTAGATAAATGAGGTGCTTGTTATAGGAGGGGATAGGCAGTTTGTTTCTGAAAGATGATTATTCTGAATGTAAGTTAAAGTTCTTTTATTTCTCCTTTTTTGCTTCCTTCTCTGTCCCCTATCTATTTCAGGCTCCATGGTGTTTTGGATAAGCTGCGATCTGTGACTACTGGTAAGTAAGAAAATTAGTTTTGAGTGAAAGTAGATGTATCTTTTCTGTGTTGTGAGCCTAATGAGTTTTAAAAAAGATCTTAGCTGATTCTTTTCTTTATTTTCAATTTATATGGTCTTTTGGGACCTGACTCTTTAGAAAATTGCTTTATATTTTGAGACAAAGAATTTATTTCTGACTCCAGAAATTATTTCTGGGTGTTTCTTGCTGATGTTTTCAGCTGAAACAGCTATCAGCTTGTTGTGTTTTCAGATCTGCGTGATGTCTTGTTTGCGGTTTCTTAGCTACATTTACTGCAAAATCTGTATTGCTGTGCTGTGATTTAAAAATAAAAGGTGCCTGTTTCCACAGAACCAACTAGTGTGAAATCTTCAGAATCTAATATCTTTGAGAGCAGCCTCCCCTCCAGCAAAAGCAGCTCATGTGTGAGTGATGAGAGGAGGCGTGAGGATACCCTGCCACCTCTTGCAGTTTCCAGCACACGGACTGAAAGAAATGATTCAAGAGTTTCAACGAGCTCCCAGGAGCAGAGGAACGCTGCTTCACGGTATGGCCGCTGGTTACTTACTAACACACAGTCCACATTCATAGTTGTGTGATGCTAGTAGCCATTTTGAAGAGCACAGACACTTGGAAAGATCAAAGTAGTTTTGAGGAGTAAAGCGTTGCTACAATTTGTTGCATAAAAAACATTACATCGGGAATTCAGTTCCATTTCTTTAAGCAACAGATGGGTGTAGATTAATTAACCAAAGTAAAAATAGAGGTCAGTATGTTGGATTTGTATAAACAGTAATAACTTCATGATTCCTCCCTGCTGACTTTGTTTAAAAGACAGTTCTCGTTTTGCAGAACTTTATTTGCAGATGAGTTAATAGTTGGCAATTTCTTATTTTATCAGGCAGTCTTGTGAAGATGGTTCTACGTCCCGCTTAACATCTACAGTCAAGCCTTTGAGGGAACTGTCACCTTCTGAAGCCGTAATTGACATTAAACCTGAGCCAGATGATCTAATCGATGAAGACCTAAACTTCGTGCAGGAGAATCCTTTGTCACGGAAGAAACCTATTGTAACTGTAACTTATGGTTCTTCTCGTCCTTCCGCTGAACTTTACCGACCACCAGCTAGCAGGAGTGCAGATGGCCATGTACATGTGCACAGATTGTCACAACAGGGCACCTTACAGGGGAGCCGGCAGTTAGACACACAAAGCTGCAGGTCTTTGGAAACAGGCCAGCTGTGCAATCCAGAAGCATTTGGCAGCTTAGCAGAAAGTTACAGACCCACCTCCAAACTTAGTGCCGATAAAGTAGGCAGTGAGGTTGGTACGATCTAAACTATTGGAATGTTTCACACTTGCAAGGAACCAAGGTTCCTATGTACGCTTCCAGTAAAATCTCGACCTTCCAGAAATCAAAGGACATTGGTCAGTGATACCCATTCTTTGGGTCCACTGATAAGAAGAGATTGCATAGTTTAAAATCATCACCTGACAGGTTGCTGCATCTCGGAATTAATTGGCTTGTACATCTTCATTCCATATTTAGTTGGGCTAATAGGTTAGCATATTGTTATGATGCACATGATGAATCAGAAATAATAATTTTGATCTCGGGATTATTGGAAGACCATGATCTTCTGTAAGTGCTGTGTAAATCTCCAGCTTTACACAGTTTTGTGAATCAGTATTTTGGGGATGCCGTTTATTCAGACCTATGCTAGATATACATTAGTCTCTAAAGCCTGGATATGTTGGTTATTAGGATTATCATTGTTATTACTATTTAGAACCACGGCATTTAAGAACTCTTTGGGGTGGGCATTGTACAAGGACAAACTGAAAGGTGATTGCTGCCCCACATGCTTCAGAGGCCAGACTGAGCTAGGCAGGGTGAGAGTCCCAGCTGATAGTTTTAAGACTATCCATATGAATTAGTTGAGCCTTTTGTGAGAGGAACGAAGGTTGATCTGGGTGCTGGTGTTGTAATGAAGCAGGAATTTTAAATATCTTGTATTCCAAGTGCACCTGTGTTTGTTACAGCTTATATAGTTCTCTGCTTTGCTGCTACTTCCTTAGTTCTGTATAAAGGATGATGAATTTTATTCAGAAATCTAGAATGCTTTACAAAGATAAGTGCTGATGTCTTTGTTTTTTAAGATAGGGAAGTGAGAATGAGAATATAGTAGTTTGTTTGAGGTGGTAGATAAGTCATTGGTGAATGACAATCACACCTCTCCTTGGTGATGTTAGGAAAAGATCTTGTGATAATTTTCTTCTGTTGCTATTTCATGAATAATATCCAGAAGAGGGCTATTTCAGGATTGTTTCTTAGAACTGCGGACCTTTGCTGTATTCTGCCTTCTCATAGACAAGTTCTTGTGCTTTGGGAAATTTTACCTTTAAAAAGATCATTTACTCAGGGATTGAGTTTTTTACTGTATGAATCTTCCATATCCGTGTAGTCCAGGTCCATCCCTTAGAATAATTCTGCTTGGAGGATCCAGGATTTAAAGGTTCCTGCACACAAACCTGGCATCCAGATGGCTGGTTGTGCTCCCGTGTAGTTCAGTGCTGAGCCATGGTTCCCACAGGAATTATTGACGTGTGTTTTCTCCTATGCTTTCACACAGCCTGGCATTTAAATTTGTCGCTACCGTGTGCGCTGTGGTGGTGGTGAGTGACTGTGTCACAACAGTGACCTTGCACTGCCTGAGCTGGGCCATCCTGGCCCTGCATAGCTACTAGCGTCCGTTGGAATACATCAGTTTGCTAGAAATTAATCCTTGCGCTAATCTGAAATTACAGTCGATGCAGAGGAGAAAGTCATTCTTACTGACTTCACTTTTCTCTATCAGACTTTCAACAGATACATCTAGAAGGGTAGTATGAATTTCTCTGGAAAACCCTGTTTTGTCCATAGATGTTGCATAAACTGTCCATACTTTAGACTTTTTTCTTCTCCTTTTCTAAAAGTTATTTACAATTAGATTTTTAACAAGATAGGTGTCTGCTTTTCATGTTCTCTAGCGCTGTCACTTGTTTCTGCAAGCAGTACAGGAGTCCTAGACTCATGCAACTTGCATGGAAGTTCTCCATCTTCTGGCTATAGGTAGAATTGCAGTATTTTATTCGCTGGCTTATTAATACATTTCATGCTGAATTAAGTATTTTGGCTGCTCTGTCGTAGGAAGAAAGCTCCCGGAAGAGACGGTTGCCTGTTGTAAGCTCAGTAGTCAAAGTGAAAAAGTTCTGTAACGATGGGGAAGACGAGGAGGAGGAGGAAGACTATGGATCACGAACAGGAGGCATCTCCAGTAGCGTGTCTGTACCTGCAAAGCCAGAAAGAAGGTACTTAAAATCTCATTGATTCTGTGTGGTTTCCAGAATGAATATAACGAACAAAAGCTTTGAAAGTGGAAGTTGGGGAAAACTGTTTGCAGTTTTGAAAATTAACAGACAAAATCCAGTAAGCTATTTTTATGGTTTTTGTACAGTCTCAGAACTCTATGGGTGAGATATCTGTTTATACCCTGCTTTTTCCTCTGATTTTGAAGCAACAGAACGTGAAATCTTAAACTATTTGGGAAAAAGTTTAGTAGGAAAAGAACATTAATGTTGGCACATTTTAGACCAGATATTTAATGTGGTAAAATAATTTTCCAGGACTTCTATTTTGGGAATAGTTTTCAAAACGATTATCACTTGTTCTTTAAGGTCACTTCAACTTTTCAAAAGACTTGAGAAATCTTGCCTTTTTTTTCTGCTCCCTAATTCTGTCTGAATGTCAGGTGTCAGATTACATCAATACTTTGTACCTGATTTTCAACAATAAGATGAAGAACATTTAAAGTAGGGAAGAGATGGTTCTACTGATCTACTGCCAGCTTGTTTAAGATGGTTTAAGCTAGTACACGTTATTGAATTTATCTAATTTAAACTTCCTTATTGTTGATGAATGTTCAAAGACAAAGCTTTTTTCACAACTAGTATGTTTTTGACAGAGTCAGTTTTCAACCTACTAGTGCCAACGCAAACACGGTAACAGACACGTGAGGGGCGTAAGTGGGAGGAAATTGATGGCAGAGTTTGTCCTTTCAGATGCACCATGGTTTTACGGCAGCTTCTGCCAAGAGGTGAAATGCCTCTGGACTTCCATTTTTGAGAGCATTTTGTGGATCCCCATCCGCTCAGAGAATAGATTACCAAGCTGAAAAAAATATGGGGAAAGCAATTTTAGCTGATGATTTCTATCAGTATTACACATAACTGTGTTAACCTGTTGAAATGTCTGTGTTTAACATGGATACAGTTAGTGTTGCAATTCATGTAATTAATATTTTTTTTTTTGTTTATCTCCTTTAGACCTTCGTTGCCACCTTCAAAACAGGCCAATAAGAATTTAATACTGAAAGCAATCTCTGAAGCACAGGAATCAGTTACAAAAACAACTAATTATTCCACTGGTAAATAGCAGTACGGGATTTTCCATGTCCTTTGAACATTACATTAATCTTCAGTGATGAATTATGAATTATAAACATGGGAGGAAAGAGTTACTTAAAATACACTAATTGAGGTAGTAAGTCTGTGGAGTGTATTGATACAATGCGGAAGTGTGAGAAGTATTGTGAAGTTGATGGTTATCTACAACATACAGCCATATGCAACACACTGATGATATATCAGTTTGTATTCTCTTTAAATAATGAGGCTGCAATGTTAGGTCAGTGATTTTAGGTATGGAGTTGCAATGGATGCAGCACCTGAGCAGTTGCCTGTGTGTAGGCGTTCAGTTCTCTTAGCTAGGAGAGGCTGCTGCTGGGGAAGGGCAAATCCAGCTGTTACCTCTTGTGCTTTCATTTAATTGGGTGTTAATAAACCCAGTGTTCTCAGCAGGAACTATTGCACATTCCCAGGGAAGGAGCATTCAATAACCTACCTAAATCATGTCTTTTATGCCATCTGGAGCAAAGCTATCCAAAATCTCTTGCCTGCTCTCTCTCTCAAAACCTGCAAACTAACTGTGAGACACATATATCTTCCTTTTACATGAACATATTTACAAAATATGTTAATACATAAGAAAGTACCAAATTAATTACATGTAAAAGTGGATGGACGAATACTTTGCTGATGTCATTCTAAGGCTTCTCATGCTGTTTTGTCTTACGAGTAGCTGTTCTGAGATGCCTCTCAGAGCGCTCTATGCACATGCACAAGTGTGTTTTCACACTAAGGATTTTACAGGTAGCTAAAGAAGCTTTTTGTGGAGACGGATGCTTGGGATTTTTGTATGTGTAGGAATTTAATTTAGAGTTATTTTAGCACCTTATCTAAAAACAGTACCGTTGTGCAATTGGGTTGTATGTAAATGATTTACCATTGGTTCTTTATTTAAAGTTCCACAGAAACAGACTGTTCCAGTTGCACCAAGAACTCGAATTAGCCCAGAAGAATCTCAGTTAGAAGTAATCCATGTGCAAAACAGATTGCCTGCTCTGAGTTCTCAACTTCAAGTAGAAGAGCCAAAGGAGCAGACAGTTGAAGGAATTCAAGGTCATCTGATAATATTCTTTAAAAATTTATACCAGGGAATGTCATTTTACACCAGGCTGTGCGGAGAAAAGAAATAATTTTAATTTTTAAGTCAGCATCAAAATTTGCATGTGGAAATGCCCTGAAACCCAAGCAACTTTCTAAAACCTGGCTATGTGCACACGTGCACCATCAGACACATACACACACGGGAGGTGATAGAGCATTCTGGCATATCACTGAGGAGTAATTTTGCCTAAGCAAATGCAATAAGCAAATGTATCCATTTATAGTGGGGTAACTTCTCCTTTCCCCATCCTTTGCATTTTTTTTCCTTACTGTCTTGTAGGAGTAATTCTGTCACAAAGCTTCAGGTGGGAGAGTTAAAGATACTCTACCTTTGGAATAATTTTGCAGCATATGAAGCGTTACAAGATTATTTCCAACATACTGTTACCACACAAATAGTTCTAATGTTTTGGATTTTTTTTGTGTAAATATTGGAGTACCGTGTCTGCTGTTACAGGACAGCTGATAGCAGGATAACTGTGTGAACAGTACTTTTTGTTTTCGTTTCCGTTATGAAATTCCTGAAGGAAAATGGCATAACGTTTAAAGGAGATCAAAGTATCTTTTCAGCATGATTTTTTTGCAAAGAAAGAAAAGTGTATTTGTGCCGGTGTTGGTTACAAGGAATCAATAGAAGTGGGTTGATGGAAAAACAGTCCTGTTAGAAGTTTTTATTTTACTCTTGCTAAGTGTTGAGATACTTAGACTGTTGAGCAAAATTGGGTTTGAGTAAGATCTTTGTTACATCAACTCACGGTGATTTTTTAGGGATGGTAAACATTCGTTATTAAAAAAAATATTTTCTCAGTCTCTTACTTATCATATAGATATATTTGGAATCTTTCGGGTAACATAAAATAGTTGAAATTGTATCTGTAAAGTAATGTAAGAAGTAGCTTTATCAAACTTTGAATTAATATACAAAAATATTTATGCTAAATATTTTTGCTCTTTTGCCCTTGAAATGGAAATGACAACTTGCTTAGAAAACCTATAGGAAGCAAAATGAATTTTTTCAAAGCCTAAGTCAAATTTTAAGAAGACCGTAAGGTAGTCCCTTGCAGTTAGACGCTTCTCTCTGTGTGTGTTCTCTGAACAGTCAACATCTCTACAAATAAGGAGGAATAACTTGGCCTTTGTAAGTTGCCATACCCACAGACCTAGGTTCTACTGAGCAATGATAATGGGGGAGACTGGAGTCTTTCAGTATTTAAACTTTGCCATCCCATCTGGTTGGAGAAAACTTGTTCCTATTTCTGAAATAACGAGATTAGCATTTTTTTGTTGTAAGTGTGCAGGTGTGTGTTGGTATTTTTTATCAAAGGAATTAGAAGTGTATGCTTAAGTTCTTTAATCTATAGTTTTGTTTTGACATGCAGTAAAATATGCTTCTAATTACTGGGTTTTTTTTAGGAGCTGAACAAAAGGAGCTCTCTTCTCGGCTGCAGATTGATCCTGTGATTGAAGATACCTTGCAAGTGACTCAAGGTTAAGTCTTGTGATCTTTTATTTTCAAATTGAACACTACTGGTCAGTGAATGTTAAAATAGAACTTCTTTTTCAACTAATTATACTGATTAGTATAATTAGTTAACATGTATTATAATATATACTAACTAATAAGTATGTATATTATTATATACTAATATACTTAATATATATTATATGCTAATATAAGTATATACTATACTAATAAGTGTATATATACAAAATTATATATTAGTATATAATTATACAGACCTAGTATTTTCTAGTTTCTATATCTCTAATGAATAGAAGTGTTATATCAGTAGGTGTTCAAAGTCTGAGAGATTTGGGGTGTGTTTTGACCCCTTCAATGTTTTTTCAGCACATCCATTCCAGTAGCATGGTTTCCTGGTCTGGCCTAATGTGGCCTATGGTTCCTGTTGATCCACTTCTGGGGAGTTAGCAAGGAAGTAAAAATGTTTTCTGGAAGCTACTAGTAAGAAATTAAACCCAAAATAAAATTAGCTGGTGGACCATTTAAATTGCTATTTAAAAATATGCTATAAGCTAAGAGTACGACTACAACCTTATGTAATTTTTCTCCCATTTCAGATTACTATGATGCAGAATCTATGGTCCACACAGACACTAGGTCATTTATCCTGAAGAAGCCCAAATTATCGGAGGAAATGGTGCCACAGAATCAGCAGATGGGGAAGAGGGGCCCAGAGGCAGTACGGGTACTCTCAGGGCGTCTAATACAGACACGGTAAGAAGTTATTTCTTTTAGGACTTTTATTAGTCAGAATGCTTGTTTGTGGTTTAGATGAATCCTTCAGTTATACTTGTGCTTGTCAGTCCAGCCAGGATGTGCCAAATCATGGAAAAAGGACTGACATATATAGCAGAGAAAGGAAAAATGGGCAAAAAACCTCCCAGAATTCCTTCAACTGCAAAATAATTCCCACGGTCAACTGTAGATTGAGCGTGTCTTTGATTTGCAAGAATGAAGTGAAAGGAACCAAAAAGTACTCCTCTTCTGTGTCATTCTGAGTTCTGAAATCTTAGTTTAGTAATAATGTTGCTTAAATTGCCTTTAGTTTTATGCCTGCTTTGCCCTGAGATCACACTTCTTCTTAAGAAGTGTCTTTTAAGGCAGTATGGAGAATGGTGGATCCTGAGCTCTCGGTGCTGGAGACAGAACAGCACATTCTGCCTGCAGGTAGCTCGGTACCTGCAAGCCAGCAAACAAGTGGCTTGTGGGACAAATGATTTAAGGCTCCTTATGGGTGAGTTTGGCCAAGAGAAGTTTAAAGGTCGTGTCAGCTTCAAATGATGTGCTGTGGGTACATTCTCATTTCTCCAGAGGAGCGATGGGCAGGGCACAGTCATTTTCCTCACTTCTTAAAGGCCTGATAGTTCCTGCTACCAAATACTTTTACATATCTTACCTGTTGAGAGCTAAAAACCTCTCGGAACAGTGTGATCTCCTTCATCCCAGTGGGCTGCTGTGTTTGAGAAACTGTTCATGCTTCCTTTCCATGTGGCTTTGAACAGCCTGTGTTAATTAAAAATAAAACCAACAATGAAGAAACAAACCCAAAAGGGTGACCTCTCAATGTCACAGTTGAAGACTGTGACTGTGCTGCAGGAGAGTGGTGCATTTTTGCGTGTTCTTAATGTGTTCCCTCTTCTTAAAGGCATTTTATGCTGTAGTTGCTTTTAGCCTGATTTTCTGGAGAAGCAAAGTTCATACCATCACTGTTTGTCAAAGTTGAGAACTCCATAGTGCCATAGTTTCCAAATGTTTCAAATCGCATGCCATTTGGGAAGTCCCTCCGGCGAAATGGGTGGGACAGCGGAAGACTGGAGAAAACGTATAAAACATACATGTTTTTATACTCCCTCTTTTGCCCACATCAGACACGGATAGATATTTTGGAGGAGACACCTGTTTTGTGCGTTAAAAGATTCGCGATTACAAGAATGGTATTTACCCTCACTTTTTTTGTCTCAAAACTGTAAATTCCTCAAAAGATTAATCACTTTATTTAACTGTGTCTGTAAATGAGCTTCCAGATTTATCTGTTGAGCACAACAAACTGCAATGCACCTGCCAAATTCCCTGCTGAACGCCAGTGAACGCTATATTTCTCATTAGTGCATCAGGGAGGCGAGAAGGCAAACTGTTAATTGGAGGACATGATAGTAGTGTTAAGAGCAGGTTTGTTACTGCGTGACTCTCCATAGATCAGCTCGTACAACTTCTCTTTCCTAGCACAGCTCGTTTTCACTCAAACCTCTCCGGTCAGAAAAATCTGTTTTTACTACGTTTCTTCGTTTGACAGAGACCAGCTCACGCAGCCAGAGAAACCTGCCAGTCCCAAGTTCATCGTGACGCTGGACGGTGTCCCCAGCCCGCCAGGATACCTTTCTGATCAAGAGGAGGAAGATCTGTGTATAGCTGAAGGATTAAAGCCAATTGCCCAAAATCTGTGTGTGGGCAAAGGACTGAAAGGCCTCCGAGCGCAGCAGATGCAGCTTGTAACCAGGCAGCTGGAGAGCTGTGACGGTAATTCCGCTTTCCAACAGGTTCTAACCTTAACGTGCTGGTTTGATTGTGGGCAGGGCTCTTGGGTACGTCATTCTGAAGAAATCAAAGCGATGGTGTTTGGGCTTCAAACTAGAACATTCTTCAGGCAAATGAGATGTGATATTTCAGTGGGGCCATATTTCTAGAAGCCTTTAGCTCGGTAAACTGGAGCAGTACAGCACATCAGTAATTCTCTGCACATCCTGGTATTGGTAAAATTTGGGTTTTTTTCTTTTGAAAATGTGGTTTGTCTTCACTGCCAGAAATCTGCACTTCTGGGTGACCCATTATCATTTGTCCCCATGCTGATGGACAGGAGGCTTTTACAGCAAACGTTTTGCTGTGCCTTGAACTTCAAAAGAAATATATCCAGTGCTATTAATGTTTCTGTCTAGATTTGTGATATCAAAACGAGCCTGTTTAAGGTGTTGGTAGAGTCCAGTTGCTAGAATCTCTGAAAATAGCACTTAAACAGTGTATGATTTCACTTGAGGGTTTGTCTAGTCAGGATGCCTTTTGAATAACATGGGAAATCACTTCCTGAAGTGTATGTTTGAATTGTTTCAAATGCTGACACAGCGATATAAAATATAGAGACTACTCTTTCGTCATAGACCTGCTGGATACTTGCCTTAATGTCTTGCTTGGATTAATTTTTTATATTTTTTAATTTCCTTATGAAAATAAAGACCTTTATTTTCCACAGTAGCAGTGCATCCAAATTTTCTGAACTGAACAAATACTCTTATTTGAAGCTCTACAGAGAACTCTTAAATTTCATGGTTCTAGCTGTAAAGGTGCAATGCAGTTATGAGAGACCCATAGGGGAAAAGTGAAAGGTCTTTTAGGTCCATGTCCTTTCAGTCTCCCTGGCTGCAGAAGTACAACACATAAAGCTTGGAATTTCTTAAAATACTTTTTGGATTGCAGTCTGGGTTCCAGTAACTGAAGTGAATGTGGTGTCTGTCCAAGCAAATTACACGGAGGTGGTTCTTTTAGGGTGTGTGTCCCCATGCACTAATAAATCATATCTGATCTGGTGTAAAAACTGAGGTGGGGGCTTTTTTGTAAACTTTATCTCTTGAAATAATTTTCTAGAGCCAAAAAAATCTTGGAGAAGGGAAGCCTGGCTCTTACTTAACATGTGGCTCAGCAGAACGACGGTAACTAAGGTTCAGTTGAAGAATCTTTGTCTTGTCTGATCAAGATGTGGTCTGTTTGACTTTCACACCTCAGTTTGGATTTGTGAAGAACATGAATTTATTTTGTTTGTAAGCAGTACAACTTTGATCTTTTATTACCTAAAGGCAGCTGTCAGCCCAGTATTATGACTTCTTTCTTTTGTAGTTTTAGAATTGTTTTTCAAATGGTATGCTTGTGCATAAATTTTTACTGTCGTGACTTTTTGATTACTAGAGGCTTATCAAGAATTGGGTTAGAAAGAGAGAGAATAGGAAATACTCTGAATTTCAATTATGTTAATGCCAAATTACACATAGAATCATAAAGGTTCCAGCTTTTTTTTTTTTCTTTTCCTTTTTTCTTTCCTTCCCAGTGGATATGGAAGAGTTGAACGTGCTGCAAAAGCAGGAGAAGGTGCTTGAGCGCTGCAAGTACTGGCCTGCCTGTAAAAATGGAGACGAGTGTGTGTTCCATCACCCCACGCTGCCTTGCAAGTGAGTACTGCAAAGCTCAGCCGCTCGGCACGCTGCTGTGAGTCTTATTTTGGTCCTACAACTTTCCCTTCTGCGTTAGGAAACCTTCCGAGGCGGTGTAAGTCTGTGAGGGTGGGATCACTGTCATTTCTTCTGGTTTCCTCCCGTCTCCCGCCTGTCAGAATACACTGGTGTTTCACATGAGTAAATGCACAGCTGGGATCGTGAGGAAGAAAGCTTAGTTTACAGACGGGCTTGTGGTTCTGTGCTGCTTAGAGGTGTGGGAATTGGTGTCTTCTGGAAATAACAGGCACTCTTTTGCCGGCTGTCAGAATTCTTCTAAACGCGGTAGGGTACCATTACATAGTAATGCAGGGATTTTTCATTTTTTTTAATTTATTTGAAAGCAAAGACTAACTCTTGAACGCACACTCTGCCTTGGGCTTCTCTTCCACAGGCAGCAACAGTCTGGGAAACTGCATTCCGTTCTGAGATAAACGTTACCAAATTGGGTACCTTCATTTACTCACGCATTTCAATTTTCCTTTCAAATCCGACATAACTAAATTAAAAATAACACTTTCTCTTCGGTGAATGAACCATGTTACTTAGGGAATTAGCTCGTTACTAAACTCCACTGAGTGCGAGGTGGCTCAGTTACTTATTGCAGCATTTCACCCCAGGATGATGAATGCAGGTGTTTTTGTGTCCAGCTGGTCCCCGACACCCGCTGGCCTTGCTTGGAAGGTCACCGACACACGTGTCCCAGCCCTGTTGTACTCCTGCCTTTCCCTGATAATTCTGCCTTTCGTGCACAACAGCTGCCGGGGGATTCTGCCCTGAGAATGGGCTTATGACTTCATTTCTCTTCCCTCAGAGTTTTTCCTAACTGCAAATTTGCGGATAAATGCCTGTTCATCCATCCAAACTGTAAATACGACGCGAAGTGCACTAAGCCGGACTGTCCCTACACTCACGCCACTCGACGAACCCCCCATTCCTCTCCGAAACCAGGTGAGCGCCTCTTGTTTTTCTGAGCTTTAAAGGACAGCGTTGAAGGGAAAATGGTATTTTGTGGAAGGAGAAAGTGACAGTGGTCAAAAAATAACTTTTTGCTCGATTTGACTTAATTTCATTTGAGTTCCTAATGCTAGATGAAGAAGAGTAATACAGTGTCACCGCAAAAACTTTCAGAAACATCTCTGAACGCTTCTACGCAAGAGTCCTGTGTGAGGCCACAGTAAAGTGGTGACTTGCACAAGTAGTCCCTCTTTCTGCAGGGATTAGCCAGCAGCACACTTACACTCAGTTTCCTTCCTTTAATTGGATACACCTTGTACCAAGAGCTCGGGACACAAATTGAAAGCAGAGGTTTCTGTCTTTGTATGAACATTTTATTTTTTTTTCTTTAATGACACTGTAGGTGTTAATTTTGTGCAACCATGAGCTGCCTTTCAGGGGTGAGGTTGCCGGGTGAAGGCCGTGGCTGTGTTTGGAGTAGGGGTTGGTATTCCCGAGCCTTGGGAGGGTGCCCAGGTTGGGGGAGCCTTTACTCCGCTGCAGCCGCCGTCTTTGGGAGGTGGTTTAGCCCTCTCAGTCCTGGCGCGGTGCGGTTTTGTTACTTTGCCAGAGGGCAGAGCACAATGTGCCCATCTCCCGTGTCACTTCCAGCAGCTCCTCTGTGTTCCTGGAAAGTGCGCTCCTGCCCTTTTCAGTCCGCTCGGCTCAGCCTCTGACTCGCTGCGTCTACACTGACCATGGGAATTTCTCTGCCTACCGGGATCTCTGCTTGATTTGCTGGAAGGGTTGCCATGACCAGGGCACCTTCTGTCCTGACGCGGTGGAGAACCCGGACTAATGATTACCTGATGGTCCTGTTCTGCCCCAGGATGAGATCCACGCGGGGCACTGTGATAGGCTTCCCGTATTTCTTGCAGGATTGATATATTTTGTGTGGAACTGTATTAAAAGAGCAATTCCTTGTGATGCAGACTCACCTCCTGTTCTGTTCTTTTCCGCTCTTAGCACCACTGCCCACACCGTCTCTACCCTCCAGTAGTCCGCTCTGCAAGTTTTTTCCTGCTTGTAAGAAAATGGAATGTCCTTTTTACCACCCAAAAGTAAGAATTATCTCCTGTCTCTTCCCTTCCTTTCTAGAAAGATACTTGAAATGTGTTACTTTGGGTTGGGAAATGTCACGACTGATTTCACGCTTTCTGCTGTTACTTTTCACATTTTAACTTTAGCTCAGAAAGTACAAGAGTTTGTAACTTACATACTTCTATTTTTTGGGATTGTGTCCCTGCACATTCTTATGCCAGTAAGTTCAGAATCATAGAATGGTTAGAGTTGGAAGGGACCTTAAAGATCATCCAGTTCCAACCCCCCTGCCATGGGCAGGGACACCTCCCAGTAGATCTGGTTGCTCAAACTGGTCTACAAAGGGATACAAAACGGAAGTTTAGTGCTTTTCTGAGCCCTGTCGATGCTGAAATGCAGGACTCTGTTCCCAGATATCATTAGCCAGATGCTGGGGCTTTTCCTCTGCCCTCCAGCCAGCGCTGTGTCCTGCTCTGCGCTTGTACCCACACAGCAGTGGACGCTGAACCCTCTAAACCCTGGTGTGGTGGCAGGTTTGGAGCATCTAATTCGTAATTCATGCTTTTGGAGAAGGATTTCCTTCTGTCGTTGGGTTGAACTGATTGCACTGGTCTGTGCAGCTGCTGATTCAGTTACTTACCAGATCCGTCATAACAAATACAAATTAATTATATTTCTTAACCATATAATAAATTAACACACACGTAGCTCATTGAGGCGATGAGCCACCCAGCTCCGCGTAGCCCCTTCTGAAGTGCTTTCCCTTCCAGCACTGTAGGTTTAACACCCAGTGTACGAGGCCAGACTGCACTTTCTACCACCCAACTGTTGCCGTGCCCCCTCGCCACGCCCTGAAATGGACCCGGGCTCAGACCAGGTGAGATACTTTCTTAAGTTGAGGTTGGATTTATTTTGTGACTTCACGTCACCGGTGTGGTTTTACTCCCGGGCGTGACGTACGTGTGTGTGATGAACGAGGAAGGTGCCGGTTACAGGCATCATTCTTTTAGAGAGAACTCTGTACTCTTTGGGTTTTGTAGCAGAAACATTAACTAACGTGATGCAACGCTGGAGATCCAGGATCTGGCAGAGTCAGCGGGAGCCTGACCCGGGCATGTTGTGTTTACTGAGTTTTATTCAAATAAAGCTGAAAATCCAGCATCGGCTCCGCTTTACTGTTCTTTTATCTTGTGCCTAAGCCGTCCCCAGTGTTTCAATATTCCGTATTTCTCACATCTGCCTGTCTTAAAGACACTCAGACCAGGTGAGCCTTTCCCTCCAGCTCATCGCAGCCCCAGAGTCTTTATCGGTGCCAGGGGCAGGAGGGAAATCGGTTCTGAAATCCCCTTTACAGCCCGGGGAGGGGGGGGCTGTCACTGACGTGGATTGTTTTTCTCTTTCCCCCGCAGCGAATGATTGTGAGTCAGCTTGGGAGTGAGCTCTGCTCCCCTGGACAGTCGCAGGAAGGAAGATGAACCACCAGGGGCACAGGATGTTAAAAAAAACTCATGCATTTTGAACTTTTAATATACATTGTTTTCATAAACTGAGGCTGATCGCCTACTTGAAATGTCTCTAATTTTCCAAGTTTGTAAGTTTGAGCAATTTTACATTTTTTTTACGCTGTAAAAAAATAAAATGTCTGTGTAAGAAAAGTTTTACTTTAAATTCCATTAAAAACTTTCAAAGCACATTTGGTGTTCTCTTTGGTTTATGTTTTTGGAGAAGGAAGTGGAGCATCAGAAGGTCCTAGAAAGCTTATTCCTGTATTTGGATCGTACTAGAAATACTTTTTTAGTTCGGAAAATGTTTGGAACTGCTGCCCCAGCAACCAGTGAGTGAACTCCTCTGCTCGCAGGGAAACAGAGAGGAAAGGGGGTGTCTTCTGGGTGTTTTTTCCATGTAACAGTCGTTGTACCTCTGATGATACTTTCTCAAACCGGGGGGAAAAAAATAAAAGACGAACAAAAATGCTTCATAATAACAATTAAACAAGGGTATTGTGCTCCATTTAAAAAGCCTACAACGTGAGATACCACTTCACTTGACAAGAGCTGGTTTCAGATGTCTCTGTTTGTACCGGGAGGGCAGAAAGTTCCGCTCTGACTCGCGGGCTGAAGAATCCCCCTTCCCCCGGTGCCCCCAAGGGCTGGACGTGCTTTGTCATTGCCTCACCTGAGACAGAGACAGCTCCTGTCATTTTACGCTGCAACAAATAATCCCAGGAAGGTGACCATAAATATTTTGAAGCGGGATTATAATAATGAAAAAGTGTTGAGCAGTAACATAAATGCACTTTTTTATTAAATCTTTCATATCTTTTGGGGAACTACATTTTCACAAAAATATACAAAAGAATTTCTTTTTACAAATATTTACATTCAATATCAGAAAACAACGTTAGCTACATATTTTAAACTTAAATTTGACAAATATAATCTTGAATTCTGAAACTGAACACTCCAGGAAAGTATTTCTTAATATTTCTCTTTTTTGGTGAAATAAAGTACTCAAAGTTCATATTCAAATTTAAAAAAATCTTAATGCAAAAAATCTGACATTTAATTATTTTTTTTTATATATATATATATAATATATATACTTTAAATAAACATACAACATTGTTACAGGGATTAGATGTCCATGGTGGAAACCAAAATGGAATACACTTAAAACCATGATCCTTATTACAGTAATACATGACCATACCTTTGGACTAGGTTAAAATACCTTTTTTTTTTTTGTCTTTTTTTTCTTTTTTGTGTGGTTTTTTTTGTTTTTTTTTTTTTTTTTTTTTTAAGGAAGAGGGTTTATCCGACACGCTCCATAATGAGACACAACAAATCTGAACAGACAACTGGATTTTAAGCTTAAAGAACTACGCTCAAATATTTTTCCTAAGGTGACCTGAGGAGGAGAGGACGGAGCGATTGCTGCGATGGGTTTCCAGGTGAAAGACTGCAAGATACACGTTGTTTTTCTACAGCCCTTTCCCCTGCCTTCAGAAATAGCCGCCCCCCGCGGAGCTGTTTCCCTTTCGGGTGAGAGATGAGGAGCTGAGAACTGGGCCAGGGCAGCAGCAAAAGGAGAACTTGCCTTCCGTGTCTGCCACCACCCTACGGTACCCCGGGGAGCATAAGGCAAACTGCTGCTTTTTCTCTGCTTAAAAAACAAACGAAAAAAGGTGAATAAAAGTTGATGTATTTTTAAAGGGAACCCTCCTAATGCGTTTACTTCAATTGTGACCTCATTATTTTAAGTCATCCTTGTGGTCTTGAACCTCTTCTTATAGTGAAGTTTTACATTAAAAATGCATTAACTTTCCTCACAAATTAGTGACGCAGCTTTTCCATTACTTAATAGAATATGCCGTAGACCCGTAACTCAACTAAAAAGCATAAACGAAGCTTAATCATTACCAGATACTGCTTTCTAAAAAAAAAATAAATAAAGAAGCTATTTTGCACCTAAAAACCACACCACCATGACAAAGAGTAGCAAGGAAAGGAAAAACAGACCAGAAATGTGCAAAGTACGACCCAACAGCACCAACATTGCACAAAAGTACAGAAAAAAAAAACCCCATTATTATTATTATTTTTTCATGCAATTGTGTTCATGCCTGGAGTTTCTGTAGACAGTCGATTTATTACAGTCCCAAATAATACAGTCTAGAGCGCGTCCGGGGGCGAGCGGTGTTTGAAAACAATCATGGAGTTAGGGAAGTACCAGCTCCAGAGCTCAACATCGCCTATTCAGATTCTGAGTAAAGCGCTGGGAAAAGGTGTTTACCAACTGCTCGGCTTCTTGGGAAGAATAAATACCCTTCTTTGGTTTTTTTTGGGTTTTTTTACCTGCTGGGCATGGAAAGATTCCCCCCCCCCCGACCCCCCAGCCTCAAGAATTTGCAACTGAGAAAGTGAACAGCAAATTCCTTTTCAGGAAGGCGATGCTCTGGATGCTCTGTACGGTGGGTCACGGTGGTACCAGTGAAGCTGGGGTCAACGCTGGGTGACCAGCTTTTACTGGGGGGGACTGGGAGGAAGGGGGGTGGGTTAAGGGCTCCTGCGGGAAGTAAATAAAAAGAAGAATAACGGCAAAACCTAATGAACGAACAATTGGAGGATATGACTTATAAAACATATTTTTTCCCTCCCCAGACAGGCTTATAACCCTGCCAAGGACTGAAACTAAACCCCCTGTGCCCCGGCTCCTGCTCTTTGCGACGCACCCACGCGACACTCGTTGCAATAACCCCCACCTCTCCCCGCCAGCCCCACCGGGGGCAGCTGCGGTTACGCACAGGGAGGGGAGGGCAGCGTCTGGCCCCCTCCGCTCTTTCGGCTCAGGACGAACCGGTAAAGCAGAAATCACCCTAAAGCAGAAATCACCCTAAAGCAGAAATCACCCTAAAGCAGAAATCAATCACCCTCATCCTCTCGTTTCAAACACCTCTCGCCTCCGTCCCACTGAACGGTTAAGCGGGTACAAGTCGCCGCCTTGTAAGAACGGTGTGGATCAGACACAGCTTTACAGCGCCGGAACAAACATGACAATAATTTTAGGGGTGTCTTTTTAAAGAAACAGAAAAGTTTGTGGTTTGTTTTCAGTTGGGGTTTTTTTGTTGTTTTTACGAAAGCTCTCACGTGACATCTGTGCCCAAACTGAGCAAGACAGATACTACCAAGGGCAAAATCACTTTATAGCTTCTTGAATTTACCTCCCAACAAGCAACAGAAACTCAGGAACCTCATATTTTGCCTTTTGGAAGAGAAATCCAAACCCACGGAGCGACAGGAAGGTGCCGCCGCTCCTGTCCCGCGCTGCACTGTCCCCCAGCGGGTGGGGAAGCACCAGCCCAGCCGCCTGCTCGCAGATTCTATGTTCCTTACAAAGAGTTGCTACAGCTAAAAATCCAGCTCGGTTGTCTAAGCAGTTTGAGTTTGGATTTATGAGTCATGAGCATGGATATTTTTTTTTCCACATAAAGTTTACCTCAGGTCAATTATTTCCTTATTTTGTAACGGTTTATTATGGGATGAAAATCAAGAACTTGGCTAATTTATTTCTACTCATACGTATTCCCAGGCCGACGCGACATTCACCTTCCCTGACTCGCTACGCTGGGATTTGGAGGCCTAAGGCAAGGAAGGGCCGAAGGAAAATTCCACTCGTGAATGTGGACGTGGACTCCCCCTGCAGAGCACGGAACGCCCGGCTCCACCACAGCGCCCCTCACACGGGACAGACACGGGCCCCGGCTTTAACGCCCGTCACCTTAAACGTTGTGCACGTCTGGGAACAGAACCAAGAGCTGGTGAATGATGTTTCAAGAGGAAAGAAACGAAAGAGGCAGAAATTGATACGGCTTCGTTATGAAGAATCTTCTAAAGTATAGTATTTCTTTGGTTTAGTATTTTTTTTTTTTAAAGAACACATTTAAGCCCAGTTGCAGGGGAAACTAAAATGTGGGTAAATCAGAAAATACCAATGAAGAATCCACGTTTGGTTTGCGTGGGAAAGGTGAGTAGCATTTTAAAATAGATCCTTAAACTCTCTTACCTGAGCTCTCAGTGCTACGTAGAATTCCTATATTTAGAGTGTTTTCTCCCCATCCCTGAGCCTCTCCTGCTCCCCGGCCCTGACACCACACAACCAGCCACGGAATACACAGAATATTCCCCACCTGAAACATGCTGTTGGCAGAAAGTGCCATCGCCCCCCGCCCCCCCGCTGGTTCTTTGGCCCTGCCTCTGCCTATTTAGGAGCATTCCTTCCTTTGATTTCCTTTCTTTTTCCTTTTCTCCGGATTTATAGTTCCTGGTTTCCTGTTACCCTTCTCTCCATCCTACGCTCCAGAATTTCAAAAAGAAGCAGAAATTATGAGAAACCCCTGTTGTCACCGCGCTCAGACTTTACACCTTCTGGGTGTTTTGTTTTACACTGGGGGCGGAAAGAGAACACATACTCCATGCCCTTTTTTTTTCCCCTTTTTTCTTTTTCCCCAAAGCAGAAGCGAACTGGTTGGGTATTGCTGGTTTAACAGCTAACAATAAAACCAGATGGAGGTTATGACTGGTTTGCTGTTGGTAACCTGAGGAGGGCATGGTGAGTGGTTGCTGGTTCTAGCATCAAGCACACTGGAGAAACCCCCCACCAAACCCACCTGCTAAGGTTTAGTTAACTTAGGAGTGATTTTGGCACAGAAACCTTTTGTGGCTTTTATGCATGTTATACAACTATTCTTTTTTCTTTTTTTTTTTTTTTCCTGCAATGAGAGGTGCCGTTTAGGTCTGAAGTCAGAGTTAATTGAAGAGCAGAAGATGGAGACAACCAAAGAAAGGGGCTGGGTCTCACGCCAGCGCGGCGGCGGCGTTGGCAGGCTCACGGACCCCGCCAGGTGAGCAAAAAAATCCGACGGCGCTAGCGACTTGAGGAAAACAGTGCAGGTGACAAGGAAGGGTAAGAAACCCCTAAGAACAAAAGAGTACGCAAATGCGACGCAGCCAGTGATGTTAAAATCACTGACGTGGCAATTTATTTTGTGACTTGCAATATTACTTCCCTTCCTGTAGCATCTACAGGATGATTCGCTTTGTCCAATGCACTGGTGACATTTGTCTATAGCTTATGCTAATAGAATTTTAAAAAAAAGTAATAAATCTTTGAAGATTAAGGCTTGTCGCATCCGTGACACTGATAACGAAAAAGGGAACTATGTCACCTTGCCCGTGTAAGAACTGTATCTGAAAGCAAGACCCTTTGCCCGTCACACTCCTACCCCCTGCACAGCGAGACCGACGAGGGATTCCACACGCAGGTGTCCAGAGGGAAACCCACTGGGAGTGGGGACCTGAGCACGGCTGGGGGCTGCCCAGAGGGCAGGCGAGGGGCTGGTTGGAAGAAGGGCACCCTTCACCTTGGCAAGTCATAGAGCGGGGATTTGTGCCGCAGCTGAGAGAAGCAGATCATGGTTTTAATTAGACTAAGACACTCCTAAATGCCATCAGAGTCCTGCTCCTGGTATTCGAAGTCCTTTATTTTGATCTAGTTCCCAGATCCAGGAGGTCCATTATGTGCAATGTGTCTGCTCTCTGATGGCACCGTCCCAGGTCAGCGTTAACCCAGCCTGTGTGAATCACACAATCTTCATGGTTGGATGACCTTAGAGATCATCGAGTCCAACCACAAATGTATGAAGTTCAGAGTTTCTCTGAAATGGATCTTGTGAATATTGAAACCCTGATACTGAGCAAAGTCAGAAGTTACTCTGGATGAATTCTCTCCTTCAGCTGACAAGTGACAAAGTAGCGCTAATTTTCTGAAATGCTGTCTTCATCTTTAGTTTTACACCATCTCTTGCCTTCCCTATCAAAATGAGAAATCATATATGATGACTGCCTTCTTAGAATAAAGAAATGAAGATTTCAAGTCTAAATGATACGTTTGGCTGATTTGTCCTCCCTGACCTAATCTCAACTGTGTTCCTCAGTTCCCACACTATGGCAACTTTCAGTTCTAAATGTGTTCATTTGTCATTTTTGTTTGCTCCTAGGAGCTGGATTTTCCTTCTCTCATTCTTTTTTTTCTAAGCACATTTCAAGAGCTTCCAAGGGCACTTTTTTTTTTTTTTAAGTGAAATGTCATTTCACTTTTATTGAATCAGTTCTCTGGTCTTATTTATTACAAAAAATATTGCTGACTTTAAAGATGCCTGTTTGCTGCTAGCCAGAAAAAGAGCTGGAAAGACAATTAAGAATTAAATCATCCACTAGGAGTGATTAAACTATACAAAGAACTTTCGCCTCCCCTTTCTTGGTGCTGTATCATCACAGAAAAGGCTGTCTCCAGCTTCAGCCCGAGCCCTCCTGCCCACGTCTCTCCTCTCCGATGCTTCCCAACGAGAGGATGTCACTAGTCCCTCCACGTCCCAGCATCGTCCCTGACCTGTCCTACAGGCTTATTGCATCCTCCCACCGCAGCGGCACTCTGGTCCCGTCCACACACACGTCCTTCGAGCACCGGGGGCAACAATTAGCAAATTACTACAGCAGCAATTAATGTAAACAGCGAATGAGGCACAGTGACAAGCACCATCACGGACAAAAAAAGACCAGAAGCCCCACAAAAGCTGCCATCTTTACCCATGCTCACAGCCAGCCGTTCTCATCAGCAGAGGATCACAGCTTCTCCTACAAAACACGCTCTGAACTGCAACCGAGAATCTACCTGCTCCTCGCCTTGGCACTCCCAACCCTTCCCAGCTGGCTGATCCCATTTTCCCTGGCAAACCACCGACCGGTTTGCCAAGGAAAACACTCACTACGGATACTGGCTGCAGTAGGGGTGACAAGGCTGGTAGTTGTGTTTTTCAAGATCTCTTCAGCTTCCAGCTCCCATCCCAGCCCTTGACAGGAGCGGTGAGGTTTGGAGGAGGGTACAGAAGCCGGGAGATGTGGAGGCTCAGGCTTTCTCACCGCAGCCACCAGCCTCATGTCCCCAAGGGTGGCCCTGCTGCAATCCATCTGTCACCTTCCCACTGGCACCTCACTGCTTGCATCTGAGATTCCTCGGGGCAAAAGCACCAATGGACAAATTATCAGTGGAGAGGCACAGCATTAATGAAGGGATCAAGGGGAGGGAGGAGAAGAGGACATGACCAGTGGCAGGGATCCAAGGAGGCATCCTCGGGATAGCCCACGTACCTCTTTCGTTGCATGAAGGCCTACGGAAGGATCGTGAGTCTGGGAGACACTTAGCCTGGGATTTTGAGGAGAAAACTCAAAAGAGACAGAAAAATTTGGAGGCGGGTCTAGCAGTCTGAGTAGGACAGACTATGAGGGAACTCTTAAACAGCCATCCAACATGAACCGACAAAGGCAACTTTAAAATAGAGGCAGGACAAATCTTACTTCAAGTCAAGAAGTCCCGCACAGATGTGTTTGCAAGGGAGAGAATCCCGGCTGTAGAAGAGCACGTACTGCAACTGATTTCTCTGGCACAGGTAAGATTTAAACGCCAGCTACTAGTTTTCATACAAACCAGGCAGGAGGCAACAGGGTTATGAGAGAGATCAGCTCTAACCTCAGTTCTCATACGCAACTCCCCTGAAGTCAGAAACGTTCCAGACCTCCCCGTACGCTCATGACCGAATCTAGAGAGTTTTTGCTCCTGTAGAGGTGCAGCTGCAGGACTGGCACGACTTGGCTAAGAACCACCCGCCCAGAAACCTGGTAATTGTTTAGTTCATCAATTTCTTGAAAATAAATATCTGTTATAGCTCCATATATAAAATATATTATCTAAGACCACTGGGTAACTAGCTCTGTGCAGCACTTAACAAGCACATTTGGACCTAGGAGAAGTCTGGCTCCTTAACTTTTCTCTCCCTTCTCTTCTATACCCAAGTCCTGCCACTCCCTCTGTAACCACCACACGCACAAGATGCTCACAGGAAGAGATGAGGTTTATTTCTTTTTCTACTTTTATCTGACGTAAGAGAATGCAAGAGGTGAATAATATCAAAGCCTACAGACTGCTCGAAACAAAAGCCAGAGAAAAAGCGCTTTACGTTCACAGGAGAATGTCATGATGAGAGTGGCGCTGATAATTAGCGACTTCTCTTCCTTTCTATGTTGCATGTAAATTAACTGCACTGATTAAAAACCAGGTTCAGTCTGTAACGCACCTCTATGGCGTGACTTAGACAAACAGCTGATGAAATCTTCCTTGCTTGTACCCAAAACACAGCTCTGTTCAGGTTTTCGTTATCACATAAATATTTTTTCAACTCAGAGTCTCAGCTATGTCACGGGATAGAATAAATGCACTTACGCTGGAGGTGACAGCAGGTCCATTTAAAGAAGCATACGATCGGACACTTTTTACAATCGGGAAAGAAATCTGGGTAGAGACCTCTCCCAGCTAGTCCTAACTCTGTTAAAAAGTTCAAATGTACAAAATACAATGTTTGGAAAGTTTATATTCTCTCTGAATGTCCGCCCC
>JAOXNO010000041.1:46537435-46583188 GCA_028565335.1 Limnodromus scolopaceus
TGCCCCTTGTCCTGTCACTGCACTTCCTGACAAAGAGTCCCTCTCTGGCTCTCCTATAGGCTCCCTTCAGATATTGATAGGCTGTTATAAGGGCTCCCCAGAGCTTTCTCTTCTCCAGGCTGAACAACCCCAGCTCTCTCAGCCTGTCTTCATAGGAGAGGTGCTCCATCCCTATAATATTAATTTAATATCCATTTATATATATATCCATATATAATTTAATATCCATTTCCTTATATACAGACAAAAAAGCAAGCGCACAGACAAAGAGATAAAGACTCTGAACCTGAGCTTTACACTGTTCTGGACTGTCCACGTGCACTGCTGTACCTGTGGACACCCAGGGAAGGGATACACACCTGCAGTCGTCCCCTCCAGCGCTGACCACGTATCTGTCTCCACTTGTAAATCGAATATTTGTTAAGTGGGCAGAGTGACCTAAAAATCGCTTGTGTTTTGCCTGGAAAAAAAAAACAAACCAAAAAAACCCCACCACAATAAAATGAGGGTCTAAATACTCTATGTCCTCCTAAATAATCTTTTTATCTACGCTTTTATTGCATCACGTATTTATATCATTCAGAAAGTTATACAGGTTTTCAAACGGAAAAGATCTCCCGAAGGAAAGCTACTGTTGAGCTGCCACGCAGATTAAATTGTCACCAAAGGAGACAGCACCTGCAAGTTGGGAACAATGCTCAAGCTAACACAATCAAATGAAATATAGCTTGTCACGGATTAACCTCTACATTTTGTATGAAATTCCTAACACTGAAAAAATTATTGTCATTGTATGTAAGCGGTTTACACTGTGCAGTCTCAAATCCTGAAAATTACCAGTGCTATAGTGTTAGCGAAAAATCTGTAAACTCTTCACCCATGGAAAACACACAGATGGGACTAAAATTACTAGCTGCCTTCCTCGTCTGTCAAACAGAGGCTGGAGATGTGGATAAATACAACTAAGGGCTCTGGGATTTTCGGCCGAAGGCGCGGTGCTGACACAGACCGGCAGACAATAACTAACACCTACAGGAGCTTATGGCAGGAGCTATTGCACAAAATGGTAGGAAAACCTTGAGGTGAAGCGTTCCTATGAGTCCATAGAGCTCAAGTTACACAGATGCACTAAAAAGCTACAAATTTAGAGAAGGAAAAGTTTCATAGAATCATAAAATGGTTCGGGTTGGAAGGGACCTTAAAGAGACCATCAAGTGCCAACCCCCTGGCCATAGGCAGGGACACCTCCCACTAGACCAGGTTGCTCAAAGCCCCATCCAGCCTGGCCTTGAACCCCTCCAGGGAAGGGGCAGCCACAACTTCTCTGAGCAACCTGTTCCAGTGTCTCACCACCCTCATAGTGAAACATTTCTTCCTAATATCTAATCTAAATCTCCTCTCTTCCAGTTTAAAACTGTTACCCCTCATCCTATCGCTCCACTCCCTGATAAAGAGTCCCTCCCCATCTCTCCTGTAGTCCCTTCAGATAAAAGAAGACTGCTATAAGGTCTCCCTGGAGCCTTCTCTTCTCCACGATGAAGAACCCCAACTCCCTCAGCCTGCCTTCAGAGCAGAGGTGCTCCAGCCTCTGATCATCCATCATACATCTTCTAGAGAAACAATACAGGACCGTAATACCATCGGTACTTGTTGTAATGATGCAAAAAGAGAAAAGTTCTTACAAATTTTTCAGGGCACGGGAAGTCAAACAGTTTGACCATGCCAAAGTCATCGCCTGTTACAAGGTTGATTCCCGAGTGAGAGACACAGGCACAGTTTACATCGGCTTTTTCAGCGTGCCGGGACCAGATTCCAATCACTTCATCCCCTAGAACGCTGCAACGGAAGAGCAAGAGATTCTTTTGAAAACTACAGCAAAAACAACAGAGTAAGGAAATAGTAAGCAGCTCTCATATTGTAACTGTTTTTTTAAGAATGTAATTTTGTAATTTTTACATTTTACTCTTACACATCTCATATAGGTTTTACTCAGTAATTAATTTTTGTATCATTCCGTAATTGCTTCTGGAACTGATTCAGTGACATAATTCTCCAAATAATGTGGCTGATGACTACACTAAGACGCAGAGGTGAAATCAATAGTACCAATATTGTCCAGTGAGGCATTTGCCAAAAAAATTAATAAAGGACAATTAAAACCGGAATGTCATAGCATAAGCATTAGATGAGTAAGTTTCAGCTCCTGGAAAATAAAAATATGTATAGTCTTATTATAATTATGTTATGTTGATTCTGTAAAATTTTCCTATCAATTAGATGAAAAGTTTCCTTGAGTCCAGAGAAGGTTCTTCATTATAATCAGAGAGAGAGAAACCGTCCTGAACAGAAAACATAATTATCTTAAGGTTCCAAACCAGCCATTTATAGAAAATTTCCTTCGCAAAGCCTTGTGAAAAGTTGCATTTTATTCAGCTCAGCTTACACGTATGTGGATATTTCCAAGAACGCACAGAAACAAGCACTTTATCATTTGCTAGTAAGTGAATGATTTGGGAATTTTTCTGTAATTTTTCCCCCCAAATGCAGAGCACTACAGTCAAAAAGGCGTGATTTACTTCAGACACACTGAATTGGGTCAGAAAACACAGGTTTCTTGTTTACGTATCAAAGAGGTGACAAAAGTGGATTACAGAAACAGAAACCAGGGAGCCACCAAATTGAGATTTTCAGAGCTCGTAGTTTTAGTCACATCTTGCAGGAAACAGTCAGGATTATTATTGTTCAAAGTGATTCGTATGTGGAAAATTTTCATGTATTTATTATCCATTTTTGTCTGAGGTTGCTAATCAGAGGACAATAACTAAAAGCAGGCAAAGGAGCCTGAAATAAGGCACAGAAATCAGATTTGCTTAGAATAAAAATAAATTATTTAAATGTGAAATATAAATAAAACACGGTCTTGTTCTTCATGTAATTTCTAAGTCTATTTTGAATGAAATACAACAACTCAAAGGTATTTAAAAGTACTTTTGTATACCTTTTAATATGCAAATGTTAATAGCAACTTTAATATGGAGATACAATTAGTGTAATACTGTAAATAAAACTTGAATTATCACAGTCTTGTATTGCCTTTTCATAAATTGATATGTGTTAATTTTTTGCTTTCATCCCCAAATGGCTTTTTTGAAGCAAACAGTGCAGTATTCCAGGTAATTGGCAGAGTGCAATGAAAAGCTACTGAGGAATAGAAAAAACTCTGCAGCGAAGAGAAGGGCCAACACGAGAGAGATCAGATTTTATCAGATGTCCTCACGGGTCAAACAGCTCAAGTTCTACTGAGGGAATCTCCCACGTGCTGTCTTCTGCTGTGCTGTTCTTACCTGAATCGTTGCCAGAGCAGATGGGTGTTTTAAAAGAAATTATCTGACAGAATGAAGGGATGAAATATTGCTTTTAAACAGTAGGTGCTTCCCCTGAAAGTTACAAGGTGTAAAGTTGTGACTCATTTATTTACCTTGTCCAAGTAGCCCATGTTATTCTGTCAATCACAGCCTGGTCCACAAGCTGCTTTCCTGAAGGCACTTCATAGACTTGCCTTTTGTAAGACCCAGTAGAGACCTTTGAGATGACCACAGAGAATTTAGAATCCATGAGCTTGTTTGAAAAAATGAAAACATAATTCTAAAGGGCTTCGAAAAGCATGTTCTTGATAGTTGTCTTTTACTCTGTAAATAACTTAGCTATTAATAAAACTTGCTTAATGAGTTGAAAATTTTCAACAATCTATACAAGCATAAAGCAACAGTGAGAAAGCATAAGAAATCTTACATTTTTAAATGTTTAATTAATAAAAAAAATAACTGAAACTTCTCACATTCTGCACGTATTAATTCTCTCTATATATTGCTTGTGTTAGTATGTATGTTTGTGTATAAATAAGGCAAAATAAACTCATATCTTTAAAATTGACAGGAAGGTACTCCTCTCAGCCTGCAGACGCTGATTTGATAGCGAGAGCAGCTTATTCCTCCTCTCAGATGAGTGAAATACAGGAAGCAAAGTACACCCACTTCATTTTGATTTTAAGAAATGTCTTGAGCCCCATGCCTGGGAGCCGTAACACCATAGGTTTGGTGCCACTCCACAAAGGCTCGCACTGAAGCAATGAGTAACGTGACGGTCCTGGTCAGGGATATTAGGAATTCACAGGTTCCTGGGGCTCACAGACTGACAGAGTATACTCCATCCTCTTTTAAGGCAGCCCGTCAGCACCACAGAGGCAGGGAGACACATCACAGCGATTTTGAAATCTGTTTCTCGTTCCTACACTTACTTCTTTTATTTAATACAGGGAGAATATTATTTAACATAAGGAGAACACTTGCAGAGTAGCTGTCGGGAGTATGTTTGCCATTCAGTAACCCAAACAATTAACGACTGATACCTGGAGATAAGAGCTATCTGCAGAGAAGTCCATCTGGATCACAAAACTTGGGATATCTTTGCAATAGCTGACTCGATTTAGCGTGGGACCCAAAGTCAGGTCATAAAAATCCACCGCATTCTCACTGGAACCGACTGCCAAGTAACGAGAATCTGGGCTAAACCTGAACAGACAAAAGGTTTTTATGAACACAGGTTGGCACTTACAACAGATTCCAATATTTGAGAAGCACAGGGAAATCTGCATTTCAAGGATCAGCTAAAAATGGAGGCAGAGCATTTTGTCTGCTAAACAAAATGACTTCTGAAACAAAATTTTCAGGGAATGTACATGAAGTAGGTGGTCACAATTATTTTGGTACAGCCCTCACGTATGGGTGAACTGGGAACATCTCTGGAAGAACTCTGTTCATTATCTCATCTCGTTACGATCTCAATGGACTAACAACCTTATGACATGCCCCTGACAACTTCGACTCTCTAACGCTATACTTACAAGGCTACAAACTTGAAAAATTAAATGCTGTAAATGAAGAAAGACCAGATATTCTAAATTAAATGTACTGAATAAAAAGACGTGAAATCAAACCTTTCATGCGCCCCATGTATCTTTGCACAACGCTTTCTTTCCCCCAGTTTTCCTTTCTTGTCTTGAAACTCAGTAGCCTCCTGAGCTGAACAAATTCCTCACAGCCCCTTCTGTGTTACTAGGGAAGTTGCTTTATTTCTATTATCTCCGAGACACCCCTTGGGACAGTGTTCCGATTCCAGCAACCCCCTAACTCATAACAGGGCTCTCCTGCCTTCCTGCAGCAAGGTCCCCGTTTGCTCAGATTTCTTCCACTGATGGCACTTTGCTCTCCAGAAGGGTCCCTTATTATCTCACAGAAGGAACAGCCTTGCCCTCCAGTCAGGAAACAGAAGCCAAGTTTTACTTGTGCTAACTCCTTTCTAACGAAACACAACAAAGAGCAAACTGACTGACAGGCTTTTCCACTGCCTCTAACAATCCAGTCTTCATCTGTAAAATTTTGATCTCATTTTTACCTCCTACACATCGTCTCACCCTGCTCCTTTTTGCACTTTCTCACCTGGTTAGGGCTGTCTCTTCCTATTGTCTGTTTACTTTCCCAGTCACCTTTCATTTTAATTAATCCCTGGCAATAGCATCCAACACTCCCCCTGTGGTACTGCCTGGTTTCTGACTGATTGCTACCTCTTACTTTCATGTACCTCCTCCTTCTTTTTTATTCCTGGTATCACAGTGATCACACAAACCCCACGTTTCACTCACTGATTCAAGCTCTCTGAAATATTGCAATACTCCTTGAAACATAAAATTGTATTTTTAAAAATCAAAATAATACAGATTTCCACAATACTAGAATAGACAAAGGCATCATATTTTCTGACCTGATATCTTGAATCGCTGATCTTCTGTCCCTTTTTTTCCCCCAAATTTTTAGAGACGTCACAAG
Source organism: Limnodromus scolopaceus (assembly GCA_028565335.1). NCBI lineage: Eukaryota > Metazoa > Chordata > Aves > Charadriiformes > Scolopacidae > Limnodromus > Limnodromus scolopaceus. The sequence goes on from JAOXNO010000041.1 coordinate 46,543,321, forward strand.
CAAGATAATAAATTCTCCATTTTTCATGCCAATAGCCACCATATCACCTTCTGGGCTGTAACAAACAGTACGAGCTGCGTGTCCTAAGCTGACTTTGTTCAGCATCTTCTGTGAAGAAATAAAAACCCAGAAGAGTAAATGTTTCTATTTGTTCATATTTCAAAAGCATCTTATGCAAACTATTTACCACTATTAGATGGTTTATTTTCAGAATATTTTAAAAGAGACCAAGTTTTGAGTCCTCAACAACACCACAAGTTTAGAATTTTTTAAATTTTTTGGCCCGAACAACAACTATTCTCCAACACCTACCTTTTCAGCAATATCCCAGAGTCTTACTGTGCCATCTTCTGCAGCAGAAAGGAAAAAATCTCTGGAAGGATGCGTTGCCAGGCCCCAGATTGGTCCATCCATATGACCATTAATTAGAATGTTACATGCAGCATTTTTCTCTCCAACTTCAATTATCTCGGCATTTCTTGTCCCAACAAGAATTTTCCCCTTGAAAAACAGTAAAAGAATTACCTCTGACATAAGACATTAACTACTTGTGATGAACAGTAATAAAGATGTAATGCAAAGCTAGAGTTCTGTCAAGAAAATTTGCTGAAATCAAGTAATCAAATAATCAAAGATAATTTATTTTTTAAACTGCCCTATGATCTATTGAAGTACAAAGCTATACATAAATCATGATGCTAGTTGACTTATTGCTTGCAAGTCAGATATTTGAAATGTGAAAATAGAAAAGAAATCCTTAGTTTGTCTTTAATGAAAATATACACAGAATATTATCCTAAGCAAGACAGATCTCCTGAAGTAGATTTTTTTCCTGCTGTAAAATCAGTTATAGACACCTTCTAGCTCAATCTTTAATTTCAAATACTAATTTTAAGAGAAAGAGGAAACAACTTATCATACATTTAATGCTATACATCAATCCACAAATGATAAGCTTTATTTTAAAGCCAGGATGCTTTCCTCACCTTGCCTCTGCAAACAGAGCGAACACAGTCCGTCAGCTGTCCCGTCTCTAGTCTGAAGGCACGACATCGTTTCAGCTCTTGATCCCAGAGCTTAACTGCTCCTCCTTCCTTGGAACTACGAAGAAATCAGGAACAACCATGAGTATAATGGCTGGCACAAAAAAGACAATTAATGTGTGGAAAAAACTGCATTATTTAATGTAATGTACTGTAAACAAGGCATTTTAATATGTTTTAAATCATTAAAGATTCCATTTGTTTGTACCGAATATGCTGAGCCTCCCAGCTACGCAAGAAATGCTGATTCAAAGTCCTGGTACTACTTTACAGAACAAGATGGAAAATGGTCGCTGAAGCTCAGTCTGAATTAGTAGCTCTTAGGGAATTTGTCTGGTCAAAGGAACAGTTAAGCATGTGAACAAACTCCCACCTTCTCATTAAGGCAGGCAGAGATTATCAAAATATAGTTAAGGGAAACAGGAAAGATATGTATTTTACTATTGTGAAATAAATGACAGAAGATTTTCATTTCTGTGAAAATCACAGAATCATAGAATTGTCTCGGTTGGAAGGGACCTTCAGGATCACCTAGTCCAACCATCAACCTAAGTCTGATAAAAAACCATCACTAAACCATGTCACTAAGGACTATGTCAACCCGTCTTTTGAACACCTCCAGGGATGGCGCCTCAACCACTTCCCTGGGCAATCCATTCTAAGGCTTAATAACCCTTTCTGTGTAAAAAGTTTTCCTAATATCCAATGCCACTATTTAGATTCTGATTCATCCCCCTTGACTTCAGGTTCTTCAGCAGGGAACCCAGGTCAGGATCCTGGCGTCTCTATCCTTTCTCTTATAATCAATGGAAAAAAATAGGTACTTGAAGCTCATGTGGGCTTATCTGCACTTGAGAGAGAGGTGGTATTTTTTTTTTCCTACCACCTATTCAGGGATCCAAAAGTGACTATTCTTCTAGCTTTGATGTCTCAGCTGCCTAGTGTTGGATGGGATGAATCCAAACCACTTTTAAAGAATACATGTGCGTGCAGGAAAAAGAAGACTCACGGCCTTTCTTTGCCTCCTGTAACGATCAAACCATCTCTCAATGTAGTATACATTGTGAAAACAGGTCCGTTGTGAGCTTTGGCCACAATTCGTATCAACACGTGATCTTTCCAAACACAAACATCTCCACTGATAGTACCTGTAAACGTCAAGTTATTCTGAAAAGGGGAAAAAACATACTCATCATCTGATCCTGAGTGAGGCAGGACGAAAAACATTCAGAAATAAAGATCATCACCATTTGCATTTTGGTTAGACTGCTTTTATTTGCTGCTGCGTAAGAGCAAATTGTGGAAGGGGTAATAAGAACCTGTAGGGATGAAGCAATGAGCTTCTTCTTGAAGCCTGAGACATGCTTTCCTGTAGCTGCAAGAGGAAATGCAGTGACTTAAGCTCCAGCCACGGGGTTATCTACGTTTTCAGCCCATCAGGTGTGCAAACTCGGGTAAAAAAGGAGAAAACTAAAACCTACTCATTACTAGTATTGAGAAAACTAGGTACTAGTCATTAAGCAAAACTGTTTTAGTAACTTAAGTGAACAATCCTCAAATCCAGTATCACGTGTGGCATTTTAGGGTACCAGCACACAAGCAGAGATTCGGCAAGAACACTTTCCTTGGCTGAGGTGGGTTGATGTTCTACATCCTTTTTTTAAGGGGTATGTGTGGGGATGCCCTAATAAATGAGTAAATACAAGAGGACTCGAAATGAGTTTGTAAGTAGATCCTCTGATCATCCTCCCAGCGTAACTGTTGGGCTGTTTCCAATTCCTGTTTAGGAGCACCTGAACTACCTCCTTCTGAGACAAAAAACAAGGAAGAAAAGCACTCCCAGAACTGATCCCTACAGGAAGTATGGAGACCACACCAGGTTTGGCTTATTCAGTTTGCATAGCTTTTAACAAAACCCCTGCATCCTCAAACAACCTCACACCATACTCCAGATCATTCATGCAGCCTGATTTTCACGCTAAGAATCTGGCTCTCCCTAAGGAAGTTCCCAGAGGTTTCCCAAACCCCAGAATAATGGCTGAGCTGCACATCTCTCACAGTTATCATTTGGAACGTTATCTTGTTGCTTTGTAGGACTCTCTCTTAAATCAGAGGTACCTGAAAGCGAGAGACACTGCTCTGGAAAAGAGAGAGTCTCATGAAAAATGAAACCACAGGCTTAGTTCCAAAAATCAAAATCACCTATATTTACTTTTTTGAAAGCATACAAATCCATAATCTTTTTTCTTTTCTGTTCTACAGGAAGCTGGTATCAGTTCTAACCAGCAGGAAAGTATTAGAAATGCTAAACTGAGCTAAATAAAACAACTGACAATACCCTTCAGCAGGTTAGAAAAGCCTCATTGAACTGAATAAAGGCAGCAGAGTAAAAAAAAATTTCTGTTTGTATGCATTTTAAAATAGTTTGTTAAGGTACGTACCGCTCCAAAAGCTACAGAAAGCATCGTTTGCATTCGGGCATCTTCTATGGAGCTCAGCAGCCCTTTTTTACTGAGAAGAGCTCTTCCAGCCAGTGTCCAGAACCTCACGTGTTTCACTCCCACAGAAACAAACTGGGTATCTGAATCTGGTCTGAATTCTGCTACAAATATACGCTGGTTGTGACCAGCTCGGCTGGCGATTTTGGCACCTGGCAGAAAGCAAAATGGACGTTTTGAATTTGCTGAGAAAAATATACATTTATGGTTAAAAAAAAAATATAAAAATTATGGAGAATTACGAGTCATCCAAGACCACACAGGTTGGGAAGAAAAGCAAAAACTGCTTCTAAATTAAACAAAATTAAGATGCAGATTTAAACAAAAAAATCATTTAATAAGACACAGTAGTAAAGTATAACACCTAATGAGGCCATCTACTTTTAATTTTTAATTTCCTCAGGAGCATAAAAAAGTTAGGAGCTCAGATCCAAGTAAGTTTCCATCTCCTCTTAAATTCCTATGACTCCTCTGAAAATCCCCAACTCTGGCCAAATTACAAGTGACTAATGAATGACTTCTTGCCAAATTTTGTCCAAAGTTAGAAAACTTTCTTCTTTCTGCACAAGATGCAGAAACTGACTTTGTTACGTATGTCTTAGATTCAAAGGTAACAGCTTTCCAGTCTCTTCAGAGGTGTTAAAATCAGACATTTTGATCCACATGAAGATCAAAGCCAACCTGAAAACATGTAGTACAGCTTAAGACACCAGTTACATCGCTGCATAGAGGAGGCTGTACTGGCATCACATTTCTGCAATTTGCAATTTTTTGGGGATAATTTTAGCAGTACAACCACCTTATTAGTAATCAGATGTTAGAGAAGAGTAAGAACAGAGAAAAATAGAAAATTTCTTCTGGGAGAAAAAAAGACATTATAATGAGTTTTTACCAAGCAGCAAAAAAATGTCTGAAAAAATAGACAACTATAATTTTCTTTAATTATTCTATCTGGAAATATGTGAACTATCTTGATCTTTACACAGTAATTCAAAAGGAGATATATTTAGCAGTTACTAGAAGGGGCAAGTAGATTTAATTTACCTCTTCTTGTACAGCGCGCAGCACTTCTTGCAATAATTTTTGATCTGCTGATATGTTTACGTTACAATCGCTCTTGACTCGAGCCAACGTGTCCTCTAACAATATAAACAAATTCTACAGCCGCTTCCCTACCTTCCTGCCACTTCCAAATGGTAATGGTGTGCTCGGGATCCAGCCCTACGGAGAGCAGCAGTTTGCCCGTGGCACTGAAACTGACTGAGCAAACGCCCTTGGAGTGGTAGCACCGCAGCACCGACAGCGTCTGTTTGTTCATCGCGTCCCACACGTGAATAGAAGGAGCTGTAGCTACACAAATGTAGGAACACGCAATTAGCACGAATTTTGAAATTCTCTGATTATCGGCTTATTGAAGCAATTAGTATTTTTTTAGTAAGACAAATAAAATTGTTCTGGTCAGACAAAAAAAAAAAAAAAAGAAAGAAAGAAAAGAAAGGAGATTTTGGCCTCCCTTTGGAAACCAATTTACGGCCAACAGCATCATTAAGTAGGACTGAGAAGTTGGCCTCATTACGCTACTGCAGATGAAAACTTTACTTAACCTGTTACTGGACTTCTGAAGCACAGCAGAAGCTCTGAAAGCAAGCTGTCTTCTCCTGCTTTTCTCCTAGTAAAACTTAGCTCAGCACGCTAAATCAAAAACCTTCGTAAATATTGAGTAGATCAGCAAGAATGTAATTTCTCCATGGGGCTTTTGGACAACTGATAGCTATAGAGAAATTAGTTTACAGTGCAAGACCAAAATCTCCTTTTCTACAAAATGGCCATCTGTCTGAAATGCATGCTCTCACAGGAGAACGTCAGCTGAACAACCAGCTTGCTTAGTGATGTAGAAGAACTAGGGTATTTCATTTTGTCTGCATTGTTCAGACTGCAAGCTCTTTGCAGTAGGAAACGTCTTCCCATGCTTCTAATGTACGTGATTATTTCTATTATGATGACAGCTAGTTTTGTTTTTTCCAAATACAATGCCTTCTTCAAAAATCTAGCAATCCATGTATAGTTTGCAATCTCTGAACAGCATTTAGGGCCTTTTCAGGACAGTAAGATTCTCTCTCAAACTTCTTTACTTCTGATCTCTAGCAAATCTGACTGCAGAACCTGGGGGTTACTGGTTATTGATGTAGAGCCAGATTCACATCAACTAAATTATATTTCAGCTCCATGCTTTGTGTTTCTAATCAGCTCAATCTAGTCCCTCAAAGGCATATGATGGGAAACAGTAGGCACAGGAACCTAGGTAAAATTTCAGCCACATGAAACTATATTTTTGAGCACAATTCCACAGTCATTCCAAAACAGTCTTTAGAAAAATCTTCCTAATTTCCTCTGTTTCCCACTGGAATTTTCTCTCATGGCACCAACATGCTGTTATCTTCACCTTTTGAGATGTACTAACAACGTAGTATAGACAGGCCATTAAAACAGAAAGGGCAGGGATTGGCAAAAACCAGCATGTCTCAAAATTTTCAGCAAACTCCTTTCTGTCCTTATGGAAAATTGAGGGAAAAGAATGCTTTATTTATTATGGCTCTGAGCTGTTTTTCCCTCTTTAGAACTCCCCTTGGAAGAACTCTGTACTGCCCTTGACCTGTGCACCTCCTCTGTAACCTTGGCCAAATTTTTTCTTCTGTGTGGCAAACAGAAACTTGGACCTAGATTTCATTAATAAGAACTGACAAAATCTTTCAGAGCAAGATTTGCAGGACAGAGAACGTGGACTCTTGGAGTCCTCCTACTTGGTAGTGTTCTTCTGAAAGTCTCTGTCCTGACATTGTGTCCTGCATGTTGAGTTCTCTGGCTGCTCAACATCTGCTCTCACAAGACAGAGGCGTCACCTCCTTCTGGGAGAAGTTAGATAAAGCTACCATAGGCTGGCAGGACAAAAAATACCTTCAGTAAGATGAAGCAAATCTATACCAAGTCATTATGGAACTTAGTTTGCCATTCCAGCCTCTTACAAACATTATTGCTTCAAGAACCCTTTCATCAATGTAGACAACAGAAAGCTGGAACTAGAAAAGCAAAAGTTGTTGGTAAGAGAGGTGCCAAATAGTCACCAATAAATTTTAAGTGAAACTCTGCAACTTTCTGATGAAGGCAGGCGGCAGCTTGGATTCCAGACTCATGGTCCCGTAAACAAGAAAAAAAGTAAGAGTGTGTGGTTTGAGGCAGTGACAAGAGAGTTTAGTAATATACACAAGCTCAAACTAAAGTTGCAGTGGGAAGAAGGCATGTGAGAGCGCAAAAATCTCCAGGCATTATATGCAGGACTAGAGATGTTCTTTCATATAAACAACCATATCATCACTGCTTCTTTTATACAATTTAGAAGTGTGGGAAAAGGTACCTATATTCTTCCTCCCATCCTTAGAGCAAGCACAATTTGGCATATTTAAAAGAAGTCAACACACATTAAAAATGCCATTGCACATTTGTTTTTCACAGAACAAGCTTTAGATCCACATGAAGATTATTATACTTTCTAGGTACACATGAACACATATTTATGCATCTCTGAAGATGTGTCACAAGACAACTACGGCTGCTCAACAATGAATCATTCACACGTGATGGTGATGAATTTTTAAGATTACAGTTCAAAAACCAACATATTAATAAAAAAAAATTGCTCAGTGAAGACTGTCAAAGACCCAAAATGATACAGAAAAAATTAAACTGACATCATAACAAGCATTTTGGATCAGTGGTAATCACTGCATGACAATCATACGCAAATGTGAAAGGTGATTGGTTTTTTTCACTCAGTCACCTAGGCCTCCTCAATGGAATTTACTTCAGAAATATGTATTTAAAATTATAGTCAATTGAGTGTCTGGAACAAATGTTAATTGTCAGCCCCAACACGTTTATAAAACCTGCAAGTGTACACAGGAATGCTACAGTAGCAGTATGCAATTAGAACTCACTAATCACTGGGCAGCAAGAAGGGAATACGTTACAAACAAAAGTAGTTTTAAAATGTGTTCTAACATTTTAATTGTTTCTATATTAAGAATTTGCTGAGCTGCTGTGGTTTATATTCAGTGCTGACAGTAATATGACTGATACAGGGGTTTAATAAACTAAAAATGAATTCACGTCACTTATTGCTCTATGAAGCTGCAGACGGCTACTAGATAGGCTAACTACACCTCAAGATGTTAAAATTTTAGTTCCCTTACCTGACATATCTGCTGAGTCTCCTGTAATGGAAAAGCAGCAGAAAAATAATTAGACCAGAAATAAGGTAAGTGCTAAAGAAAATATACGCCACATTTAGTGTAATTTCCTAACACACACATCGATGTAATCTCTCTGCATTGCAGCAGCACCATTACTGCTTTTAGTGTTAAAAATGAACAATTACTGATAAAAGGCGGTCATATCAGAAATAAAAATTCATAGAATTAATATATTTTTATTTCCATTTTGAGTTACAACACAAAAATCTAGTTTTGGTGTAAGTTAGGTCTCTCCCTGCTAAACTAAACAAAACCATATTTTACATGTTACTGGAATTTTAACAAATTAAGTGAAAAAATCCCCACTGATGGTTATTCCGCTAAGAAGTAATGTTTGAGTCTGACCTTGACAAGTGGCAAATACACTCAATGTTCTTTTACAGGAGCATTAAGAAATAAGGATTATAAAGGTTCGGGTACTGGGAAGCATTACCGAGACTCTGCCTAACAGCATTACAGTTTAAAAATACTTGAAATAATGTTTCTGTACATCTTTTCAAGATTAAATCATGCTGGTGAAGCTATGTTTGTGCCAGTCCTATCAGTAGGAAAAGTAGCAGCAGTTAAGTATGTTCTTTACAGAGTGTGTGCTCCTTAACATCTGTTCAGAATCTAAAAATAGGTATTGTTTGAAGATATTTTGCTTCCAGCTCATTTTTCAGATTTAACTCTCTCCTTAAAAATATGTCTTGTAGTTTAATTTTTAACAGTCATCTGCTCCTGACTCGTATGCCTTAATCCACATACAGTTAAAATTGTTCTAACACTAGTTGATGTAGAAATGATTCTGAAATGAAAAAGCATTAAGGGTCCTGTGCTGCTTCTTGGGAAAGACAAACACTGAAGAAAACCTATGCAAAGAACTAATTTTCACATTCTTCCCATATTTATATCATATGGAAAGGCAAAGAGGGACAGATTAAGAAATACGCTGAAAAAGCAAATTCCTAAAGACAATAAAAGGTCTGCAATTCTTGCAAACGTTCTTTGCAATCAAAGCACAGGCAAAAATCTGCTGGTATTTTTTTCTATTTAAATAAAGTCCACTAATGATTTCTTTAAATTGATGTGAGGCAAGAAACTCACCAAAAATAAAGCTATTTTAGCTAGGCAGTTACAACTAACGAGTCAATTTTAACAAGGCACACATCTGAAAATCCAAAAGACAGAGGGAAGCAGGTAATAAACTCTGATAAACTCACCATATTTAGATGAAACACCTAAAACAAACCTACAGGGAAAAAAAAAGCTATTCTGCCTAAAATAAAGAGGTTTTTTGTATTCTATGCACTAAGGGAAACCGTGGTTTTGAATCTGCTGAGAAACAACTGAAGGTATGAAAACTGCAACTAGGTTGTAGGAGTACAAAAGTAATACTATTCTGCAAAATTTAGAAACACAGGTATTAGTCTGGTTATATCATAGATCAATTTGAATGTTACTATGAAACATGTATTTCCTCCATAAATCTAAATTTATCTGTAGGGATATGCCATTACGGTTTTGGTTCTACCTAGAATATTGCAACTATGTATTATCAAAACATGAAGCTGGCGTTACAAATTTGCCTGATGAGAAAAAACCTTTATAAAGTGACATCTATTTTAACAATTCTGGGTTTAGTCCATGTAGAGATGAAGGATAGCTCAATGAAACTTCTTTGGAAGGGCTATGGCTCTTAGGAAGGCCTAACACAAGCTGATACTTAAATAAAACCAGACCAATTTCATGGGGCTTAACATTTCTAAAAAAAAATAGTTCTTGCTAACACTCCAAACAAAATATAAACTTAATCTTAATGCCTCAATGGTTTTTTGTTCAACTTTATTAAATTACACTCAAAGAAACATATAAAGAGGACAGGTAACTGAGTAACACTCATACAAACGGAGATAGCATAATCAAATTTTTCTGTGATTTATCGTGAACTTACAAGGCCCTAATTGCATGCTTTATGTTAATTTCTTTTTACAAAAATACAAACATACCTACTTGGCCAGTTGCCACTATGTTGGTAAACTTGGGGTGTTGATTTACAGTGAGGCACAAAATATCATCGTTGTGTTCCTGGTAAAAAGATTGAGAGCCTAAAAACAAAACAAACAGAAAAACTCCACCTTTAATTAAAACATTTATACACACATCGCCATGCTTCAAGTTTGACAATTTTACTTTTGTGTATTATGGTGATGTTGCAGTTTGGAGCTTAAAACCAAGAAACAGAAACTCCTAATTTTTTACTTTTATTTTAACACATAGGACTCAAAAACTCTGAATTATTCCCTCAAGTTTTCTACATCAAGTTGCTTAAATACCACAGAAACAAAAGGCATTGTTTTACTCTTTAAAAGGTCTAAGTTATCTATACTAAATTGGTTATTGGGAATGAATGTATGTGATATGGACTGAAAAGTAAACCAAATAAAAAATAATTAACTTAGTCTTAGAAAAAACATTAAACAACAATAATGATCCCATTGTTCAGCTGTTTTAGTTTCTGTGATCATTTTAACAAGCAAATTTCAGGAAGCTAATATCAAAATGATAAAATCTTCACAATAATAATAACAACAACAATAATAATTTTTCCACATGCTTTTTTAAGATTTAAAGTATACCAGTTACTTCATAAACTGTAACTCCACGTGTGTGAGGAAACATTTCTCTTCAAGTGGGTTTTCTCCTACCTGTTGCCACGTTATACAAGATGCCGATGGACGCAGTATGATATATTACATCAGCACCATCATTCAAATAGTGCACGTTGTTTCTACAGTCCTTGCCTCGGTACCCAAACACAAGCTCCAAAATCAGGTCCTAAAAAAAGATATTTATATCCATTGAATACTCTGAACCTTAAAGCAATGAACTTTACAATCTTATCCAGGATTTTATTTTTCAAATATGTCCTTATGCAGTAAATGGAAAGGAGTTTAATGATGTCTCAAACCAACAGAAATTGAGATCCTGCCCTCCCTATCAGCTTACATTTGCTGCTCATTCTTGTTGTAGACGGTCATTTCATGCTATTATGTTTGGTGGATACTGTAGAATATTTGTATGTATACACACACACACGTATATATACACAGAGATGCTCATAACAGATGTATATAAATAAATAAATTACAGCAAGCCAAGACAACCACAGCTCTTTTGATGCAGAAGATACTAAGAAACAAACAATGACAAACATTGGTCCACAATTTCATTCCATGTGGCAATTAAGAAAGCTCAATTATAACCTTCTAGAACACAGGCAAAAGGCTGTTTGTTATGCTACACCAAACATTTTGTTTCATATCATAGAAAGTAATATTTATTTGCATAACCCATTTAAGGAAAAAAATCCAGGTGCCCCAGCTAAAGGCATCATTAATAGATTTTTTAAAAATAATTTTATTTTAAAAACTGCTAACAATGATGAATTTTAAACTTTTAAAATAAATTTTTAAAAAATTGCAGTAAAAGATGTTTAGTTTTATTAGCGATAATACACCATAACAATTCCGTTATTTAAGCAGGACATAATGCTTTCAACACACTGCATTTAAAAGGTTTTATTGTTACCAACAATTAAGTTGTGCTCTGTTTTGTTTGCAAGAAAAATTGATATTGGGGTTTTTTGATTTACAAAAAAAATTCTCTCCCACTTTTTTTGCTCTCTGTTTACTCACTATTCAATATTTCCATCTTTGATATCTTTAAAGTGAATCAATCACGCACTGTGTCCACAGTTGTGTTAATTTCTGGAAAAAAAAAATCCTAAGAGGAGAGGAAGAGGACATCAATGTTTTTCTTACCTCTATAGGTCTCTTTTTTTTCCCAACATTATTTGTCTGGAGTTTCTCCGGCTGTGGCAATGCCCTACTAACTGGTGGTCTGAAATAAAGAACTGTGAATAAGAGAAGGCTGTCCGTCACCCATTCCATACTAACACAGCACCTTCCAACCGCTACTGCATACGGGGAACTTACAGCCCTGTCCTCCTTAACTGATACTTGTATTCATCTTTAAAAGAAATACCTCTGCCAAAGGGGAAAAAAAAATAAAGTCACCTTTGTTTAACATGCTAGGTTTTCCGACGATTCTTCAACAATCCATGAGGTTAATGCAAAAGCTGTTTTACAATGAATGACCGCTGATATAATATTCTTAGCTTTTTCACGCTATATTCTTAAGGTACTTCCATTTTCTCTCTAGCAATTTTTATTGGATAAACTTTAAAGGCTTAACCTGATTAATCTAAACACTTGAGATAATCATTCCTGTTCCCACATGCCTTCAGCAGGCCCTAACTCTTCCTATTTTTGTAATAGTTCAGCAAGAACTAACTTCAAGAGCAACATCCCATTCACTCTTACATCAACAGAACCAGGTTATTGATCAATGCTTAGTTGGAAGTAAACCATCACTGTGCAAATGCATGAGTATCAGCCATAACTTACTGTTCCACTCTTCTGAATAGCCCAGAATTAATTAGGAAACCTCAAGTAGGTACGTTTGATAAATATCCGTAATATATCTTCCAGATTATGTTTAATTGTTCATATACAAAGAAACATACAAACAAGTAAGTTTTACTTATGAAAATTATGCCATTATTTCTAGGAATTTACAGGAGCATTGGCTGGTCTTTCTGTACGTACAACACATGTGGCCAGAAAAACAAATATGTAAGTTTGACCCTTAAGAGGAACAATTAATTAAAAAAAAAATCTACATATAGATTCAATGAAATCCAGGCGATTTAATCCAGTAGGCAGCATGACAAACTAATATCACATATAAAGCAACAGGTCTGCTCTCTTTCACATTCCCTTTTTAGTATGAAGTACTTTTAATTCCATCTCTGCTCTTGAATGATGACTTTGATGCAAAATAATTAGCGTCTTTTCTAAGAGTAACAGACTATGGTTTGTTTGTACACTCTATCTTATGAACTGCATTCAAAGTATTTTTTCAGTTATTCAAATAAAATACAAATTTCTGTGCTTTATTCCTCCATTTTCCGTGCCTAATTTTAGTACAATTTATAGATTGATATCATATCAATCAAAAGATTTGTACATATTATAAAGCAAGTTATACTGCAACTATAAAGTGGGTTCTGAGATACTTCAGTTACTTCCTCTACGCTTAGAAGCCTGTAAAGTACCCATGGAAAAAAAAATTACAGAAGAAAAAGAGATAATGAAAATTTCCTGTCTGGTAAAGGAGTGTATCAGATGCCTGGATCACCCAAACAAGATCAAGTTTATTAAAACTTGCTATTGTGCTAGATAGGGCCAGAGGGAGGTACTTGAAATATTTAAATCAGCATCATCAATTTAGATTTTATGACATGTAAAATTTTTACAACAGAAAATCCAAATCCAGATCTAAAAAGAAATATTGCTACTTTACACTGGACAGTTAAGACAATGAGTCTTTTCCCAGGAAGGGAATATGGGCTTTATTAAAAAAATTCTTATCAGAGCAAAGTATGAAATAATAATTTAAAATTAAAAAGAAGGTTTAAGACATGAAGGAAAATAACTAAGGCTCATATTTCATATTCATTCGTAAGTAAGTGCAAATTAAAACAGAGAACACTAATTGAAATATGGAGAAATATTTTTATAACTTCACAAAGAATGTCAACCAAGTCTGACACTTGTCTTTTGCTACCCCAAAATTCTTACTCTTGAAAAAGAGACTTCTAATAAACTGGCAGTAAAGGCAAAAACTGGGAACATCTACCATATATAGCAATGCAGGTCAGAAAAGGAGTCCAATGTGGACATGCACTAAAGGTCTCCTTGCTCTCAGCTCTTCAGTTATAAGTAATTCAGGTATTCCTCAACACAGAAAAGGAAAGCATTTGAATTTCTTTTCCAGTTACAGCCTGGACTTAGCTCACAGCCATTACTGGTCTGTCCTTTGGTCTGAGAAGGTGGAAAAGTATTCTTATAACTTTGGGAAAAGAGAAGGAAAAGCAAACCAAGCTCGGCCCGCAGCATCGATACAAGCATGTTGGCCAGTACAGGAAGCCAGGAATACATCTGATTTCTGTCAGCAATCCCGACATCCAATTTCATGACCATTCTTGAGTCACTACTGTCTCTTAACCAGCTCTTTCTGGGTCTTACACCTGATGCAAAATTCCTAGCCTCTCCAGCTACTTTCCAGGTCCTTTCTTCTCTTCTGTCCTATCACCATTGACTCCTAGCATCCTCTTATCTAGCCTGTCATATTACAACAACAGTATCATTAAGTATGATTAAAAATCTCACTTTTTAATCTTAAAAAAATAAAGATACTACACTTTTATTTAGAAGTTTCTAAATTATCAACAGAAAAAACTCCCAATAGGTCACAATGCTGATCATAGTCAATACATATGGAGAGAGGTCATCAAAAGTTTTGCAGAGGAAAAAAAATCTTTGGCCATATTTGTTCCCCACTCTCACAGTAGATGAGCAATTTCAGTTACAAATATACTGATCAAGAAGTAGCAGGTATCTCCCAGTGCCACAGAAGCCTTCTTATCACTCTGTGCCACTTGAATCAAACCCAATCAAGTAAAACTACTGCAATGCATGAGCAAAAACTGAAAGGCACGGATTCTGTATGGGGAATGGGCTTTCTGAAAGCACCTCAGTGATACAAAGAATAAAAACCTGCCCTTATTCATTCAAGTAAATAAAGAGACAAACTAATACAGCCTGGGTCCAATTAAAATTTGCTGGGCTGGGTGTGGAGATATCAGATAGCTTCCTCAAACACCTGAGCTAAATTTACACTAAGAATCCCTCTTCTCTCATAAAGAACAACTGCTTTTTCCAATCCTTTTTTTGAAATGGTCACAATGACTTTCCAAAATATTAATAAATAAGTTAATACCATATCATGGTATTAATTATCAATACCAAACCATACCATGGTATTGTACGGTTAATACCATACAAAAGAATAAAGTGAATGTACATTGGTCAATAGAACTTGACAACTTCTACTTAGCTATATTATCTCACAGGTCACCTACACAATTTATACAAGTAGTCATCTATGAAAGATTAACTCTATATTGCTTCAGAGCAGTGGAACTGGAATGCAAATTACAAGCATGTAAATGTTTTTTTTTCTCGATTAAGCTTCAGGATGACAACTTGTGCATTTAAACGCAGGAATGTTGAAGGACACCAGAATACATATTCCAAGTGCTTTTTTTTAAAGGTGTGAAAGCTGAGGATATTTTTCATTTGCTATTTCATGCACAGGGAAGTGACTAATGGCAGATAAAACACACAGAGGTCACACACCTCCATGCTCAAAAACTGTGTGCAAAAGATGGGAAGGAGAGCTTGAATAACATTTTGGGGTGAATGTGCATATGGATGGGGTGAGTTTGAACATATGGATGGAAAATTCCAGCCATCTATCATAGGGGAAATAAATACCTTAAACTGACACATTATTTTCAACATGAAAATAGAATCAGAATATATATTTCAATATTTCTTGTTATGAGATCATAAAAATGGAATAGAAGCATTTTGAAGTAGTTTGTGAAACAAAGAATGCCTTTTTCATGGTCTTAGACATAGTTTTAATATTGCTGATGCTTCTACCCATGTGGTCTTGTACAACACTTGTATTTCACTCCCTACTTTTATTATTGGTACCGAGTTTCTAAAGCTATTAACAGAAATGGTCTTCTGTGGTTTATATAAACTGCCATCAATTCTTTGAGTTCTATGGTAATTTATGGCAATGTCAATTACAACACTTATTTCTGGTTTAAAAACCCAAATGTTATTTTAGGCATGATTTCACAGAGCAAATTACAGCTGTGGGTACAAAACAAAAAGTCCCTTCCTGTGAGAGTCACCCCAGATGCTCCTCGTACTTTGGGGAGCTTGCAGAGAACTTAACAATTGATTTTTTGAACTTAACTTTGAGCCTTCAACGTGAAGTGACTTTCACTGCCCTCCCCAAAAGGTCCTGGCAAGCATGAAGTAGAGAATTAATTTTAAAAGTAAGGAGGAGGTCTTTCCATTTACTCTTGGTAAGATTTTCAGCGTCACTTGTGAAACTTTGGAGGTCTGACTTCCATTAGAAGATAATAAAACCTGGTAGTTTTTAAATACTGCTCCTTGACAATGATTAGTCATAATTATTTTCAGATGTCCTATGAGCAGTATGTGCCATTTTGCACGCACTAATACGGATATAGGTAATCTAATACTTAAATAATTTAGCGATGCATACAACTTGACATGTCAGGCGAGACTGTCCCATCAAACATGAAACAACCCATTATGGAGGTGGACAGCTTTCCACTAGGGACTGGAGAGAGTGCTAATATCCACATTTTAATAAATATTACTGAAAAATACTATTAGTAAAACATAGGGAAGTTTAATAGTCCATGTAGTTACTTTTATATTGGTAGGTCAATAAATGTCTAGCTTGTTGTATGGAACAGTACTACAATGAATATATATATAAATTTAAAATTTGTAATACAGCAATATTCTCAAGAGTGATAGGTGCCTGGTATAGCACCCAACATGACAGATGGCTTTTTAAGGAAAATGAGAGATGACAATAAAATATGGACTAGATAGCAAAATAAAAGCATTACCTGGAACCTCTTTTCAGCAGCAGGTAGGAAAGAGAAAAGAATTACTTATACAAGTTTGGCTGAAAACTCGGGTGTCAGTGAATTATTCATAGAAATAATTATTATTGACTTTCTGGTTTGTTTACTTCTTTTTATAACAAGGGGATTACTCACAACTTCATAGGTTATGTAAATCTATTCTTTGTACAGACAACTTCCATTCACTTAAATGGAAGCTTTGAACGTGTGTTGGCATCAGAATGTAATTCTTAGGAATGATTCCTACTGTAAACAGAAAGAAAGCAGAAGCAGACCCAAAACCCTCTGAAGTATATCAAGTGTTTAAAGACCTGGCAAACGCAACACCTGACTTACTCAAAGAAAGGTTGCGCAGGTTTAACTTCCCCAAATGAGCTGATGGATAGAATAATCAACGCGCTATTAAAGACACATGTTGAAGTTCACTCATAAAAATACATTCAGTTATACTAAAATACAATTATCTCAGCTAGGCAAAAAGTGTGGGGTACTGAGCACTGCTGATATATAATGGGTTTTAATGATTATTTAATTCAGTTTATATTGACTGAAGATATTTCAGCATCTGTTTCACAAATTTGTTGAACTGGATGGGTTTTCTCAGTCACGTCTGATGCCTACTCCTATACTTTGACTAGCAAAAAATCGTTATTAACCATCAGAATATATGGGCATGTAGACATTATTTCCTAATATTTGTACTACGTGTTGGCATTTTTCATTAGTCTGATTAGCAGGTACACTTCCTTTGTTTTGATTTGCTTTCTTTTAAGAATTACCAAGCAATTCCACCGCAGCAAGGAGGACACTAGTTACCAGTCTTTTTCACTTAATGGTGATGCAAAAATAATTTCTCTCTCATCTGTTAGGAAAAACTTCCCAGAAAATTAAGAAAACAGTGTTAGGAATTTTTTCCCCCCTCAATGAAAATAATCTGTTTTACTGAATCTCTTCTAATTACTTCCAACTTTATTCTGCAATGCAAGGCTGGCGCACTATTTCTTCATACGGGAAACAGCTAAACCTTTTCTCCCAATAAAATACCAAATGTATCTTGAACAGGTTTTACAGTCAATAACATGCATTTCTTCAAGGACTACAAAATTCAAATACATTCAGATATTTTTCAGAACAAGCGCTATGCAGCGGAAATGAGAGTTTCTACAAGAAACACAGTTTTCTCTTAAAATTTTCCTGAGTCCACTGAACCAAATGTTTATATAGTCAGAGGAAAATTTTTAGCTTTCATTTGGCAGTTTCAATTCTTTAATTTTATTATGTAAGTATGGATCAAGATTTTCCATGTGGACCATGTGACATATCTCATTATTAGCTGGCAAATATTTACATATGAGATATGACTGGATGCCTAATTGGTCCAAGGCATATTTCATAAAAGGTTTTTGTGCCGTCTTCATCACTGAAATATGCCAGAAATTTGGAATTGTATTCAACTTATCTAGAAATATGCCTGTGTTTCAGTTATCCTTTTCTTGAGGTCTATGATAAATGCATATTGTTCACATAACTCTCAGGTTCTCTTGATAAAGTCAGTCTACACAGATCATAACCCCAGTACAAGTTTTCCCACCCTCATCACTGGGCCATGTAATTGTACCTCTAGACATTCCTTTCCTGGTCACATCCAATTATTTTAGTTGAAAAATGAATAGGTTTTTTTCCTTGCATTCAAAACTGGAGATTACATGGTAATCTTGATACTTTGGTAATTGGCTTTTTGATTTCCTCAAAGACATGAGCTTTAGCTCAGCTTTGAGAGGAAAAAATAATTACATCAATCTGGTTAAGGGAGACCATTCCTTTCCATAATGTTGTTCTAGTGTATCACTAGTGTTATGAAACACAGTAATACAAGTAACTAACGAGAATTAAATTCTTGTTTGAAGAACGAAATCTTCAGATATTTCAGGGTTTTCAATCTCAAGGTTAATGCCCTGTACTAACGTACATTCCCATGTGCAGAAACCGATTCACAGAAAGGTCAGCTTCAAAAAGCCCTAATTTCTTTCTAAAACTGTTTAAAAAAAAGTTAACATGAAATTTAAACTTTACTGTAATCTAACTTATTCTGCAAACAGGGTGAACAGAGAGAGGGAAGCCGCTAATAGAAAGTGCCTTGCTGTAATTTTTCATTTTGATTCCTGGCTTCTCCCCATTCCCAAATCACACAAGTTGACAGGGCGAAAGGAGAGGATAAAGTTAAATTTTTACAAAAAGAACTTTGGAATTTCTGCTATTTACATTCATATCACAAGTCAGTAGACTGGCAAGCAGAAAAATTTAACTGCATTCTGTGCATTTATCCAAAATATATGTAAGATGTGCGTATAAAATCTCCGAATTTCTCTTTCAGGGGCAATTACAAGGTGATAATTGTGAGGTTCCCATAAAGGAAGCCTCATTTCAGTAGCTTCCTCCCTCTTTCAGCCCCTTGGAAGTATAATTTCGGTTTATTTGCCGTCTGTATCAGGTAAAAAAATTCTTCACTTCTGGATCAGTAAAGGACTAGTTTGTAAATAGTTTGTTGGCTCCCTTCCCATTAGGAACACACAAGGATCTAAAATGAGTTATCAGCATATCAACTTCTACAGCACTCACATATCTTATTTTCAAAAAACACCTGTGTCTCTCTTATTTTCTTTCAAATACTGAATTGCTTAGATAAGATTGTCACCAAAAAAAAGTCCCAGAAAAAGTGGGGAAAACTACATTTGTCCTGATGGAAAAAATAAAGGCATCGCTGCCTAGAAGTATGAGCAACTCACATCTCAAGTTAATGTATTAGCCATAAAAATGATTAAGACACAGAAATATGCACTGCTTCTAGTCAAACTGTGCTGTTGTGAAAGGAAAAACAATGTTTGTTTGGTTTTTTTAACTTCTGCTATTGCAAGGAAAAAAGGTAATTTATGAGCAGAACCAGAAACTAAGAACAGGACACTACCTCTGTTGCAAAGCAAAAATAATCTTTTGTTCAGATTCATTTTCTGGGAATTGCACTAATATTTTGAATTGAGGGTCACTGGAAGAAAATTATTATGCTGCACCAAAAGCAGAACCCCACATTCCATACTTCACAGAGAAGCTACCTACCCACCCGACTGCATTGTTTTGCAGCCTCTTTTCTTTAGGGTCTTTCTGAGCCTAGGGATTCTCTCATTGCTTTCTGCAGAGCTTTAGCAGAAAGGAGCGACAGTTTTGACAAGTCAAGCTGCAGACACGTCAACAACGGCCCTGAAGCTTTATTAGCTCCAACACAGTGGGGCAGCTGTGGTGATACTGCTCATACAGCCACCTCAGGCATCTCTGCAACGTGCTCCCTGCGCTTTTTATTCCACACTGGACCTCTACACCGATGCTGTGATATAGTCTCACTGAAGTCCACAAGAAGTTAGGCGAGCTCCCTGACTACAGCTACTTAAATCCAGCTGTTCCTTAGCCACTCCAAAGTATTGAGAAAAAGAGGATGAGATCTGATAACCTTCCAAATACTGTATTTAGCACCCAGTCATTTCTACCCAGAGCTGGGCTTATTCATTGTCCCTTATCCCCTTTCTACCCATTAACAAGGTGCTATTTAATAGCAAAAAGTTAGTCTTCACTTCTGTTTCAAAGAATAAAATACATTTGATCCTGGACTTTGTGTAAATGAACTTACCTCACTACCCCCTGCCTTCATAGGAAGCCAAAGGGAAATAAAAATAAAATAAAAATTAATATTCTTTAAAGTTGTATATATATTTGAATATAATTACATTTTACTAATAGTCATATTTTCAGATTGCTTTTTTGGCTAGAATTGTAATTTAGCAATTACCTTTCATCTAAGGTTGGCTCCTTTTGTTGCAGATGAGGCTTAATTCCAAACATTGGTCTAATGTTTGTTGATAAGGCTTTGATGGTGTAATTAATTTCATTTTCCCTTGTCACATCACTGTCATAACCTAACGAAATAAGAGTGTACAGTATCAAAACAAAGTGAGATACCAGGAAAAAAAATTAAATCATAATTCGTGCAGATTTCAACAATGTACTGGACTACAACAACAATTATACCATATATTATAATAAATAAATAGGACAAGAAGAAAGTATCTGGGAATCATGAACACCCTTAATAAAAGATATTCTAAGAAAAAAGTTCTCTCCAGTATCTTTGTGGAAAAAAGATTAACAAAGATTCAAGGGAGATTCCAAACTACCCCATTTCTTCTTGGTTGGCCTTAACTCAGGGTGACTAACAAAGGACCTCGCTACATGACACTGCTGCTAAGTTCAGAGAATCACAGAATACCAGGCTGGAAGGGACCTCAAGAATCATCAAGAATCATCATCCAACTTTTCTTGGCAAAAGTACAGTCTAGACAAGCTGGCCCAGCACCCTGTCCAGCCAAATCTTAAAAGCGTCCAATGACATTATTCCAAAGGCTGATTGTTCTCATTGTGAAAAATTTTCCTCGTGTCCAATTGGCATCTCCCCTGGAGCAACTTGTACCCATTACCCCTCATCTTTTCTACACTACTTAAGCTTAAAACAATCATATATTAAACTTGATTATTTCTAAATTAGCAGTTTTCTGTTAATAAAGTCTTCTTGAGAAAACATAATCCAGCTAGTTTTATAAATTCTTACTGACCTCCATCTTCTTCAGAATCCAGATCAGACTCTTCACTGTCACACTGCCTGCTATCCCGATGTCCTTCCATCTCGTAAGTCCACAACATTAAAGACGTGTCTGCTCCTCCAACAGTGACCAACAAACTGTCATCATAGGTCCAACGGACATTTGTTACATGGGTACTGTGAGCAACATACCTCTTAAATTTTCCAAACTTTCCCTAAAAAGGGAGAAGAAAAGGCACAAATCAGATTTAATAGGTCTGCTAGATAAAACTGAAATGAGTTGCCAGTGCACAACGTGTTCTTAAATTCTTCACAGTTTATATTTCAGCTGGTTTGCATTTGTATGTATCACATGATTTGCCAAGTTCCTCTCCTATAGCAACTTCACAAAATGTTAACCGTATTTCCATATCAAGCATGCAATAATTTTTTTATAAATAGATTCCAGCAATAAACACCAGATCATTTTTCCTAAGAGAGAAAATAATCTGACAAATTAAGAATAAAATGCACATAGAATATCTGGACTCAACACTTGTGCATTGTTACCATTCCTAACACGGCAAAATATTAAAAATCCAAAACATATTTACTGATAAATAACAGGGGACTAAAAAGGTTCTAGAAGAGCAGTAAAAATATAATGTGCTTCTGGAATGGCTTTTCTACGATGCATGTTTAAATAATATTAAAGCTCTTCATCTCAAAAATGACCGAGGTTGGACAGAATGAAGGTCTATAAAATCATGAGTGAAATGAAGCCGAGGAAGAAATATTCATTGTCTTCCAAAACAAGAGCTTAAGGAGCTAAAAATGACACTGATAAAACCCACACCGAGGATATTAATGCCAAGATATTATTAGACAGTGCCTGTTCCATTCCCAGGTTTTTTTCCATGTATTTGCCACTGTCGGTGACAGAACACCAGAGGCGGCTCTTTAGCCTAAGCTGGAATGGTCATTCTTACGAGCTGAAAGTTTAAAGCATTGCAAATTGCAGTGGAATATTGAATACTTTCTTTGATCATAAGGAAAAAAGTATAAAAGCACTATTTTCTTATGAGTGATGAATTTTTACTGTTTTGAAAAGGCAGTTTTATTCATCTTTTCTATGAACAGCTGAAGATTACTTACTTTAGCAGGGTATCGAAACAGTTTCACAAATCCAAAATCATCTCCTGTGGCTAATACTTTACTGTCACTAGTGAGGCATGAAGCAGTTACATCTGTGACTTCACCAATTATTGGCCAGATTCCTTCACAGCAAGAGCCCAAAACACTTGTCCATGATGCCCAGCCAATCTTTTCTACCTATAAAAACAACCTGTTTGAGACAGAGCACGCTTTTTCCCAGGCAGTTTTCTTCCATATCTGATTTCAAGAAAAAGTCCTTGCACTGGACGATACATCACATCTAAAAGTCTGACTATTCAGGATTTTATTTGAGATAATTTTACCTCTATTATCTTCCAGTTCCAACATCTCTAGAAGTATTTTAAAAATTCTGACCTTATCTCCCCGTCCAGACTAGAGAAAACAAATGACATTCTTCAACACTGCCTTTCAATCTTATAATCAGTATTATTTGAAAATTATCCATTATCACTCTCTGCCCTATGATTATGCTCTACGTCTGAGAAAACAAATCAATATTATAGCTACAGTATACGACACTTGGCTATGTATATTATGTATACTATATTGCATTGTTATGTAAAGACAGACATGTGGTCTTCCACAGCAAGTTTAGGGTGAAATAATCCGCAATAGGTTTCCAAAGGTGTTTAGGTATGAAAAGAGGTGTACAGAAGTCCAGTGAGATTCTCATGACTTAGTCAAATGTCCATTTCTTAACAGAAGAGACAAATGTGATATCCCCTACTTATTTTATCATTGTGATTGCATTATCTAATTGAACAGGCTGAAAAAAAAAAAAGGATAAAGAATAGCAACTGGCTGAACAGAAGCTTTTTCAACAGACAAGTTAAAATCATAGTTTTATACATCATTCCCTCTTATCTGGAATAGACAGTTGTATCATAAATCTGCTTTTCCATCAATTAAGAAGGCAGTCTATGCCCTTACCTCTAAACTAGGAATTGTCTGTTTCTTCCCACGAGGAGCTTCGAAAAACAACTGTTCTTTAGCACCAGTGTTGACTTGCAAGAGCTTCCCTACAAAGCATATTACATATTGTATATCAACATTAAATAGAGGATTCCATTAAAAAATAGTTATTTTTCAATTTTTGTTGAATTCTGAAGATCTGAGTCCTTTGACCCCTTAAATTCACAGTCCCTCTTTGAAAACTGTAATAATGCATTAATTTTCTCTCCTGTTTATGGTTGTCCCATCAGATGGTAGACAAAATGTACTGGGTCTAACTCAGAGCTTGTTTGTGACAACTGGCTGACCAGTATGTGTGTGCACTTGGGACTGAGAAGCACATACACTGCCTGGCCAGTGTCTGCTCCCCAGCGACTGACTTCTGCCTGCCTTTATCCCATTTCTCTTCTGAGGGAAATTCTCATTAATGTTTCTGTTCTCTTCCTGTTCTCAAAATTCTCAGACGAAGCTAACTTATAACACTCTTTCAAATGAAACCAGACTGTTTCAAAAGTGATTATGTAGAGGAATAAAAGTAGGAACTAATAGACTGCACAGTTGCACTGCTTTGTTTTTTATGAAACAGGACTAACGTTAGTGTTTAAATTAATCACGGATTAAGACCCAGGAAGACATGAAATCCAGGCTTTCTGCTATTTTTGACAACACAGATACACATTCCTGAGCTACAGATGCAACTGCATTATGCAGTACACTGTTCAAGAAGTACACGTCAAACAATAAACACAGAAGATGTTAAAAAAACAAACAAACAAATCTATACAGAACATTTATTTTACTTCAAATTGCAAAATTCTAAAAATAGAAATAGTAGTAAAAATCGTGGGTTTATATTTATTCAGATGCTGCGAGCATATTCATAAACCAAAGAAACAAATCTGTCAGTGATACCATAAATTCATACCGTAGATGTACTATATTAAGTTTATAATGCAGTCAATCTCCCCGTGGATATTCAGAATGATTGCTACTTACCTCTTACGTCCCAGTCCATGTGTGTGATGTAACTGGAGGCTCCCTTGCAGATGCCTACTCGTTTACTGCTCATTACATTGTAAATATCTACAAAGTTGTCACAGGATGCCACAGCTAAGTACTTTCCAGCTCCTGAAGCACATCAGTAGAAACACAAGACATTTTCAAAATGCTGTGGTGCTCCATGTATTAAACACAAGTACATTGTGGAATTCAGGTACGTGCAACTCAGATTTCTTTGAAATGAGCTTGCTAATTCATACACAGTCCCCAACAGACTAATGTTCATATCACAATCAAAATCAGTATGGAATATACAACCACGACATCATTGCATCTTCAAACAATAAAAACTATCTCATGAAATTGTAAACTTTTATTGCACTCAGAGAGCACTAAGGCTTAGGCAACCAGAAAGTAATGTTACATGAGAACGGGTATCAGTAATTTGCATCCAATTTCTCCTACAGAAGAATATTTTCACTGAAATAGTATTATTAGTTTAGGACATACACATGAGTTTAGGTCATACTCCTAAATAAGAGCTGTACTGTTTAAAAACACCTAGCCTCATAGGGAGTGCTTAGCAAAAAGACACCAGAACTTTCCAACGCATCAGTTTCAAGCACTCTCATTAGCTAACAGCAACCTCAGAGGAGCCAAGCTCATGCAGCTCCTAAAGTGGAACCCTTGGGATTTAGGGAGGTTGCTGGATGCTCATGATTTAAAATTGTTGCATTTCAGGAGGTTACTATGAGCAAACCTGTTCCAATAATCTCACCCTTAAATAAGCAACATTCTATAAGACTTCACACTCAGTATTTTTCAAAATGTTAATATTAGTCTTGCTGACTTACTTGTTATATGTAAAAGAGCGCTACAGATCTCTACTACTTTTATCTTTTAAAGGTTATAAAGCCTGCTTGAACAATTTTGATATAAAAATCTTCATTTTAAATCACTTACCAGGAGAAAATCGGATCTCGGAAATAACATCTTTCCTGTGCTGGAAAGAGACCAGATCCTCCAGGGTATCTGCATTAACTATCAAAAAGCTTCCGTCATTGAGACCAACAGCTAATGCTTTTCCATCAGGAGAAAAGCAGCAACATCTACCTCCTATAAGGAATACAGAAACAGCATTCAGGTACGTTTACAGTGCATAGTCCCTCTTTTAGATTTGTTTTTCCAGTAATAAAGGAAAGCTATTCTTATAGGATATAGTCCAAGGAAATTTTTTAAATGCTGCCAAGATGATTTCCAAGCTCTGTATCTGTGAGAGCACACAGAAGCTACTAACAAATCCCAGAATCTTAGATTACATTTATTTGCATACTAATTGACATATGTTCTACACCAGTAACATAGATTAATCACTATTGTTTATATATTTTTAATATTGCTCTCTTGGTGCCATTGTTACCATTTGTTCTGGTAAGGAGACCACAGCAGGAAAAGACCTTCTGGACTCATAGAATCCAGTCATTTGCTACCACTGTCACTATGTCATATACTCCTTTTGATAAACACGTCAAGTTTCACTTGAAAAAACAGTTTAATTTCAATTGAGATTTATCTATGGTCAGTTTATATAGATTTGTTTCCATGCCAGAATTTGCCATTAGCATAAATATGTTTCCCTCCTATTTGTTCCTCCAATTATCTCATAGACAGTAATCCTTCATTTAGCTGACTCCACCACAAAGCTTCTCATTAGTTATCCTTTAGCTCCTCCTTCTCCATACTCAACTTTCACTTTAATTTCATTCAGCTGAACACAGATGAGAATTGTATACCAAAAATACTCTGATTAGCCTCTTGTAAACTATGTGCATACCTCATTATGTCCTGGGAAAAATACCTCACAGGTAACCATCATCCTGCCATCAGCTAGAACATCCTGAGCCTTCTGCTCCACAGTCATTCCTCAGCTACATAGACATTTTTCTTACAGTCATTGAGTTTTGCCTTTTTTAATTACCAACTATTATCTCATTTCCATTACTGCAACCTGCAGAAGTATCCAGCTCTTTCTGTACAGTACATAGGTACTGTTTAAGATTGCCAAAGCATCTCAAAATGTGTCTCATCAGCAAATTAAGTTATCTCAGCCCCTATTCTTCTGCCAAAACTACTCTTAAAACTATTAAGAAATATCAGCTTTAAGACTTGAGCAGACCACAAATTTGAAACTTTCTTGGTTAATCCCTGCTTGAGCCAGCTCATGACTCTTCTTACATTTACTTTATTGATCCAAATAATCTTCAACTAAGCTTCCTATAAAGTTTGGATCAGAATGCTTTACTAAATGCCAAACAGATAAAGCCTATTGTATTCCCTTGTCTAGCAAAGCATATATACACCATTAAAAGCTTGTTAAAGCCAGTCTGGTCTAATCCTAAAAAAATTCCCTTTAGACAATGTCGCTTACAACAGATTTTCCATCTGTCAAAACAGAATTTAGTTATATAGTAGACAATGAGTGAGAATTTTGTGACTGTTCTCTTTCCTTGATGTTCCAGATTCTTCTAATGGCCAGATGGAAGTATTCAACATTACTCCTAAGATTTCTTCCAAAAATTTCTAGATTCAAAGTCCTCCACTGCTCAAAAAAAGCTTGCAATACTATAAGCAATGTGGCAGAATTATGTAATTGGCTCTAACCTTTATTGTAATTTCACTGACTTCAATATGTTACAATTGCAAATAATCTTAAGAATAGTATTACATAGAAATCTTAGAGATTCATTAGCTTAAGGGCTACATAACTCATGAACATAGCATCAATATAATAATTTGAGCAAATAAAGGAATTGATTCAGTCTTGCTTTTGAAAGATTCATAATGCTAGTAAATGTCAACTGAATTCAGTTAAATATTTTTTCATACTAAGCATCTTACCCTTCTTCAATTTGCGAACAGCTAACATACAATGGCTAGGAGATAAATCCCATATTCTTAAGGTTTTGTCATCACTTACAGTGGCACAAATAGGTAAATGAGGATGAGTAGCTAGACCCCAAACTTCCCCCTCCATGTGACCCTGAAAAAACACAATGAATCAGATCACTTTATATTTTAAACTGAAATATGAAAAAATACATGTAAAGAAGTTTAAAAATAAACAGAGAGAACATGCATATCGTTAGAGGGCAAAGAAGAAATATCTCAACAGAAAAAAACCTCACCCTGCTACATACAAGTAGAAGTGCAAATTACAGTAATTATCACTAGAAAAAACTTCTCCCTAAGAAATAATCCTCACACATATCTACGTGAACGACATAAACACTGGGATCAAGTTTGCCGATGCCATAAAAACTTGCCCAGCAAGTTTTGCCCAGTCGACTGCTCCACTCAGCTCGGTGTCAACGCGCCTGAGGGATGGGATACCATCCAGAGGGACCTGGACAAGGTCAAGAAGTAGACTCACATGAACCTCATGAGGTTCAACAAAGCCAACTGCAAGGTCCTGCATGTGGGTTAGGGCAACCCCCGGTATCAGTAACAGGCTGGGGGATGAAGGCACTGAGAGCAGCCCTGATGAGAAGGACTTGGGGGTACTGGTGGATGAAAAGCTGGGCATGAGCCGACAACGTGCACTAGTAGCCCAGAAAGCCAACTGTATCCTGGGCTACATCAAAAGGAGCATTACCAGCAGGTCGAGGGAGGTCATTCTGCCCCTCTACTCAGCTCTCGTGAGACCCCATCTGGAGTACTGTGTCCAGCTCTGGAGCCCTCAGAACAGGAAAGACATGGATCTGTTGGAGTGGAGCCAGAGGAGGGCCCACAACAATGATCAGAGGGCTGGAGCACCTCTCCTGTGAGGACAGACTGAGAGAGCAGGGGTTGCTCAGCCTGGAGAAGGCTCTGTGGACACCTTATTGCAGCTTTTCAGTACTTAAAGGGCACTTATAAGAAAGATGGGGACAAACTTTCTAGCAGGGCTGTTGTGATAGGACAAGGGGTAACGGTTTTAAACTAAAAGAGGGCAGATTTAGACTAGGTATAAGGAAGACATTTTTTACAATGATGGTGGCAAAACACTGGCCCAGCTTGTCCAGAAACGTGGTAGATGCCCCATCCCTGGAAACATTCAGGTCTATGATTCTATGAGTTAGATTTTTTTTATTTACCTTAGGTTCTAATATATCCTTTAAAAAAAACCTATTTCTTTACATATTGCACTGGCCACTAAGAAGTGCAAATTAAAGATCCACAGATTTTTTCTTAAGTATGAAAGAAAATCGTATGATGACATGATGTAAAAAATCTGTTTTGTAGTCTGTTTAGTAACTGAAATGTTTTTTACATAATTACAAAGAAAACCTAGAAGTAAACCTCAAGGAGATAACTTTTTAAAATAATAACAGTAATTAGTACTCAGAAAAAAGTTAATAAGGAATTTGATGAAGGATCCACTGTTACACACACTTTTTACCTGTTGTTTATAGTTGTTTTTTTAAACAGAAATCTTATCTGGTCTGCTTCAAAGGATGAACTTGTTGAACAAATTAGTATATGAAACTCTGTGATCTCTTTGGCTCATTAAAGAGTCATAATGGTCCAAGCCTGGCCTTAAAAATCTATGAAGTGATAGTAACTCACTAACTTCACTCAAAATTAAAATGCTTGTTATTTCACAGTCTTTACTTGAAAAATAAAACAGTGTTTGTGGTATGGAATATTTGACTGATATTTAGCATGTACCTGAACCAGCAGAGTTATTGGTCCACTTTTATCCACCTCCAATATTTCACCATTCTTTGTGCCCACTAAAATATGACCATGTCCTAAAGATATGGCACGTATAGAAGGATTATCTTCTAAGAGGAGACCTAGAATGTCAGAAGACAGACTATTCAAGTATGCCTTAAAGAGAATTTTTCACACATACGCACATTATATTCTCACTGTAGAAAAAGATACACAGTAGTAAACAAGTAAAAACATATTCCTGCATGGAATATATGTTTGAATTCTTTTGGGAGTATTTAGCAATTACTCAACTGACACTAACCTTTCTTCTCAACTGAATAGCTCTGAAGTTTAATCAGCCTGACCTGCTGACAATCTTAGTGAAAAAAAGTGCATATGAAGTATCAACTATGACGATCTCAAAGGTTCCTTCTAACCATGAAGATTCTGTGATTCTATACTCCTACATTGCTAGCGTTTACAGTACCTTCAAATCTAGCTTTTTACTAAATAGATATAAGAATGAGATACTCTGTAGTAGAATGTTTCAGTTAATGGGTGTTTTCATACATGATTTTTGAAAATCAAACCACATACATAAGAACACAGGAAATGTAATTTTAGGGGGGGAGGAGGAGCAGGAGGTGGTTGCTATCCAGAACATTGCACAGGGAAAACAGTAAATCAGCACTAAGATCAAGAATAAATGGAAGAAATAGGAATAATAGGAGTGAAAATCTTCACACATAATTTCAAGAGACACATGCATTTACAGAAAATTAAGTCATAAAATGTACCAATCCCTTGCAAAACTAACCACAATTCTGAATTCCATTCCTTCTCTAAAACAAAAAAGATCAGACAAGATACTTCATTATTAGAAATATAATCGGCTTTGTGGTTGCCACTTTAAAAAAAAACCCACCAAAATAACCTGGGTGGTAAGAGACTCAAGGTAAAATCAATTAATTCAGGCAGATAATAAGGTAAATATTATGATATACACCACCCAAATGTGCAAACAGACAGCATAAGATACCATTCCCCTCCCAACATAAAAATGACTTATTTAGAACCAATAAAGCTTTTTAAAAATCATTTTTAGTATTCATTGTGTCAAATGTGGATTTCCTCCTACTGGGGAAAGCATTTGCACAAAAAGAGTGTTTTAAATAAAATATTTTAAATAGAATAAAAATAGGATAAAGTATGTGTTACCTTTAGACCCAGGAGCCAAAGCAGCCCTTTTGATGGCATAGGTTTTGAGACAACGTTCAAAGGTATCGTCCCAGAGAGCTACTACCCCATCCTTTCCTCCAGTGACAAATCCCTGGCAGAGGAGGGGGAAAAAAATCACAAGTTATAATCAATTATTACTTTTCTATAATTTTTCACAGATTTCTGTCAATACTGAAAATGGATTATATACAACACTGCAATGCACAGAATTACAGATGTTAGAGATGAAAAGTTCAGGAGCAACAAAATGGTTGAATTCTCCTGACGAAGGCAGCACAGATCTGTACAGTCCATGTACACGGGCTGGATTTAAAAGTTCTAACCAATAAGCTTCTACTATATGAGAAAAATAATTTAACTGACATTCTGGAAAGTTTTTCTAGATATTTAACCTCAATATCATTTTGGCTATCTATACTATATATACTATACCGAAAGCCAAATATTAGAAGGTGCAGTAACTTGGTCTAACCCAGGAAAACACAAACACGTAACTTCAAACATACAAGAAATCTAACTGGAACATCCATTCACGTTTAAGCACATGCTGAAAGGTTTTCCTGAGTAAAAGAAATTGAGAATCAGGAGAGAGAACTTCATGATCTACAGACTGAACGCTTCTACTAGTAGTCAGCAATTACACCACAAAATAGTAAGAGTATGAACATCATCTTCCTCTCTCACACGCTCACATATTCCACTAAACTCATGGACGCTTAAATCAGAAAGTACTTCTACTTACTGTAAAGTTACTATTATTTCTTAGTAAGAGATCATGAAAATTACTGAATTAAGATGTCACTAGACCACAAAAGTTTGAGAAACAGCACATTACATAAGAATTAGAGACTTGCATAAAACACTATTTTGAATCTGGACCTCACAAAGCTTTTTTGTAATGGAAATAAAGCCACGGGTTCCTGAGTTTAGGAAAGGCCTAACTTCATAGACATTTTTTGTCCAGACATCAAGAAACAATGAGCAGTTTATTTACTTTTTCCAGCGCGTGCATGCTGAACACAGGACCATCATGTGCTTTGACAGTTTTTATGAGAAACACATCTCTCCAAATACACACATCCCCCGTGGAAGTTCCAGAGAACGCCATCTCTTCAGTCCAGCCATAGACCGCACACATCATGGTATCGGTTCTTCCCAGTGCACCTATGCAGCCCTTTCTCCCAATGAGCCCTCCGCCTGGTTCAAACCAAAAACAAGTCATCAGATCTTTGCTCAGAATTATTTTCCATAAACTACATAACCTTATCCAGAGCAACAAGTCTTCTTATTCTTCTGGTTCACTCACGCTCCCCATAAAATCGAGCCTGAGAAGAATTCTCATAAAAGAAAATTTCTGCACTATGTGGCATCTTTCAAGACAAAAAAACTTGCTTTTAACTTACTACTTGAATCTGGATTTGAATATGTACATATACTCACATAGACTTACAAAGAGAAAGAGCATTTGTAAACCAGCATCTGAACAAAAAAAACTTAGTAGCTACTGCACTGTATATAGGAATTCCTAATGAAATTAAACTGAAAGAAAAAAATGTTTAAAACTTGACATCCTATCCCTTTCACAACACATTTTCACAGAATTACAGAATGATATAGGGTTGGGAGGGACCTCTGGAGATCATCTAGTCCAACCATCTCATTCAGCGAGATGATTTCTAATTTGATTTTAGAGGTTTGCTATATTGGCCTCTGGATAATAGAAATGTTACAGCTACATTAATTTTAAAATTCTTTAAAATACCAAATCTAAAATCATTCGACGTGTTTAACACAAAGTAACTTCTGGCTAGAAAGTCCAATTTTTATTCTCACAATCCTCAAGAGAAACTTCATGTGATGTAACGCAGAAACCCCTCAGGATCTGACACTTCAATACCCTTCTCCAACTTCCAGAGGCAGGATCTCTGAACCTCTCTGCTATCATTCGGCACCGATGAAAATTTAGTTCAAAGCATGTACTTTGGTGTCACTTCTGCCACCAAGTGCACCTGCTCTGGTGCAGATTGCCCAGCCTGGCATTTGTTAAGGTGCACTGATATCCGACACACACTAGCACCCCTGAGTTTGTTTCCCGGTGATTGCCCTGCCCATGCACCGTTGCAGTTTCACACAGATGGGCTGGAGCATTAGAGATATTTGATTGACTGAGCAGTACCAGAGAAAAAAAAAAACCAAAACAAACAAACAAACAAAAAACCCCCAAAGTATTTCATTTCTTTATTCAAAATCACCATCTCTAGGCTTTTATCATAGTCAAGATTTCTTCTTAAAGAATTTAGAGTAATTCGTTCAGTAAATATTCTGATACACTTTGTTCTTTCTACAAATAGCAAGCACAATTGTTAAAATTAATTAATTTCTATAGACTTCAGCAGCTTGCTCTCAGGCAGTCTTGATTAATTTCTGTTGGAGCCAGAACTGAGAAAACCAGTATCATTTTTTTCATCACAGACTTTCCTCTCCACAATTAATCTTTATCAGGGACTCATGTGAGTTGATGTGCATAAATTCTGCATGAATAATTGTAGCAGATAAGCTTGTCTTCTGTAGCACATATGTCTTTATACACATTTTGAGGTTTCAAACAGTGAAGTTCACAGTAATATCAGGGAATGGATTTTTCACTCTTCAAAATTTTTCAAGCAGACAAAGCAAGTTGCTTTATCTCAGTTTTTAATTATGAAGTTCAACAGAGGTATCTAAACAAACAGGTCTCAACTGGCACATGTACCCTCTTCAAGTAGTTTGTCTATGGATTTTTATAACATTAAATTTATTTATATTTGTGCCTCTTTATAACATACATGTTCTAAAGATCATTCTTCCAAAAACTGCTCTATGATTTTAGAGCAGCTCAGTAAGATTTTCAGATGTGCTATATTAAAACAGACAGTAGGAAATCCAGGGTCCTTTCTACTTGTGTAGAGCTTGTGGCAAATTGATCTTAAAAAGAATTCCCACTACTACCATAATGCCAATTAACATTTTTACTACTAGGGCAAAGCAAACTTAGAGAGCTATAAAGAGAAAACAGTTGCTTTTAATGCATGAAACATACTATAAGACATGTAATATTTTTACTTCAAGTAACAGAAAATGCTGTAATTCTGAAAAGTTTCCTTACCTGCTCTACGCCAGAATTTCATGTGTTTAATTCCAACTGTAATCAATTTATCAGGCATGTAAGGATTAATCTTAACAACAAAAATCTTATCTTTGCTTCCCCTGAAATGCAAAGGAAAATATTTTGAATAAAAATATAACCGTTCATATCTTTAAATAGGTTTTGGTTTGAGGGTTTTTTTGCTAATGTATACCTTCTCTATCCTGCTAACATTTATTTCCAAATCATTAATAATAATTTATTATGAGGAGGAAGAAAGCCAAAGAACTACCATACTGAGTCCTGTTCTATTTTCATTACCCTTCAGTTTCCAAAGCAGGTGAGTAATTATGTTACTTCAGAATTCCACCAGGTGGCATTTTCTTTGCAAAAGAATTAAGTTTAGGTATGTGGCATTCAGACCTCTGGCAGTTCATAATGAAACTTAAAAGTGTAAAGTAGTAAATATTACTTAAAAGTCTCTCATACTGAAAATAAATTTCTGTTCTCATCCGTATTTTAATTTATTTTTCTTGTTAGAATAAAACATATACTGCTATATCAATTTCAAATGGAAATTTCGGTTGTTTCTAAAAACATTAAAATATGTTATGTGTTTTAGATTTCTCACTATGCTTCTATAAAACCAATACTTTGCTTCAGTCTTATACTTTGAAAAACAGATTTCAACGATGTTTGTGCAAGGAAAGAAATGCTTATTGGTAGATTTTTTTTTTCTTTAAAATGCAGAGGAGCCTCTAATCCCTAGTTTTTGTTCCCTAGTCAAGAGTGGCAACAATCTTTTACCTTCCGTCATTTTCAGACCACTAAATGAACTAGTGGCAAAAAGCATGAAGCAGTTTCTTTCCAAACTCACACCGCAATCTTCAAAGTATGGATGCTGGTCTCAAAAATTCTATTAAATTCTTCTGAGTAGGTAGGAGGAAAAACACTGCAGAAACTAAGTCCTGTATAAACTGCTTAAAGTTTCATTAAAAAAAAGAATTAAGTGAGGTTGGTGGGTTCAGAGAGGAGGGGGATTCAAAAAAAAAAAAAAGTAAGCTGAAAAAAAATTGCTCTATTTAAAGCAATAGATGCTTAGAAAAAATAAAGTCAAGGTTTGAAAAACATTACTCAACATTAGAAATAAGAGTATATTTTGTAGATTAAAATTTTGTTTAATAAATGTATATTAAATAATCTGTGCAGAGTCAAAGAAACTTCCAAAATATTTATCCTTTGGAGGTTACTTAGTCCATCTTCCTGTCCAAAGCAGAGCTAACTTCAAGGTGAGATCAGACTGCTCACAACTCAACAAGGAAAAGGAAAGAACCTTGAAGGAAACAGTTCTGAGCAGAACAACTGCAAACTCCTTCCCCAAGGAAGATGTGACCTCTGATGAAAAAGATCTGAAAAGCAGAGCGTACACCACCATCTCTGGTAGGGCCAAAAGAAGTGCAGGGAGTAAGTTTTAAAGAAATTATTTCAGAACACACCAAATAAACGTAAATGAACTTTGTCGTCTCTGTCTTCTTGCTTCACCAGTTGAACTGTCACTGTAATAATTCTTGTTGACTTTATCAGAGCTTCATTTTTTTCTTCCAAAGAAAGTTTTTAAGGCTGCACTAGATGTTTTTGCCCGTATCACTTAAGTGATAGAAACTGCTACTTTATTAGAGAACTATTATTCTTCAATACATGTATTTTGCTTACTGTCATTTGACTAAATCCAGGTACAAATTGTAAAGCAAAGTTAAATTCCTACCTCACTGCTGAAAGCTTTTCCCCTTTCTTCCAATCCCAGAGTACAATAGTGTGATTGTCATCTATTCCAACAGAAGCCAATCGTTTCCCATCCGCTAGAAAAATAAATTTATGATTAAGAGAGTAGATAGGTAACATTATGTTGCAAAAAGAAGAAACCATATTAAATAATATCATAACTTCAAAAATATTATAAGAAGAACGTACAAACAAGTAAATAATTGCATGACCTGTACTTAGAAGCATGCCTGTCGCCTGTTTGCTTTTAAACTTGAGTGGTCAGTTGGATGGGGTTTAGGACTTTAAGTTATCCAGTCTAAAAATGGTACTTAGATGCTCTGTGTTTGTATCAAATCCTTTGTGCAGTTAGTTGCTGACAGAGTTGCACAAAAACCCTCACCACAGGTTGCACTGGGAGAATTTTCTGTTCATTCTGAAAATCCCTGTTCGCTTCTATATGGGAAAGCATTGAAGCAATGCCAGGAAGTTTATAAAATATCCTTAAACATAGTAGAAGCGCGAAGTCTTTAAAAAGCTCTGACACGTACACCGCATTAACCTCCAAGAAGGAAGTTATTTGTGCTCACTCATGATCAAAAGCTTTCTAACATGTATCCATCTTTGTAATTGCTATGCATCTATGCCAAAATTTGGGAAATGAGATTCACATCTTGAAAAAGGAGAAGAAAAGAAACGTAAGAAGCCTAGGAGACTCCAAACCACTCATCTTTGTGATTACACATCTTCACTGTGAGTTTAGAGATCCTATCTAGTAAATCCAAATCACTGAAGAACGAATAGAAGCCAGTGGAGAAGACGAAATTTAACACTGGTAGAAGAATTCAATGTATGGGGTGCAAAAATATCGAAAGATTTACCTGACAGTCTTTTATGTTAGTCTAAAGTGGAGAGAGAGCCTCGGTTTCTGCTCAGAACTCCATGAGTGGACTTTCTGAATTTACCAGTGTGTTACCCAATCACCTTACAGGATTTAATAAAATATATTTTAAAAATAAAAGGGTCACTCCTGAACAATTTGCTCAAAAATGTGCTTTTTGCAGACACCACACTCCAGATCCGTGCGCCTGCCTCATACAACCAAAACAAATTCCAAAGTGATCAGCCCAGCTATTAAATGGCACAGAACCTGTTCTTACATTTCCTGATGTGCAAGACTCCAAAGGAAGCTCTTTTTAACAAATGATCAGTTTAAGACAGCTCCTCTCGTTTGACATTGAACATTTTTAACACAAAATGTTCAGTGTAAAGGAATTGCCAATTGCTCATTAGAACTGATTACCTTATATTTTCATACAGAAAAGGAAAACTCTATATAAATAAAAAAATAAATACTTATTACCTGAAAAATCAACAGCACAGACACCATACTGGTGATAGCCCTTTAGTACCGAGAGTGGTTTTATTGTTTCTGTATCCCAAATGTGTATTGAGGAATCTCGACCAACCTGAAAGTACACATATTTATAACCATTATTTTTTGTTTTTCATTTCTCAGTTACTTTACACAGTTGTTTAGAAGTATAATATTGACAAATACTTTCTAAAGTATTAGAAAAAAATTTACAATGATAAAATTTTCCTAGTATTACTTCTGTCTGGCTAGCAGTTTTATTCCTTCTTCTGCTTTACAAGTCCCACTCCCCAGCTGGCTCTTTCTCCCCTCCAAAGAACTCAGGGACATCAATCACAATAACTAGAGTGCTCTTGGGGCAGGGGGGAAGCCCTTCATTGATTGCACTGTGGCGTATTTATTCCATCAATTCTCTATCAATCATTCCTTGCCTAAAAATAAAAGGTTATTTTAATTGCTAGTATGTAAGCTACCCTATGGTTGAGAAATCAAGGTGACTTCTGTGGCTTTGTTGGTGTCATTACAAGTGCCTGGAAGTCAGATTCCAATGCACTGATACCTGTGAAGTAATGTCCAGAAGAACAGCACTAATGCAGGCAATTACAATTTGGTAAGAAACGGAATATTGATTATTCTTTTCATCTATATACAAACATTATTAGTCAATATTTACAAGCATATTTGCTATTCCAAAGGTTTTGCACTTTGCCACACAAAAAAGGGCTGCAAAACCAGAAGACTCTCCTGTGTTTAAGCCCTGGGTAGGATTCAAGAAAAACAGGATCTATTTCTGGTATTGCCACAAACTTGATCTGTGATATTTTGCAAAGCTTTTCATAACGTCCACTCTCAGGAAAATCTGAACCAGTGTTGCATGGGGAATTTGACTACCGCTTTATCTAATTTCTGCAGGTAACGTAGCATACAGCAGTATATAATGTGTACATATAAAACACTATACAAGGGGGTGTATCTTTCTGTTGCTAGCATAAGGTATTTTAAAATATAGTAAATCCAAGCACGTTTTCATTCGCAGTCTTTACTACTCCAAAATTAAAGAGAATCAATTCTCACATTTAGGGCTTTATTCTCTAAACTGACCTGCAAATCTAAGGTAATCTTTCTGTTAATTTACGTTAATTTTACACAGATTAAAGATATTAAAAGCAAAAGTTTATTTCTGTTAAAAAGTTCCCTTTGTGTCTTCTCCAATTTATTATATAACAACAACAATGATAATCATGATAATAAATTAAAAAACCCTAGAACATAAAATTAAACTTTCAAGTCCTGGTGTATAAACATTTATGGGAAGAGACATTTGTCAGAAAACATGAGTGAAAAAAATGTACCTAAAATTAGTCTGGTGAAAGATAAAATGTCCTATTATAAATACTTCAGCAACATACATACCCACAGACCATGTACAAGCGGTAAACAGTTATTTCATCTGCAACACAAATGCAGTCCTTCACCTGAATAACCGCAGACTGGACTTCTTTCCTCCAAAACAGGTTTTTCTAAATTCAGTATTAACAACTTCAGATTCTTATCGCAGATAAAGACGCATCCTACCTGGCCAGTTGCCACGTAGTCCTTTAAGGGATGAATAGCAAGGCAAAGAATGTCATCATCATGACCCAGATAAAAGCGCTGTGTGTTCTGCTGTCGGTTGTACACCACTCCCACTGCCGCAACATGGTACACGATTTCACCCGTCTGAGTGTAAAATAAATTGCTTCGACAGTCGTAGCCTCTGTAACTAATTAAAGAAAAAAAGTTTCTTCATTGCGGTCATAACCATACATACAGAAATTTTGACATAAAATTATCCAAGATGCATTTTGTACATGTAAAAACTCAGGTTACTTACCAATTACTGCTATGGTATTTTAAGATTATTAACATATTTTCCCAAAGAAACACCAATTTTTCAATTTCATGTACTATTCAGGCATTAGTACTAGTAGCATTATTTTGAAAGTAGCTGCTATTTAATAGCTACTCTCCAAAACTAGTTCAGAAGAGGAAGTAATAGCCACTAATTGTTCCAGACCACAAGGATAATTCGAGCATGCAGCACGTAATTAAATAAAATAACCAAAACTAACGCTTTGGACATTTTCTACCTCTTACTGCTCAAAAATCAGGCAGCTAAAGTTTCCACAAGAATGTGGACAACACAACATAGAAACTGAAAGTTTCTGGAAACTTGCTAACAGAAAACAAACACATAAATTTTCTTCCAGGTGAGTTTCTTTTTTTGAAGAAAAACCTGTCTCCTTCCTGGACTGATGCAGCGTCTGGCAAGAGCATCCAGTAACAAACAAAGGTGGCATTTTCAAAAAGACTAGGGCCCTACTTTCAGAAGTAATTTAAGAGGCTCAGAAACCTAAAAAACATTTAACAAGCAAGCAAGTTTTAAATTAGTGTTTTTAATAATGCTAACCTTGGCAGCCAATGGAGATA
The DNA here is from genome assembly GCA_028565335.1 of Limnodromus scolopaceus. Taxonomy (NCBI): domain Eukaryota; kingdom Metazoa; phylum Chordata; class Aves; order Charadriiformes; family Scolopacidae; genus Limnodromus; species Limnodromus scolopaceus. The sequence goes on from JAOXNO010000041.1 coordinate 46,582,229, forward strand.
ACATTTAAAAATGCATAACTTAAATTCATTCCCTCCTTTCTTCCGCTATAAACAATACTCCACGTACTCCTGACACATCCTGTGTCAGTGCTATTAACTCCCCAGCTAACCTCTTGCTGTTCCTTCTTCTGCTCTTACAGATTTTCACTAAATCAACTTTTCAATTATCTTACAAAGACGCAGGCAAAATTTGATTACATGTCTAAATAGAGAATTAAATTTACAGGGTGGGAATAACACTTGAATGTGTTTGAATTGGCCAAGAATGATCTTTATTTAGGGATCATAAGGCTCTGCCTAAGTATTTTTGCACCCAACTTCTAATTGAACTAGTTGAAAAAAAGCCCTGAGGATGATCAGCAAGTCATTCCTGGCAAACAAAATAACTAAACTTTCACCATTGGCAACTCTAAACCAACAGAAGTCTCTAATGTTTATGGTAGACTTCCCAAGATTTCTTTACTTAATTAAAAACATGCATCATCAGAAAAAAATTACATTATTTTTAGGAGGAAAACAAATGCAAGATCTTTTGGCAGCAGTGCAGCTCTTTAAATCATAGAATCATATGGGGTTGGAAGGGACCTCTGGAGATCATCTAGTCCAACCCCTCTGCCGGAGCGGGTCTACCTAGAGCACGTTGCACAGGAACTTGTCCAGGCGGGTTTTGAATGTCTCCAGAGAAGAAGATTGCACCGCCTCTCCGGGCAGCCTCTTCCAGTGCTCTACCACTCTCACAGTAAAGAAGTTCCTTCTCGCATTTAGGTGGAACTTCTTATACTCCAGTTTGTGCCCATTTCCTCTTGTCCTGTCACTGGGCACCACTGAAAAAAGACTAGCCCCATCCTCCTGACACCTTCCCTTTAAGTATTTGTAAGCACTAATCAAATCCCCCCTAAGTCTTCTCTTCTCAAGACTAAAAAGACCCAAGTCCCTCAGCCTCTCCTCGTAGGAGAGATG
>JAOXNO010000041.1:46583288-46598851 GCA_028565335.1 Limnodromus scolopaceus
ATTGGCCTTCTTGGCCACAAGGGCACATTGCTGGCTCATGGTCATCCTGTTGTCCACAAGAACTCCCAGGTCTTTCTTATGATCGCCTAAGACAAAGAGGCATCTGTACACATAGCAGTAAGTGTCATACACAAAAGGAATGGACAGCATTAAGTCAATTACTTCATCTGAGACACTTACAAGGTTTGCGACCCAGAAATTATGCAGTCCAGGTAGAAAAGTCTGTCATAAAATTATATGCAGCTTTCCCTGCGTACGCAGTTTAACCATGTACTGGTCAAGTAATGAATCTTTAAGGCAGTTGACCAACTTTAGCTTAATTAATACTATTCTGAAAACTCCAGCCATGGATCCATGTTCACAAGCATTAGACATACGCATTACTGGAAAAAACCACAGCATATAGCTGGAGCAGATTTGAACACATTGAATTTCTGTTGGCTCACCTACACTACATGCAATATTACTTACATCAGATCATACGCAATTAGAGAAAAACCGCTAAATTAATCTCACAAAGCTTTTAAACAGGCCAGCAGATGGTCCACAGCCATTCATTCCTGATGCAGAACATTGCATTTCCCCTTTTTGAAGTTCATGAGATTCCTCCCTGCCCAGTTCTCCAGCCCATGCAGGTCCCTCAGGATTGCAGCACAGCCATCTGGTGCACCAGCCACTCATCGCAGGTTTGCATTATCTGTGATACTGTGAAGTCCAAAGCTGTGTCTCATTAGATCATGAACTTCAATAAGTCTCCCTCCAATCCACTGTTTAGATTGGTGCTCAAAGGCAGGTTCTTAACTTCAGGTTTGGTCCCAGCCCAGCAACTTTTCAGTGTCTGCCAAGTTACTGTCCCTCCAAGGTCTCTAGAAAAATCTGTGTCTTTCCATTAGGTCTGAGGCTCAGCTCTATGTCTGCTCCCTGCTCTTCTCACAGTGACCAACAACGGAAACTCCCAAATTCAAGTGCAGACTCTTCAGTCATGCTTTGCCCTCCCTCCATCCGTCCCCTTCACTAATAGCTTCCCCCAGCAGCAACACACGGGCATGTTTTGAAGCTGGTTTCTGCCTGACTCAAAGTGCTGCCCGCTCGCCCTGCCTGGCTGCACCCTTCCTTGATGTTCAGCCACTAGTTTATAAAGGGACATCATACACAATTATCTCTAAAATACTATGAAAAAAAGAAAACAAAACACCAACAGGTTTCAGGACATGACAACAGTGAGTGAGGAGCAGGGATTACAAAGGCAGGCACAGTGCCAGAGAAGATATCTAGACCTATCGTTGCCCAGACGTCATTTTCCTGTGCTTTGCTCTGAACTACACTTTCTTGCAAAGGAAATCCAGTATTTTTAAGTGCAGAATAATAAATAAATTTTTTAAAGTTGAATATGCACCCTAAATGAGAATATTTTTAAAAGCAGCTATGAAAATATGTATGCTGAAAGAAATAATGCTATAGAAATTCTGGACATTGAGCAATTTTTTACAAACTTAGCAGTCACTAATAAAAGTAAAAAGCATTAAGACAGCAAAAAAAATTCAGAATTTTCCCAGTTCTTGTCATAACAATTGCCTATATACCCTAAGCTAAGCATAGTGAAACTCAGTAAGTTAATGCCATGTATCACAGGACTACCCAAAACCTCCAAAATGTATCTAGGATGCAGGAAAATAGTTCTTATTACTCATATCTACGACCTTTTATGATCAGAAGTTTGGATTTTAGTTCACTTTCTCCAGTTATAAAAAGAAATCAAATAGGTGTACAATCAGTTGCTTACAATTAAAATAGAACATATTTTGCCAAAATATCAAGCAGTGCAAACAAAGACATTTGTGTCTAACCCAGTTAGACACATCTGGTCTTTCCCACGTGCCAGGCTTCTAAGTCCCTGATTACTGGTACTTCTCACCAGATGAGTTTAGACAGTCCAAGCAGAGATGAAAAGCAATGTGTCTCACAGTAGAAGATTATTTCCCTGAGAATGTGCTACACAGTTCCAAAATACTAGCATCTTCGTATTACTAAACCAATGTAGAATTGAGATTATTAGCTAATCTCAGAAAAAGCACAAAGAGAAACAAGTCCTTTACATGCAGAAAACAACCCACAGAAGTAATTTACTAGTAATTTTTTAGGCATCATGATTAGCAACTAGAAAGTAAATCATATTGAAAGCAAGCTCTGCATCATAGTTACTGGATAATATATAAGAAGACACAATGATCATAACACTGCACTCTGCAGTAGTTGATGTTTTCACGTGGTCTTCAGCAATAACTAATCAATCCATCAGTCCAGGCCTGATTCAGGTTAATATGACAGCAATGTCCAGAAGAAGAGATTGTTACCTCAGTGCTATGGAGGAAAACAATTTTGCCATTACCAAGGCCATGAAGAGCAGGGACTGGGTTCAGTTTGAGATAAAGACATGTATATGTAGGTGTTCACCTCTGTGACAGATATATTAATACCTATATTTTAATCAACAGTGTTCTAGTCAATCCAGCCAACGCAACCTGCAGGGTGACTCAGCTGAGCCACCAGTCAGCATTTAATTTTACTTGAGCCAAATCACTCTTCATGCTCCACTGACTGGATCCCCACTGACTGTGACGAAGTTTAGATACACACATAAACCACCTACTCGTAGGCACACAATTGTAAATTCTTTAACCTGAAGCTGGATCCTACCCACAGTTGCAAGTTACACATCTACAGCCAACTAAGGGGGAACTTCACAAGTAGTGTCCTCTCTGGGAAAAGAGTCGATGTTCATGGTCTGTCTGATGCTGTAAGTGTTTCAAAATTTGTATGTTACTCTTCAAAGTATATATGGGACTTTTCTGAACATAGTGCAACCCTCCTCAAAAATAAACATGGTGGAGGTCACACTCTTTAGCACAAACATAGAGATAATTAAAAAAAAAAAAATACTTCCACATGGCAATAGTGTTTTCTCAAGAGGACTCACTCATAGCCTGCTCCCTTCAGATGCTATTTGTAGGTATTCGGAGCCCTCTGGTAGAAATCCATGCAAGGCGTCCTAAGACTCTCATTTAAGAGTATGAGAAACCCCATGCCATCCTGAAACCATAACCAAGCTTTATCTTATGATAAGGTCAGTTCAATGAATATCCTGAAACTCAAACTAGATTTTGCTTAAATCCTCTGAATATTAAAAAACAAGAACAAAATCATCCCTGTGAGCTCAGCAGCATAGCTTTGAGAGAATACAGGACTTAAGTATTAGATTTGCATCCTTATTCCCTGCCAGCAAAAAGAAAGTATCATAAGCATTGAGTCTGAGAAAGTGGTTCTTCTGAATATCTCAAAAGGTGTAGCCTTTTTATGTTTCTGAAACACCACCAGTGTGAAAGACATGGCAGAAAGAAAACACAGGAATACTTAAACCAGGCCAAACTAGTACACCACTTTTATAACATGTTTCTGATGATAATTGCATCAGATCTCGTAGAGAAAGATGCACTTAAAGATTAACCTGTTAATAGAAGTTGCTTTCTCATCCGTATTAGTTAGTGGCTGGCTCACATACTCAGCATTATTGTTTTTATCCCCTTCCAAAAGAGGAAGTAAGCAGAGGTTTAAAAGATTTCTTACAGGATAAGAAGAGATTTTTAAAAGCTCATCTTTCAAGGTAGTTGACAAATTCAAAACACAAAACCAACGTGCTCAAAAACAGAGAAAGGAAAAAGAGCTTCCTATCCCCTTGTTCAAAAAAGCACCACTTTTTATACTTTCAAGGAACATCCAAGACATTTCCATTGCAGCTAAAGAAAGATGAAGCAAAGCAGACTTCCTGAATCAGAGAATATGCCTATTACTCACTTGGATGTGGGTCACTTTAAAGTTAACAGCCTGGACATTGAGAAAAATCTGTTGTTCAGCATGGATTCTTCATTAGTTTTCTTGATGCCCATTGGGTAACCAGACAGAACTCAACTGGACATTCTACTTCTGGTCATTCCTGGATATTCTGGTCAAGCTTCACTTCTGTTGTGAAGGAAATAACAATAATCCCAAAGATCCAGGGCCTTTGCTTGTGCTACATCTTCTTTAGGATCACTTGGTTTGATTCTTAGACCAAATTTTAAAGACTACATACAGCTACCCACCTTAATGCATTTTCTAAACAGATACAAAAATCTTCAACTGAGAATTCAGGAGCATCAAAAATAGAAATAAAAACCACAACTCTGTACCAAGCTTCCCAGTTGTCATTACTTCCAAACCTATTCCTCAGACTCCATGTCTTCTACAGGCAAAATTGCTGAGTTGAATGATTAACTGTTCTTAGCCAAATAATTTATTAAGCATTCTAAGTGAAGCCCTTCTCAAATTGTTTCAGTGTCATTATAAATATAGACTGTATCAGTAACTTCTGTGTCCATTCAGTTATCTCCAAAACCAAGTTGCATTCCTGCAAAGAGTTATCTTTTGAAAGGAAAACACAATATTACCTGATTTCCAATGCCTTAATTTAATAAAGGCTTTGGTTTTGCTTTGTATCAAGGGAATTTATATTTCTGATCATTATTCTAATGTATTAACATCTACTGCCAGTTTGCTTTAAAACACCACATCTTTGTCCTGATGAAAAAGTCTTCACTTATGAAGAGTTACAGGAAACTACCAGTCCCAAAGAGCAAATCATAAGATTTCACGGATGCATCTGAAAGTCATTCTGTTGCTCAAATTAGTACCAAAAAGGGAATGAAACTGAATTTTAATAGGACCTATTAAGAATGACACTTCATCCCTAAACTAACATGAGGAATGTGTAAATTGTTTCAGATTAGGTACAAACAGTTTATAGGTTTTTTTATTTAACAAGACACTGGTAGAACCACCACTTCAGTACAGAACCCAGTCTTCAACTACACCAAGTTTCTGTCATAGCTTCCAAAATAATACACCAAGAAGAACTATTCTTTTCCAGATACTGAAAAATCTAGGTGATAGCCAAATACTATATTTAGTCACCCCTATTCAAATAATAAATATCAACTAAAGTTTCAATGCAAATTCACTTCAGAATTCATGTTCAGAATCAGTCTAGCTCAGAATCAAGACTTTCTAATGTAAAAGTGTTTTTACAGAAATAAATAAAAACAATAGATCACAAAGCAACTGACCTAAAAGTCTTTCATCAGATTATTAAATTGTAAATACTAATCTACAAAACACAAAAGTCTGCTTGTATATTTTAAAGAATCCTAGTTTTCATACCCATGAACAAAATGTAGTCTTATACTATTCCCCGGAGCTCGCTCTCGTCTCTTAGAAGCTGCACTTTTCCTTTTTTCTTTGCATTGCTCTTTAAGTTGAGGTAGATCTTCTTTGTAAACCTTTAAGAAAGAGCACACTTATAAATTAAAAGACTCAAAAGAAAAGCATGTTTCTGAGAATTCAGCCACAGTTATCACCCACAAAAATGTTATACTGACATAATTGAAAAAAAACTCTAACAATTGTAACTTTAAATTACAACCAAAACTCTAATAGAACACACAAGGAATATGCATAATCACTTTTTTTCTCTATTACATCTTAATATTTTGAATGCATCAGATAATAAAAAATCTAAAGGTTTTTGTCAGTTCCTGCTCAGCGCTCAGTCTCCCCAGTTTACAAATTTCAACAGGTCCTCATAAAAGACCAACTTAAACCCTGGGAAACATTCCAACTGCCACTAAAACTAAAATCTTTACCTGTCGACGATAGGTGATCTGTGTCTCTTGTTCAATTTCAGAGTCCAGCTCTGGAACATCAGACTGATCTGAATCTGATTCATCACTATTAGAATCAACCAGACTCTCTGCCATCAAAAAAAAAAACCGAAACAAAAAATGAAGCAACTTAAATTACAAACCAGAAAGTGTATAAAAGGAACCGCTTAACGTTTCTGATTTGACAATCTATGCTGATATTAACTACAACATGAACTGCTAGTAACTGACAGGGTGACAGGATCAATTCATTTTAATCAAATGATTCTATGCATCTTTTTTTTCTCCAGTGACTTATGGGCATCCATTTTGTTGTCAATTTAGTAAAGGATGATATGTACAGAATTCATAAATTCATATCTATGATCCGAACTTTTGAATTTTCCCTTTGCACAGGGAACAGAGTGGTGAATTTTTTTTCACAGCCTTGCTAGACTGAGCATACAGGGTACAGGAAAGTGTCAGGAAATGCCATCAGGTACTTCATGCAAAGTTTAAAGAACACCAATTTTGTGCAGACTGACGATTCTGAATACTTATTTCTATACTTCCACCAAAGAATTCTACTTCTCTTTTAGCCTCTCCTCGTCCCACCTGCTTTTTTTTCCTTTTTTTTCCTTATTTTTAATAAGTTACTTACCTTGAGGTGCTATATGAAGAGAATCCTTCAGCTTCCGGTCAGGGACAAATTTCCACTGAAAGACAGAATGATCAGCTCCCCCAATGGAAACCACCCACTGGTGATCGTGCGACCATCTGACGTTTGTCACGTGAGCAGAATGACCAAGATATTTTTTAAACTTTGCTCCTAGAACAGGAATAAAAATATCTTTCAATATATGCGGAATAAATGTTTCAGAAGCAACTTGGGAAAACAAATCAAGGAACCCTTATAAAAATGAATAGTTTAATTAAGATATTCTAATTACTAGTGATGTTTTAATTAATAGCGGCAACTTCATGCAGTATTTGCAAATTTTAATGTGTCTTTAAGCAAAATTTTTAAATTTGGATTCCAGGATATAATATCTTTAATAAGTCAAACACAAAGAGAGAAGACATATCATAGTGCTGTATGAGGTGTACTAAAGGAAGACTTTTAAAAAAATTTATTGTATTTATTATATCTTTGCAAACCAAGATTTTGCCAATTATTATTTCTACACTAAAAAGATGAAGCTATTTAAATGTTAAATGAAGTCTATTTAGCTCTGTCAAAACATCCCCATACACGTGCTCGTAGCACTGGTTCCCATTGTTTGTGCAACTTGAGTGCTAAGCACTTCTAGTAATTCATATCCTCCCATCTTTAGCAGTACAACTACATCAAGTTAACGTGTCCACTGACTATATAATTACAAGACAATCACTGAATCAGTTACTAAAAAGAAGTTCTTAAGAGTACTCCATTACAGAGATTCTTGTGCCTTTTCTTTGGTTTTATAATTCTAGTGCAAAATAGACAAGATAAAAAGGGAACAAACTCAGTCTCCTTCAAATGGACAGAAGACTGTTCTCAAGAAAATATTTCTGGGTTATCTCAGGTTCCGATAAAAGCCTCATCACTTTAAAAATAAAATTGGAAAGATTGAAATAAAATGTTTTTTAATATCACCTTTTACAAAAAGAGTCGAAAAAACTCTTTTGGGGGCAATTCTTTAAGCACATATTGCTTGAAGACATATCCTAAGACCCATCACAAATATCATGCGGTTGTAGCCAGCACTAAAAATGCAATGCTGCATTATTGATTATTATTATTGACACTAATCGTTTGGGAAAGTTATTTTTTCCTAGGTCCTAGCCCAAATCTCCATCACAGATCCAGAGGAAGGAATAAAACTACTTGAAGACCAAGGTGAAATACTTAAAGAAATGTATCTCATAAAAGGGTAGATATTGCTTCGCCTCACGAAATTCTGTGAAAAAAAACCAAACCAAACCTAATCTATTTTAAAAAATAAAGTATATGTAGAACTTGTGGCTATGCAAAATGCAAACAAAATACTGTTACTATTACAGTTGTCAACACACCAGCCTATTATTTACCAGCTTTGAGCTCAAACTAAACTTCTACGAACAAATACTGCCCATTTATACAATTTTCAAAACCCCAGTTTTCTAAAACCTTTTTCTTGAATAACCAAAATTCAAAAATGCATGTTTATAATTGCATATAAAATCCTACCTTTTCTTAGACATGGGTATCGAAACAGCTTTACTATTCCATAATCATCAGCTGTAACCATAACTTGCCCAATAAAATTTGCATCCACAGAATTTATATCATTTATATCAGAATATTTGGGCCAGATTCCATTAACTTCTAGGCCAGAAACACAGGTCCATGATGCCCACTGAACACCTTTTAATTCCTCCTTGTTTGTTACTTCTTTTCCACCTAAGAATAAAAATAGGTATTTTTCAACAATCGCTTGTACAATTTTAAAGAATATAAAATTTTTTTAAATTCTCCAGAATCAAATCCAAGTGAGACAGAATTAAAAACTGACTTCCAAAACTGTCATGATCTAGTATTCTCTATTAAGACCAGCAGTATCAGTAGTAAGGCTTCTGAAGACTACTTAACAGAGAACATGGGTTTGGTTCTTTAGAGCTTTTATTATTTCTTGATATCTGTTTGAGGCTGTGTTACTTTTAAACTTTTATCAAAAATACATGTAGCCATTCTAAGATAAAGTTTGGGAAAATTCTGTTGCTGAACTAATCTAGAAACCTGAATTATTTAGCGCAAAAACTGAAAAACTCAAAAAAACCCAAACCACAAAAAAAATCCAAACAACCCAGGCTCAAGGAAAAGTTTAACTACTATATACCCCTCCAAAAACTGGAAAGGAACTCAAGTGCTCTGTTTGAAGATCCTTCAGCTCTGATGAAATAACTGCACCCTTTGCCAAGGTTTACCTTGTAATCTCTTTCAATCACTAATCCATGTAAATGATGACTACTAATACTGGTTATATCCATGACTAAGTCCTACAGATCTTGTATTAGGCAGCTGTAAGTTCCTTACCCATTTATAGTGCAATTCCAAGCGTTATATGATGCTCATCATTATTTTAAAATATTTAGGAGATTCCCTAACTTCACTAAACTTTTTCATAAACAAGCATTCACAATCCCACATTCTAATATATCAAGAAACTCCAGGCTGAAAGCTCCCGATGTAACTCAAAATTGCTCATCCTGTGTGTTAGGTATTTGTTACAGTCTAATTAAATTCTCACTTACTATCTTTTCTTCTGTATCTTCTGTCTCATTCAGTGCACAGGAACAAAATTGTACATCGAATGAATCAGATGTTTCAGCTAAGGGAATCACAAAAAGCTCCATAGAGCTATGAATAATGTACATTGTGAAGCATATATATAGAGTAACAAATGAAGGGACAATATACTAAGTGGGGATGATAAAAAATACTTACTACAAATATGACAAGTGGGAAAAATGTGGAAAGATATTAAAGAGTGTATACACACAGAAGAAACAAGTAAAACCTTGTGACAAACACCGTGCTTGACATACTATAATCAGAACTACTTAAATTTGAAGCTTTAAGATATATGTATTATGTGCATATGTCCTCTGCAGAGGGAACTCATGGTGACAAATGTTTCAAGAGTATGGGACAGTTCGGTCAAGTCTTCGAGACAGGGTTGTCTTAACCATATAATTGTAAATATTTTCGTCACAAACTTTGAATCTGAAAGCTCTATTTTGATATTATGTAATATACTAATTTACTTTAATAGTCCCCTGCCATAAAAAAGACACATCTGAACTTGTGTTATCAGTAGACTGCCCAGCTAACTTTCATTTTGATATTTTTATTAATTTTGAAGGTTGCATAATTGAATCATATATGTATCACAGCTTCAATATTTCTTTTGTTTTCAGTGAGTAATTCCTAACATTCTGGCACCCTTCTATCAGGTACTCTTATTTTCTCTACAAGTTACCTAATCCTATTATACTTCCAAATTCATTTGCGGTCTGATCCCAAACTCATTTGGGATCCAGTCGTTTCTATCTGTAGATATTTCTCACTATAAAAGCTCTTTTAAGTTAAATTCCTCAGTTGTGCTGCAACCATAGTTCTAGAAAACCAGATGACTCTTCTGAGATGCAACATGTTGACTTTTCCACACATCTAAGTATCTAAGCTCAATACGTACAAAGCTATTAAGCTATTGCAAAACTGGATTTGAAAGCAATATTATTCTTTTTCTAAAAAGGTGGGAGCAAAGACTTATTTTTGAAAAATAAAATAAAGTATAAGCCTGCATCTCTACCATGAAAAGATGCACTATAAAGAATAAGCATATAAGAATGAAAATATTTAAGTAACTTTTCCAGAAAATGCTATACGTATTCAAATGTAGCAAACATTTACATAAACTTTCAAAAAAATTTCTCTATAACCCAATGCTTTAAACCAGGATCTATATTTGGCTGTTTTTACAAAACTATTATACATTCTTTCTGTATTAAGTAACAAATATCATAAAAGCAACTCATAATCTTACTTGGCATCCTGTAAAAAAGTCTCTTCCCATTGCCATCATTGGTCTGTAAGTATTTACTGTCCGAAGACCAATCCATATGGGTGATGAAACTTAAAGATCCAATACATTCCCCAACTTTCTTGTATCGCTGAAGAACACCATATATATCCACAGAGCTGTCATTGGAACCAACAGCTAGGAAATTCCCATCTGGTGAATATTTCAGTTCATGAATAGCTTCTTTCCTGTCTTTGATATGAACAACCTCAGTCATATCTCTGTAGTATGAGAGAAAGCATGTCATAAGTATAGAAGAGCCTTATCATACTGTCAAGTTCCCAGTTCTAAAAAATGGACAAATCTGTGAAATGATGAAGTGGACTTTACTCTCCTATGTGCAAACACAACACTGCTATTTTTAAGAGTTGGGTAGGGCTTCATGGCAAAAAAAAAAAAAAAAAAAAAAAAAAAAAGAGAGAGAAGGGAACAGTGACAGAAGAAGGTGCTGCACTGGGCTGAGGGAGAGCAAACAAAAGGAATGTTCCAGCTGGTCCACAAAAAAAATAATCAGGTAGATTACCGGACCTTTATTCACTCAGGGTAAAAAACTTCACTGACATGAGACACAGATCTCATTTTCTCTTTAAAACTGTGGGATCCCAGCCACAAGGCAGCACTGGTTATGTATGGTTGATGTGCTGACAGCAGCACTCCAACACAGGGAAACAATTTAGGAAGCAATGAAAATTTATTTCTTAGTAATTCGAGAACAATTAATAAAGCTAAAACCTGAAGTAAAGCACTTCCTAGAACACTGCCATTCTCTGCAAATAGACCAATACACTTTTTCACATGTGTTATTATAGAGGAACATGAACACATGGAGCACACACATTTAAAAAAGATCAGTAATTTAGAACAGAAACCTAAGTGATCTCCTCTGTATGGTCACTACAGTGGTAATATATGTACAATTTATAAAAGCAATTAGATAACATGCTTGAAATAGTTAATAATGCATTTATGTTTAATTTTTGTAACATACCTAACTCGAAGCACAGTGAAAGAGCCATCCTTCATTCCAAGAGCGAGATGGATTCCATCAGTACTGACTGCAGCACAGCGAATGGGTTCCTCCATATTGCACCGGGCGATCAGAGCATGGTCTATTAAACTCCAAATTCTAAAGAACAATGAAAGACTTCGCTCAGTAAACATATCCTTTCCTATTAACAAGTCATTATTCATGACTCCTTACACATAACTAGATAATATTATAACACGTAAGTTTTTACTACAAGATACATCAGAACATCTATCATTTACAAGATACATCTGGAGTTCTAGAACACTATTCGATATTCATAATTCAATTACTGTTTTGTTTAAGCATGCTACACTTGAGATATTTTACATAAATGCAAACACATTTCACTTCTAAGAGAGAAGAGAAAACGTGGTTTTGGCAAAAAAAACCCCAAACTTGTAAAAGGGAATAATTTACACTCTTTTCTCAGAATACAGATTCTATTTACTATACACGTGTTAAGTCTGATGAAACTCCCAAACTAAATGTTAATTCACAGCATATGAAAAAGTGAATATGGTAAGAGTAAAAACTGTAAGTTTTTATTACAATATTTTTCATTGTAACCTGTGAATGCCTAACATAATCACTGAAAAGGAAACACTTACAGGATTTTGGGTCACACCAAGCCCACGCAGCACCACAGGCTTGGTGGAGAGTGAGGGCTGGCTGGCAGAAAAGGACCTGGGGGTGTTTGTCGATGGCTGGCTGAACATGAGCCAGCAGTGTGCCCAGGTGGCCAAGAACGCCAACAGCCTCCTGGCCTGTATCAAGAACAGTGTGGCCAGCAGGACCAAGGCAGTAATTGTGCCCCTGTACTCAGCACTGGTGAGATCCCACCTCAAGTGCCGTGTCCAGTTTTGGGCCCCTCGCTACAGGAAAGACATTGAGGGGCTGGAGCGTGTCCAGAGAAGGGCAACAAAGCTGGTGAGGGATCTGGAGAACAAGTCTTAGGAGGAGCGGCTGAGGGAGCTGGGGTTGTTCAGCCTGGAGAAAAGGAGGCTGAGGGGAGACCTTATCGCTCTCTACAACTCCCTGAAAGGAGGGTGTAGAGAGGTGGGGGTTGGTCTCTTCTCCCAAGTAAAAGGCAACCGGACAAGAGGAAATGGCCTCAAGTTGCACCAGGGGAGGTTTAGATTGGATATTAGGAAAAAATTTTCACACTGAAAGGGTTACCACGCATTGGAATGGGCTGCCCAGGGAAGTGGTGGAGTCACCATCCCTGGAGGTATTCAAAAGACAGGTAAAGACAGTGCTTAGCGATATGGTTTAATATGGTTTTTTTTACTGTTAGGTTGATGGTTGGACTCGATGATCTTAAAGGCCCCTTCCAACCAAGGCAATTCTATGTTACTTGTGTGTGAGTGCTTAACATTAGGCAAAATGAAATTTGTTCAAATTATGTACGTTTCATTTTTGTGAAATATAGATTTCCACTATATTTTACTATTAGAGAGCAATAATTTCAAGCATAACTTAACTGGTTCAGAAGCACTTCAATGTCACATTCTAACACCTTTAAAACGCATACATTTCAATTAGGTTACCTACAAAATAAGCTGTTTCTCTAAAACTGCATGCAGTTAAACAAACGAGATTTAACCTGACTGATCGATCATCACTTCCAGTCATTGCGAGGGGTTTTGTAGGATGGACAGCCAAAGCCCACAGCTCTCCTTCACAGTGCCCCTGCATTATCAGGAAAGGCTTATTACGCTCATGCACCACAATTTCAAAAATTTCACTATCTTGTGTCCCAACGAGTATATGGTCTCCTCTCCAGCAAACACTTCTTACAGACAGACCTGTAGAAGAGATTGTTACTGAGATACAACCTCAGAATTTGTGAAACAAAGGTAACACAGCATGTGATAAAACACAAACACAAGAAAGCATCAAGAAGTATCCATATACCTTCTCTTTCCTGCATTTACCGCTTTTATCTATTCCATATAACACATACTGCCCTTGGAACATTAACTTTTCAAGCTTAGCATTACAAGAATTCTAAAATAAAATGTGAGACTTATTTTAATAAAGGACGTAGTCAATTCTTGTATTACAAGATCTCTGACAGAAAAAGCTTAATACTGACATTTGCATCTAAAATTACACATTTAGTATATTTAAATTTCAACTAAGGCAGCAGACAATCTAAATTAAAATTTTTGATCAAATCATGGACCTTAGTACTAGCTGCTAGATGAACCTGAATTATATGCGACAGAAGCATCAGTAGAACATGCATTAATTGTTAAGACAGTCAAAGAGCCCAATTCTCTCCAGCTTGTTTCTGAGATGCTCCCCCTAAAGCAAATCTTTGTAACATCTTAATAGTATCTGGAATTATTTTTCCCACTAAACAGTAAGTTTCCATGCTTGCAGCAGCGGTGAGCACCCACAGGCTGCACTCGTTTGTAGAGAAGGTTGGGAATAATAAAATGAAAGTTAGGACAGTTGTACACTGAGAAGCCAATCGTTTTCCTGAATCACTACAGCAGCAATACCTAGAACGCTCACAAAACTTGCTATAGGCTGCTAGAGGTAAATACAAACTGTAACTGAAGTCATAGGTATACGTTAGTAACATTCTAAGTACTACAGAACTCTAGATTGCTTCCAAGTGTTTTTTATGAAAATGTGAATAACTAGCAAATGCAATTTCTGTATTTGGCTGCTCTACAATGTAGATCTCACTGCCTCTTCTACGTTCTCTTAAAGTATTACTGTTCCTTGATAAAAACTGCTGTGGTATAGAAAAGATGTGCATTTTATTAAATCTCTGCACCTACAACTTTGTAGTATGCTTTACAGTAACTTGGAAGGACTACATGACCTTCATACTAGTGGCTATGATCAAATTCCTTTTCTAGCAAATAGTACACAGTAACATACCCGAAACAACCTTTTTCGTCTTTTGATATCTTTTTCTTGTTGAAAACACTAGTAAATTTCGTACTTTATCAGTATATCAGAAGTGACAAAGTTTTTACCTTTATATCCCTGGTCTGTTTCCCTGAGATCAATCACAGTAATTGGTTTAAAATTTAAGTCCCACAAGCGAACACAGCCATCCCTGCCACCGGTGGCAAACCCCTCTTCACATGCATTCATGCTGAAAATTCCTGCCTAAAGAGAGAAGAAAGTTAATTTTAACAACATATACAATTTAGAGGTACCAATATGAAAAGTGGAACTCTTGTCCATGCTGGTATTGATTGTCTCCCAACCTGTTACGCTGTTGAGAATAGCATAAACATACGCAGCTAATACAAGCTTTAAATACTAAAGTCAGAAATGGAAACAAATTCAAAACAACCAGAATTCACATTCAGTGACAAGCAGTAAGATAAGAGAATTGCTGCAATACTGCTTTCTTCCTGATGATGATTGTGGTAATGCTGCTTCTTATCCCTAGAAAGAGTTCAGTGTCATCTCCTCTTGCCTTGGGGCCAGGTCCAGCTCTCTCAAATGTCAGCAGGAAGGTTTCCACGGATCTCCATTAGGCACGGTTCAGGGCCCTTGTTGCTATTACTCAGCTTCTACGCAACCAGGCAAAAAACATCTGGGATTTTTTTTACATTTTAAGCCAATGAAGATTGATTTAAAATTTGTTTAGAAGCAAAACATAAGAAAAACAGTGATCACTTTACACCACTTAAAAATAAGCTATAAAATAAGATATAAGCTGTTATTTTAAAGGTGGACATGAGAAAAAATACCTTAATATATTTTAACTCACTTGATAAAACTCACTCATTTTCTTCAGGAAAATGGAGAGGCAAGAATGATATATCTACTATTAAAATAAATACAATGTATCCTCACATCCACTATATTAGATGCAAACATGATACATTGTCTAAGTAACATAAACACTTTTTTACTTTTTTTTTTTTTTTTTTAAAGTACCTACACAACTCGCTGGTCTTATTTTCAGAAGTAACTCATGCATTTCAGTAAGCGAAGTTACTGAATCTTTGGCTAGTAAGTCTACGAGAAGTTTAAAAAAAATGTTCTATATTTACTAAAAATATTTCATATTCAGCTACGACAAAAGAAAACAGGAGAGCATTAAAAATGAGGAATCATAGAATCGTCTAGGTTGGAAGGGACCTTAAAGATCATCTAGTCCAACCATCAACCTAACTCTGACAAATCTGTCTCTAACTCCTGCCCAAAAGAAGGTAAAACAGC
>JAOXNO010000041.1:46598951-46625205 GCA_028565335.1 Limnodromus scolopaceus
AGGAATCATAGAATCGTCTAGGTTGGAAGGGACCTTAAAGATCATCTAGTCCAACCATCAACTTAACTCTGACAAATCTGTCTCTAACTCCTGCCCAAAAGAAGGTAAAACAGCCAATAACAGACATAGATTTGTAATATTTTTCTGAAATTTCAGTTTTGTAAAGAAGTAAATACGAAGTTCCAATAGTTTCTTTGGTTGGGGGTCTGGATTTTACAGTAATGAAGCACAAAAGTGAAAGTAATTTGCAAAGGAGAGATTGGCTTTTGGGAGAAAAAAAAATTTAACAGAACAAATTTGCACCCAGGGTGGTGGCTTGTGAAAATTCCCAGGTACTATTCTTTCCTACGAAGCTGCTTTTTCTTCTTAAACTATAACTAAGGAGAATATCATAACGGTCTGATCATAATGAGATATGGATCGTGGTTGCTTCTCTAGCATCAGGTAATAGGGATAGAATTTTTCAAGTTGAAAAAAAATCTCAGCTTTCACAAAAAAATGCATATTGTTACTAGAATGTCAAATGACAATCAAAACTGAAAGACTAAGGTGGCAGAACTCAAATTTTTTGATGGGTCAGGTCCATCCTGAGGATAGAGACTTTTCAGACAAGCCGTATTTTCAGGAGTAGTACATGCCTGAACAGCAACGGAGTGGAATTTTTAAGTCATAAGCAGATTAGGAGGCTAACTCCCATTATCTCTAACGTCCTGAAAATCCTCTTTCTGTTTCTTTAGGAGCCTAGAGATTTTCGAAAATAAAACCCAAACTGTATTTGTTTCTGTGTGTCTGTCTGTCTGTTTTACTGCATTAACCTTTTAGTGCCATTGAGCAAATAAAAGGCTAGAGGAATTTTGGATCATTTTACCATATACTGAATTCTGCCCAAATTCTGGCATATTTAAATCTTTTAAAGCTCTATTTGGAGTGCAACCTTGATATCAGAATTATTCTCTTTTCTCTAATTAACTCCTTCCAAAATCCATGATTTAATTAGTCAGTATTAAAAAAAGAATCAGACATTTGGTGATGTGGGAAGCTGGCTGAATGGTATGAAGATAAGACCAAGTGGATCCAGGATTAATCTGTTTTCCATTTCACAGAATATCCTTATCTAGAAAAGGACATACTGGTTGTCAAGGAGATTTGGCAGATGTGCTTGCTCAATCTCTTGAAATGCAATAGGACATTCTCGTTTCAGTTTATGTGCCACTGGAATAGAAGAATTAGATGAGAACTAGAAAAAAAGTGCATTATGAATAGGGACTGTGACTGTAAGTACCTAATAGAAGAAGCTGAGCTTAGCTACTCTTCATTTAATTGTCAGGTGCACACTCAATGGGGAAAAGACAAATTCTTTACTCTGGTAGCTTGGCCAGGCATAATTCTTCCATTTATTTTTAGAAATTGTCAAGATTGTTAATGCAAATCAACTTTGGATTTGCCTTTGTTTTTTTATTTCTTTGATTCTCTTTATCCTTCAGCCTGAAATTGTCACTAGCATAATTTGATTCTTGATGGTCAACAGCCTTCTAACAGTAACGAGAGGTAAACAACTGCGCTGACTTTGTTTGATCCAACAGAATAATGTGACCAACAAAGATTGATTGTCCTCCTGAATCAAAATAAAAGGTGTAGATGAAAGTTTTCCACCTTGAAAATTACGAAGTCTGACATACAGACTGCGTTCTTCTGTTACAAATTTTTCATTACACTTCCTAATGAATGGGAAAATTGTGGAAATCTCAAGTTGATCAGCAGGTTTCTCAGAATGCAGAATATTTCCTATTTTTTCCAATACAACCAGCTGATATCACATCTGTGTTCCCTCAAATTCGAAAAAAGAGTTGAATGAGAATGAACAAAGAAATAAATGCTCAGATCTAACAGAAATGATAGTTGAAAGTTGAAGTACAAAAAGAACTTGACAAAGATGGTCTCTACTGCGTGATTATTTTGCTGCTGCTGCTTGTATCTAAGAAGTTTCCAATAGTGAGGTAGTCTTAGGTCTTCTATTGCTGCTGGACCTATCTTGCCTCTAACTGAAAAAGAATCAAGTGTTAATTGATCTAAATGGAGTTATTTATATAAAATCTACCACACTAACTCTGGCTATGCAATTCCTAAAACACATGACTGCAGGTAGCTATAATTAGGCCCAAGCCTGAAAGACCATCTGGAAACTTCAGAAGCAACTGACTACTACTGGGCAATATGGAGAACAGAGACATTACACCAGCTCAACAAGAACTCCGGTCATTTAAGGTTTGTGTCAGTAAGTTTACAGTGGAAAGATTAAAGTGAAATTTAATCTTCCTCTCCAATAAATCACCCATAAAAGAGTTAGAAAATGGGCATATCACTATTAAAAAAAAATAAACAGTTGTCTATACGCCTCGCATTGGCTGAACTAAGTTGGACAGTCACCTTTCAAACCCATGACTAGTCTAAGCAGTAAGAGAAAAATACTGCAGGACTTAATGTGATGGTATATGATACCAGCTTAAACCCATTCATTTAAGTTCATGATATTGTTTCCATCTATATTTAATTAGGATTCAGCCAACTGACATAGGCGTGCAATAGTTTTAACCGAGTGACTGTTATTTAACCTCAAGCCTGTTATTTAACCTCGGTTTCTGACATCAATCCACACAACTTTAATGTGTACCTCTGAAACACCATCTCAAAATAAATTATTCAGCTGCTGAGAAAGCATCTTATGTACATTTCTGAGGCAAGGCAAAGGCATAGCACACAAGAATCTTCAAAACATACGATGTTTTTAAATAAGCATATTATTTTGTTTTAATACCTGAGTAACATCTTGTATATATATGTTCATAGTCATGGCCTACCTTGAATTTAGAACATGTGAGATGATAAAATAAATAGAAGAATCTATAGTCTGTTCTTTGCACTGGTACAAAAATGAGACATCTAATAAAAGTAGTTGTTTTTTAGTCAGGGTATATGTTAGCTTTCCAGAATCAGATGCACTTTCTACAAATACCCTCCTGAGGCACTACCAGTGTCAACGAACTTATATACGCTTTCATGTTGCTTTGTTCTTCTTCTCCCTATTAAAACTTTAATTTTTAGTATTATTATTTAGGAGAGATCAGCAAAACTAGAATTTGAGTTTCCCACTGCCATCCAGTGTTCCCTGCCCTGCATGTGAACTCTCTGCTTTTGCACTTGACCCCTGCTCGTTTCCATCTTTTCCTACTTCTACATTAAGTGAACTCTCCAGTCCTCTTCCAACTAATCCTCCCGTCATCCCAACCCATTTGTTTCAATTTTTTGTTTCTACTCAAACTCGGACAGGAATCTGCCAGAAACTCTTCTTTCCTCTGTGTACAGTTCTTAGTGCTGCTGTGACAGAAGACAGATCATCTGTCTCAGCTGTGAATTCCTATTTGGCTTGCTAGTGTTAAAGTTGCTATCTGTTTCCTCAATTGTTTATACTGGGACCGCATGGTTTATTTTTCACACTGAATTACTATTAAAATAAGAAATGTCTTTTCAGCTAGCGTAATTGTAACAAAGACAGTCAACCTTTGAAAAGAACCCATTTCCTATATTAATGCAGACCCCTGCCAGCTAGATGGACTATATCCCCACATCACTAATGTGCTTTAGAAAATGTTTTCCTGCATCTTAGACACCTACTGTTGATGTTGCAAGAAAAACCCACATGGTTTATGCAAATAAGGAGACATGTTTTCCTTGAATAAATTTTCCATTTAATTCCAGCCTGTTGAGGACTACTGATGCAGGATGATGAAGAGGCACGCAGGGAGGACAATTCCAATACCAGCACACAGAATGGGAATTTGTATCCATTCCCTACACACTGTGCTTTTAACAATGTACACACATCAGAAATGTTATCATTTACACTTGCATTTTCTTCTAAAAGAATGGGCAAGAAGGACATGATTTATAAAATTGAGTCTAAAATAACTGTAAAATATGACAGTAATAGTTTAGTATGTCTGAAGAGGCATTCTTACTCCAAGCTGCTATTTTTGGTTCTTAGAATAGTCTGACAATATTATCCTTTAAGTTAATATTTTATTGAAAAAAAAAAAAAGTTTCATTTTGTTGGAAAGTAAGCTTCCAAAAGAGATTTTATTGGGTTTTTTTCCATCCTGAAATTGGTGAGATTTGTAGTGACTCTAATCTCTTGTGAAAATGAATTCCAAAGCCATGAACTAGTGCCCCTACTTAATTTTCAGTACTGCAAAATACAATTGCATTGAGCCTAAAGGACAGAGCCAAAAATAGAAGGCTAAACAAGACCTACTCCAAGGTCACCTGAGCTCTATCCACTGACACTACTGAAGATAAGGAGCAGAGCACCTCAAATTTGATCTTGTGGTCAATAAAGAACTGACACAGCACGTAAGGTAAAGGAGCAAGAAGCTCTCATCGTCCTACGTTTATCAGTTGGGTCATTTCACACTGAAACAGCTGAAAAGCACCGCAATATTCTGAGCAATAAGCTGTTGCAATTTTAAATACTCCACACAACAAAGGAGGGAATATATAGGACAGGTGTCTTCTACAGCACCAAACAGGATGAGAGGGTATTTTCCTGATCAGTTTTGGACAGGACAAGAAGTTCACTCTTTCCTTTGGGAATCCAGGTCTGCATATGCAATATAAGCATTTTAAAAATTCATTTCAGTAACTTCAACATCAAAAAGTAAACGTCCATGTCACCTTAAGAAAATATAGAATACAACAGAACACTACTGAACACTAAATATGAACACTAAAACCAGATATGAAGGTATAGAGTAAGAATCAGGGAATATTTGAGAGTTAAAATATCCCCTCATACTTCCTGGTTTATAATTTGGGCCTTCTTGAATACACTTAATATTTCTGTAGCTGCATATAGGAGGGTATGCATCTGTGTGTGTATATATATTTCACTTTTTTAATATACATACATTGACATGCATATAAAGAAGTGTCAAATGCAAAATTTAGTCCAGGGTGTGTTTCCCACACTTATGTTATTCATACCTTTATTTTTGTTCATAATCAGATGCACTGTCATCATACAGCTGTCGGAGTAAGCAGTCTAATCGCTTTGGGATTACTAGCTAATACAACAAGGTGCAACTATCCTGAACGTACATTTCTAAACCATCAGTAAACCAAGGGTCTCCTTACTGCAGACTGATGGATGGCAGCCTCTCCCACATTCATATTATTCATTACTTTTTGTCCCCTCCGTGATACCTGATCAAATCATAGAGTGATTTTAATACTTCAGTTACACAGATCATCCCATCCAGTCCAATTCCGCCAGTTAAAACAAACGCATTCTTATAAGAAAGCATAATTAGCTGTTACTGATTTTTACCTAGAATTTTGAAGCTGCAACACATGAACTTATATGCTTGTATTTCCACACTACTTTAAATTGTTATTACAGGAACTTCAAATATTATCTAGAAAGTACAATGATTTCCAAAACAAAAATCGACCTTCAATCAGCAAATAATATAGCTTCATAAAGTCAACTTAACAGTTTCACACCTCACAGGTTAAAACAACTGGAAATTGATTGGCTTTGTTTTTAAAGTGATACTTGGACAAGTTAGAAGTTGAATCTTGCATTGTATCACCATATGCGACTTACTACCATGAGAGGAAATGAGAACTTTGATCCTTCGGCATCCACAAATCAGACTGCAAACCACTAAGTGTTTTATTGTTGCCTGCTTTAAAGACAAAACCACATGCTTTGAAAGAATATGGAAAATAGGATGAACATTTACGTAGCAAAAATATAATTACTTCACAGTTGCATTAAACATTTTGATTAAAAGAAAACCTTACCAAGCACTTTTGAAAAATTTTATTAATCTTTCACTGAAAATTTTAATAATCTTTCACTGTCTTCACTTTTTAAAGTCTTCACTTTTTAAAGCATTATACGGTTCTGTAAAGCCGAATGAATACAGTAAGAGACAGCAACATAGGACAAGGACAAGTGATTGAGTCAAGCTAAAATGACTAAACACATGTGTTTACCAACAAGCTTGGGTTTACATTACAGTTTATAGATTCAATGGACTCCAGAAAGCTCTCAGATACCACCAGCCAGGAGGACTCATTTCATGGCATAACAGAAGAGCTGATGTTGGGGGAAAACGTTGGAGAGCTTCTAGTCCATGTTTTGAGTATCTCCAAATGGACAGAGATGTGGATGGAGACTCCACAGCTTCTCTAGGGACCTGGTTTCTTTGTTTCAACATCAATTGTCTAAATATAGGAATCCAGGCCGTCTGATGTACTTTTGGATTAGTCAGACATCCACAAAAGAAAGTCAGATAAAGCAGATCCATATTCTTTGGGGCAGGCAGCTACATACTCAACTCCAGTATATAAAATGTCACTGCATATACGCATGCGTGGGTAACTGAACAGAGGAACACATGTCTGCTTAAGGGTAATTTATAACACATTCCAGGCTCTATTGACTACTGACTAAGTGCCCCATCAATGATAATGGGAGACAGTAGACAAATAGACACCTAAATGTATTTCTCAGTCTAGTGTTCACTTTCTACCATAACAGAGATATTAAGCAACAGAAAGGAGAGAAAAAAAAAATAATATTCAAATTAGAGATACTGAGTCTCTATCACTGAAATTGTACTGCCCGCTCCAGCTCTCCAGAAATCTATTTAACATTTTCTATCACTTCAAAGAGATATACTTACAGCATGTGCTCCCTGTATTGTCCGTACAAGGTTGATTCCTTTCCATACATATATATCTCCATTCAGGGCACCAGAATATGTCACTTCATCCCTTGCACAGGCTAGGCACAATATAGTTTGGAGATCACCAGTTTTGCCAAAAACACCACGTTTTGGTGTCAATGAATTGCCACACAAGCTCCAGAACTGCAACACAAAGTGATTTAGAAAGATGGATATTTCACTAATACCCTATAATTTAATATGTACATCTGAAAGAGAAGTACCTTACTTCCAAAAAACATCACTCTTTATACCCTTTTCCCTGCTTTAGTTTTCCAGTTGGTTAACAATTTTTTATATTATTAAACAACTTTATCTTTCCATATAATCAGCACACAGCAGACTGGTTGGGAAAGAGTTTCAGGGTATGGGTATTGAATCAAACTGAAATTCTTTCAGATTGTAATTTGTGAGTCAGTTGTTTTTTCCATCATTTTTGAAAAGCGGTTCATAACAGAATTAGCTGACCTTTCTTTGATGTAAAGCTTCTACTTTGTAAATGCTGCATTTGTACTTTATTTGTATTTCACAGCCAGACTCTCTGTTACCAATAATCTATTCAAAATTTGGAGCTGAGACTTCAATTAATACAGGATAACGTAAGCAGTTACAATGAACAGATTTTTGTACCAGCAATACTGTAATTAAGAAATAACCATATACTGAATAGACAAATCCCTGTATCTCAACTAGTATTTCTTTAACCAAAGTACACAGGTCGTCAATTATGTTGATGCTTGAGAAGTAACTGCACAATCACTGCATAAATCAAACAGCCAGCTCCAATATGGAAGTAGGTAACATATCTAGGAAAAGTAATTCCTCAATATCAGCTCCCTTGGAATTATCTACATAACTTGATTAAATAGTATTACACTTTTCATAAGGTATCATGTGAGGGAAAAAATTACAATAGTATTACAAACCTAAAAGTAATTACTGATATCTGAAAGAAGAAGGGGTGGTTTAAGAAGAATACAAATCAACAAAAATTGAACAAATCTCTCGGATTCAGATTTTTAGGTAATGTTTTCTCAAAGGAAATATCAATTATTTTTAAAATGCTATTGCTATTTGAAAAATGCTTTGCAGAGCCTTAAAAGTTGCTCAAATAAACTTTTTCTTATCTAAATAGATATGTTTGACAGCATAAAGCCACCTTAAATATATTAAATCACTGCTGGCAAATATGAGCTCACTCTTGGCAAAATGGTCCTTTTAAATCTTGAAGTAGAAAAAAAGATCATTACTAATCAAGCTCGTGGCAATCTGTTATTGATATGCTAAACACTGCCAAATCAAAGACGTACGCAATCTAGCGAACATATTGAGATTTTTTCCAATAAACCATTAATTCATATTAATCTAAAAGTTCATTGTACAAAAAGCAACACATTTTTTCCCACCATAGGATCCTACACATAGGAGCAATAAAGAACTTTCAAGCTGCCATCTACTGCTGTTATGTGGTAACACAGAAGGCAGTGCACGGGAGAAGGCAGTGACTTCAGGAAACATAATTGATGGCAGTCAAGCGTCGATAACAGCGCTGACAGTTAAACCTGACAGAGAAGCTGTTTCTGCATGGCCATCGGTACGCGGATCAAACAAAGCAATGTTTCATAGAAACACTCTGCTTGGAAAACACATGAACTGTCCCTGTTATGAAGCCTGTAACAGGTGGAGAGTGTTCAAAATGACAAAGACAGAAGTATCAGCAGGGAAAAAAAATAATTAAAAGGAAAAGACCATGCTTTCCACTGTATCCCCATACTCTCTCCAACTGTTGAGAAATGGTTTTTCAACTCATTACACCTTTGCAGTGTAAAAATTCATTAATTGTTCAAGAATCAGAAACTTGAATACCTGGACTCACCTTAAACATGTGTATCCTGTCTTATGCTACTTGGCATTTCAAACAGCATGTTTTACACAACCTAAATTTTAAATTGTATTACAATCATTACACACGATGCTACTGACAACTGTTTCATTCCTTCTGCATTTCTTCTGTCAGGGCATGAACTCTTTCGAGCAGAAATGGTTTCTTTTCCACTACATGTATCTTGTAAAATGACTAGTGTAGTCAGGTGTGATCCATGACTGCAGTTCCTAAGAAGTAATATTATTCTTACAAATGACCTTTCAAATTATAATTATATATTCCTTTTAGATTCTATTTTTATATATTTTATGGAGTATAAACTACTGCAGCTTAAATATTTTATGAATTAACATTTATTTCATTACCTTGATGTGTTTTACGCCACAGCTGACAAGCTTGTTTGGCTGGTACAAATCCCAAGAAATATCAAATATCTGCATTTTAAAAAAAAAAAAAAAAAAAAAAAAAAGGATGTCAACAGAGATGGCCTTTGTTGCACGTTAAACCAGTAAATGCTTGTAGTAAACTAACAATCTGAAATGCTTTAAATGGAACTATTGGAGTTACTTTTTTATCCCCTCATTCAATACTGAAATTGCAATGTATAACTCATTAGTTCTGTTCAGGTTTTTTTTCCCCAGAGTAATTACAACACATAATAAAACAACATAAAGGTTCATTAACAGAGAAAAATTTAAGAGATTATTTGCATTTTGATTTCCCATACGGGGATTAGGGTCTACAAAGTGCACTAATTTTGCACCTCCCCTACACGTTTACAGTCTCAACAAACCATACATAAATAAACAGTGAGCTACATATTTTATTTTGGAAATAAATGTACATATCTTAAATATCTTCACAGATCTTAATATATATCCAAGCTTTATGCAAATTCAATTTCTAAAACATAAAATGTTTTTTGTTCGAACATAGGTCTAGTATATATGCACAGTCATGGTTTAAGAATTGATAATCAAAAATCAAATTGATACTCAAATTCTTTAGTTATACTTACTCGGTCTGTATGACCGGGAGCCATTGATAACAATTTTCCTTTTCTCCAGTCCCACACACAAACAGTGTTTTTCGAATCCAAACCAACTGAGACCAAACGCTAAAAATGTCAAAATTAATGAACTCAATATATTAATGAAAGCTAGAGACATCACTCTGAATGATAACAAATCAATAACGCATTTGAGTTAGAAGCAATAGCTACATTTCAATATAGAAGAAAACTAAAGATACAACATCTTATGGCAAAGCTTCCATAGATGCATCTCTTCAGTTATGACATCATGATCATAAAGAAGCAAGATCTTCTTGGATAATAACTTATTTCTGATTTATAAAGTTTTATATATATATTTATACATAGCACATATGGCAAGCAGCAGACAGGAGACATTTGCAAAAAAGAATAATCTCACTGAAATTCATGAAACTACATGTGTTTAATTACATGTAACTTGCAGAATTTAAGTATCTATTTTACCAGTTCAGGAGACACAAAGAAAAAATATTTTCATCATTCTTCTTGGGAACAAAGAGTCGGAACAGTTAAAAACTTTTAGAGTCTTTTTCTTGATTCTTGAAAACATGCAAGAATAACTATTCCTTTCTGAATCCTTTCTCAAATCAGAATTCAACAAAACCCTGAACGTACAAATTTCATGAAGTCTTTCCCCAACATTGGACACTTTTAACATGCGGCTGGACAAGGTGCTGGGCCACCTTGTCTAGACCATACTTTTGCCAAGAAGGGTTGGACCAAGATGATCCTTGAGGTCCCTTCCAACCTGTTATTCTATGATTTAATATTCAGAAAGAGTCTGAAGCCAGTTAAACTAGAAAAGCAAGCAGGACAGAAAGATTGTTCCAAGAAAATATAGAAAAATAAAAGTTTGAGATCTTCCTGTGCTCTGTAGCCTGTCTTGTCTTCAACTGTGAAGACGTTTTGCATGGATTTCTTGACACAAATCATTGATCATCAATAGTCCATACTTACTATATCTGTTAACCAGTCAATATGTTATTTTTTCTACAGTCTTTCTTTTCAGAAACTGACAGTGTTAAAGATTGGGTAAAAAGAAACTGAGTGATTTTAGGCTTTGTTTTTAAAGAGAATTAAGTCTTTTTGTTCAGTTTATGCATGAATTGTGACATCTTAATTTTGATAAATAAACACCTCGCAAATCTTTAAGACAAGGTTTTTTCACTGTTCAGCAGTTAATACCTACATACATTAAAGACAAATTTAGTTTCAATTTCTATGTAGATTATCAGAGTGAGTTTATAAATGCAAAAGCAAACCCCAAACTTAAGTAAATTTTTTCCCAAAGACAGAAACCCATTCCAAATAATACCATTTCTTTACTGTCTGAAAAGCTCCAAAACAATGAGAAGAAAAACAAAAAAGTTAAACACGGTTGCTATCCATGCTCTCTCTTTATTAATGACAAATTCAGTTTTTCAGATACTGCAAAGTCCAATCCTTCTATTCCACCTTTGAAAACATTCTCGGAAGGAACATCAGTTTCAATTCCAGCTACACTTCTAAGCAGTTCAATTCCAGTCCTACTGCAGAACAAGAGGCGTAAATGCAAACTAGTTTTACAATTACTGCACACCCATCAGAAAAACTTTGGGTGGATGCCTTTCCAGACAAAAGCCAATACAGTGTCTTCCCAAAAATGGAGATTAAATGATGTTCTCGATTCTCCTAAGAACTAGAAAATCTTGTTACCCACCAGCATGCCACCCCCTCAGTGGAGTACAGCTACCAATTCACTGCTCAGAGAAAGTTTTGAAGTAACAAAATTATAATCCAATAAAACCTTTTTCTCGATTCTCAGATCCAGGATACATGAGTCTGAACAATCAAAATGTGGAGAGCCACCAACGCAGGCAAGATGCATGACAGAGAAGGGGATAGTGCCTGAAGACATTGGGAGTCCAAGAAGAGTAACACCATGGGATTGCCATCACCTTGTGCACAATGGGGAGGTCCGCCTCCCTGCACAGGGGAGGTCCACTATCTCCAACTATTTGGTGTAACCCTCAGCTGTGACCCACAGACCACAAGAACCTCCCTACCACCTCATCTTCATCCAAAACTCTTTTGTAATTATACTTTTCTTGCTGAATATGAGTATTTCTCACTTAGTACCAATGCCAACTTTTTTTTCCTCAACTCGAGAATAAGCAGATAAAACCTGAGTCAATACCCTTCCTTAAAAAAAGAAAAAGTTACATAACAAGATTTCTGACAGATAAAACAATTTAAGTGTTTGAAAAAAGAATATTAATTACATACCTGACCATCTAAATCAAAAGCCAAGCAAGCTATACCATGAGTGTGAACATCTTTCAGAACAGATACAGTTTGCACAGTGTACGAGTCCCACACGCAGATGTACGGTTCTTTTCCAACTTGACCTGTTGCCACCAACACACGTTCAGGATGCAAAGCAAGGCTGCCAAAGAAAAAGATATAAAATATTTCTGTATGAAGCTTTTACATTTGCCTGCTTGGTTGCATTAATATTGTTCCTTAAAAATATTTTACAATATTTTCCCATCGATAGATATTAACAAGTCATTTTGTATCACAGATTCCACAATAACTGTAAAATTCCCTTAACACAGTACATGCCACCACCTTTCTTGAATTTGAACCTTCAAGTCTTCTGCAATAAACTGATTACAGGATAGTCATAAATCCTGTGTTCCAAAACACAGTTTATTAAATTAGGTCAGATTTTCATGCACTAAAAAAAAAAAACCCACAAACCTATTTTCTCTTTCCTCCTATTTCCTAACATTTAAAAAACACAAAGGATGGACAATCAAAGTTAGTGCTTAGCCATCTTCACATCTATCATCAATGGAGAGAGATACACATCTCCAGAGGTGCTTCATTCCATATACTATTTGACATCCTTTTTACGAGAGGAGTGAATAGCCTTCTGAAGCTATCTCCCACCTGATCGCACAGCAAGCCAAAGCATGACTAGCTTAGACTAGATGTTATGACTAGACTTCAGATGACTAAACTGAAGTGAGATGAAAATTATCTTAGATGTCTTAATTTTTTATATAGAACAATTGAGAACAGTTGATTTGGAATAATTAGTAACTTTTCACATTTCTAACACTGTGGAGAATTTTCTTGTAGTTCATAGTTCAGAGTCTTTCAAAGTTTACAGCTCTTTTGTCCAATCTGGGCCCAAGCTAGAAAGCATGCAGTCAGCAAGATAGTTTTTTGGCTTGTTTATGCAAACAAGCTGCAAGGGAGGACACAAGGTCTGAAAATTCATATTTCATAATACATAAAAGTAAGTAAGAACATATTCTAACAGAAACCCAAACAAGCTACTCGATGACATTCTACACAGACTAGGTTCAGCAGTCCAAAATGATGTGAGAAATACCACATGTGAGTCAGGAAGACAAAATTTGAAAAGCTGGCTATTTAATCTGGCTAAAAAATTTCCTCCCCTAACTAATGATAGAGTAATGACCTTGAGAGGCTGGTGGATAGAACCACTAACAACATGTACTAAATGTATTTATTTTCTTAACATCACTTGGAAAGGAGAAAGGTTGAGCACTTTGCAATGGTAAGATGATCTTACACCTAAACACAGATTTTGATAAATGAAGTTCAAAGGTTGAAGAGAAGGGAAGTCTATAAACAGAGAAGAAATAGCCAGGATAAAGCTAATTAGGAAGTGACCAGGAAAAAAAAAAAAAACTTAACTCAAAAGATGTATACATTTTCTATATAGAGAAAGAGCACGAGAAAACCAGTTTAGAAGTTGCTTAACATTTCGTGAAGTCACACTACACTATGCAATACACTTTTCTATTTTAATAAGCATTTTAGTTGGTTGATATTGCTTGAAAAATTTCAGAAGCACAACTCTGAGAGGAACCTTTAACTTCACAGTTTCTACAAAAGGTAAAAAGCCTCTGGACCTTTCAAGTTTTCAACGGGAATTCCTCTTTCTTTGCTGCTCCGTGTTATCCTCAGTACTGGGATCAAGCACCCAACATTTCCCCAGTCTGCTTCTCTTCAATTCCAGAGTCATTTCTCTGGTTCTTCCCTTCTTTATTTGGCAGAGCCACTTCATAATTAAAAAAAACCAAACAAACAATGCAGAAAGGAGCTGGCAGGCAAAACTTATCACATTTCACTTCAGTTCTGCCACCTAATCCTGACCAACACCTGCACATCTCCCAGAGCACACACAAGCAGATGGCGTACGCGTGGGGAAAAAAAGAAAAGCATCTGGAAGGGGAGAAAATGCTGCATTGAAAATGATCTAATCTTTACAATGACACCACAGAAAGGGAGAGATAAGACCACATGGACAATAAAGAAATTCAAGAAGAGAAGGGACGTGAAAAGAATAAGAGAAAAAGAAAAAAAAAAAAAAAAAGACAGAGGCTGAAACTAAGAGAAAAAGTAAAAACACAGAAAACACAGCAGCACAAGGCATCAGAGATGGAAGGGACATCTTGGCACCACCAAGGACCACTGTCCACTACCAAGGAAAACATAGGTCTAAACCAAGTGTGCCAACTAATTCCAATCGAAGCACATTAGGTGACTATAGAGAAGTTTCCTCTCTTTCTAATTAATAAATGGGAAATAATAGCTAATAGCAATATTACAGTATCAGTTCTTTCTGTGTCATGATATAAAATACTGACTTAAACTGAGCTCAAATTCTGCCTTGATATAAAATAATCCAGCACAAAGCAAGACCCAAAGCCTGTATTTCAATCAGAACAGACAGCATTGTAGAATTACCAATGTCCTTCCTCTGCCACTTCGGTCTCTACAGTAAATTGCTAAAAACCTCCTTAGACAGTCATTGAAAGTAGAAGAAAAGAAATATACAATAAAAACGGCAAGCTTTTTTTAAAAATGCCAATAGATGCCCAGAGATTTCAGGGAAACTGAACAGCAGAGCTGTTGGCAGTGGTGGAAGAAATACCTGAAAACACTTTCCCTCACCATTTCTTCCAGACCAAGGAGCGAAGGACCGGTTAAAGTACTACTTGAGAGTATTTCATCTCACTCGCTGCCAGGGCAGATGGAAGAGTGCAGCATGGAAAGAGTCAAGGCACTGCTATTTCTATTACCAACACTAAGACAAGGAACTGCCACACTTATTTACATGATTTTCATATGAACTGTGAATGACAAGAAGATGTTTTTCCTTAATATTCAAGTCGTGGCTATTATTACAACCAAGAGGCACCATGCAGAATTCCACATCTGAAATTTTGAGTTCTGATCAAAACTCAAGGATTAGACTCCAGTTTTAAGCAATATGGAGACCCTTTTCAGTTCTTTCACTGGACTACGAGTGATTAAGCGATCCTTACAGGCGTAGCAATTAATACAAAAATACGGTATCTTGGTCCAACCTCTCAAGTAAAAGCATTGATACAGCTGATATATTCAGAAACTTTCATTATTAAAACAGTCCTGAGCAATACATTGCAAATAGCTTCTTAGGGCAGAAAGAAAAAGTATAACTAGAACGGGTTAGAGTAACTAGAGTACAGTAACTAGTAGAGTAAGTAGAATCCCAGATATGGATAACCATAAACATTTGCCGTACAGGGACTACGTTGACTCATGGGCACGACGCAGTTAACAGGATCAAAAAATGAGTGTAAGGTGTCTCTGGATGCCTTGGGTAAGATCTCCAAGACACCTCTACAAAGGTGTTAATAGTGTGCAACTACTGGGATAGTATTTGAAGAAGTAGCTTACTATCCATCTCGTCATTCCCTGAGGGCAGGCAGAAAAGCATGAGGGTGGCTCAGCTCTTAAGACACCTTCCAAATCTGTTGGTGTGGACTCTGTGGACTTAAATACACTGACCTCCTCACACGGATTTTTCTTCTCCTAGGGAAAAGGAGATTGCTTAGTGGAATGAAGGAGAGAACTTGTGTTCCTTTTACAACCCTGGTAAGGAAAGCTGGGATGACCCATCCAGGTTAGGCTGTTGAAACTGTGCTTACATCCAGCCCACACAGCCAGACTGTAAACTTGTGCCCGATTTCTTTCCTCTTCCTTGAGGGATGACTAAGCTGCGGAATGAGATATCACTGATTGCCCAAAAAAGGAAGCAAATATTCCTAACGAGACAAATTCTTCAGGCCTTCTTGCTTGCCTCTGGCCTTTCTGACCTGGGCTTTTCAAGAACAGATGTGAGATCTAATGTAGCATCTCTGAAGAGGCAGATATGAAGGAAAATGTCCAAAAGGCAAATGTGAGCATGAAAGAAACCAGGAATTAGGCTAAAAGCCACTAAGTCAAATTAATTTTTAAATTAACTATAAATTTCTATACTTCTCAGAAGAGTTCAGAAGTAGAAAATTTGAGAAGTCTGCCTGTCACTACTGCAACAAAACCAAATGGCTGGACCTCTCAGCAAACTGAGACTTCCACTGATATCTCTGACTGACAGGTCTTTTCCTAGATAGATATTCAAAACCAGCTGAAATACAGTACTACAATTTTAGACGGTATACTGAAAAGGGGTATGTTTTTCAATTTAGGGCATTCAAGCTCCTCTTTTATACTTCATACAGAAAAGGCTTTTTCTCCCTTTTAGAGCAGTACGTAAGCACTCTCACCATTTTGACCAGATGCATGCACTGTACAATACTTATGTTAGATTAATGACATTAAATATTAATGGCAGCCTATGGAAAAAAACACCTGTCCATACTGTGCCTGTTTGGGATGAGACCAGAAACATGGATGTGACCCTCCAATTGTGTGAGGTTTGTAGGGGCAGGGGACCATGAAGAATAGTCTATAGTAAACCACTGTAATACAGAAGAAATTAGGGTTTTTCCATTTCTACTTGGTTTGTGCTGAGCATTAACAAGCATTGATTAATACAGACAAGCTGCAGACAAGGATACAGTATTAAAGATGATGTTTCCTTAGCAACAATATTGGATGAAAATCCAAGAATATATTCATGTGACTACTCCTGAGCTTCATAAAACTAGGGCACCAGTAAAAAATGCATAAAAGAATACTGCAGTAAAATAACAGCATCTCAGATCTCTATTAATTAAGAGTTAATTTCAAGTGTAAAATTGTTTCCATGAGTAAATACAGAAAAATATTTTCATTGTATGTTTACAGACATCTTACATATAGTTGAGCACATTTTCTTATTTGCTGACATTTATTCATATTTCCCCAGAAAGAATGACAAGAGAAACTACAAACCATTTCTGTCACACTATTTAAGTTGTTAAAGCAGAAAGAGCTGTAATCAGCAAACATCTCTCATCAAAGTTTAAATAGATCAAGTCAGAGCACACTTACTTCCCATAGACAAAGCAGTACTCATCGTGGAGCATCACTACTGGATTTTCCATATAGTTATTGTCACAGCACCAATAGTGTTAAATACAGCTTTCTGTAGATTCCTTAAATTGTACAAGCATCCAACCTCAAAGTAAGAGAGTCCAAACTGGAGACAGGGAGGGTGGACTAAAACTGCACATTCATTTATCTCATTACCATTCCATATTCTTCCCTCTCAGATCTGAACGTTTTTAGATTAACAAGAAATGCGTATAAGCAATAAGCAACCTAGAGAATCCTAAAAATTGCTTTGGTCTCCTATCTGTTCCAAAACACAGCAGAAGAGGGGGTGGGAAAGGTGGGGAGAAGGAACCAGATGAACTTCAAAGAGAGGGAAAGAGCTGAACACAGTAA
This sequence comes from Limnodromus scolopaceus, assembly GCA_028565335.1. NCBI lineage: Eukaryota > Metazoa > Chordata > Aves > Charadriiformes > Scolopacidae > Limnodromus > Limnodromus scolopaceus. The sequence goes on from JAOXNO010000041.1 coordinate 46,616,395, forward strand.
CATGGATGCAAAGTTCCCAACTCATCAAATATGAAAACTGAGGAAAAAGATTCTGGGAACTATGTGCCACTTCATGCAGATGCCCATTTTTGTCTTGCATAGTCACATCCTCCACTATTGAGGAAGGGATTGGCTTAAGCTTTCTGGTAAAGGAGCTACCATCTCTAGAAAACTGAGTAAAAACAAAGATACTCTCCTTCTTTTCAAATATGAATGATTTTGCCAGTGCCAATAGGAGAATTCATGTTTTGACTGAGCAGGGGGTGCTGGTTTTTTTCCAAATTCTAATTGATCTTGACACTTTCATCATCAGGTTTTCACTACGCGAGGAAATTTTCTTTTCAAACGTATCCCAAGAAAAAGAAGGCAGCAAAATTACTTGCATTTTCCTAGCAAAAAACTCTTCTCACAGAAAAGTCAAAAATATTATATACTCCAAAATGATTTGGAGATAAATTTGCTAAGACAATGTTGTATTATCTTTTTCTAGTTATTCGTATGAAAAAAAAAAAAAAAAGCAATTCTGATTATAGTAACTGGTGGTATAATAACGTGACATACTAAAGCCTGAAGGTAACCAAGGAATTAATTCCCACCTAAAAAAATTTTAACTTCCTTTTTTCCTCATGAGACAATGCAAGGACTTGAGACTCACTCTTTAAACCATTATCAGATATAAACTGTCAAACATAACCCATCCAGTACCAGCAGAAAAAATAAAGGGGGGAGTCAGGGGGGATGAAAAAAAAGTAACAAAGAGCAAGATGTGCAGGGAGCCAAACTGCTGCCATCAGCTCTCAAAAACTTCAGACAGAGCAGTCCATCTACTCAGCTCCTTTGGGTCACTGCCATTTAATGACCAGACAGAAATCCCTTCACAAACCAGCAAGCAATATTAAATGATTCAGGATCTGTCAGTCACAAAGTTAGAAAGCAGTTCTTCACTCCCGAGTATGAGCAGCGAAAAGTATTCAAATCTACAAAATGATCACAGATTAAAAAACTCAGGCAGCCTAAAATTGAAGTGGAAATACTGATTTCCCATTCTAACTAGTTTACAAGCTAAGAAACTACTTAATTAGCTTAAGTAAAGATTATCATGCTGTAGCCACTTAAGTATGTGGACACTGAGACAAGTATAGCTATAAATTCAGAACAGATTTCATTTCAAATAAAATTTTGCAATGAAATAGAGGCCAGAAAGGGAAAATGAATGACAAAAATTCTTCCCACAGTTATACTCACTCTCATTTTTCAGCGCATGAAAATTCATTGCACTGTTTGCTAAATTAGAAATACATAGAAAAAATGATTTCAGGTCAAAGAAGCATAAACTCCAAATCTTTTAGCCAGGAAAATTCCAAAAATTTGTTACCAAATAAAGGTTATTTTGGATGCTTCTGACCTCACAAGGTAACTAAACAAACTTGTTTGAGGTACACAATGTTCTTGTTTCTAAATCTTTCACTATTTTTACCACTTTCAAACAACTCTTCAATCGAGCCATTACTGTTTGCTTCTTCTCCATAAGAGACTCATAACAGTTTTTAACTACTAGATTCATCTTCCTTCTATTATTTTTGAAATTTATACTCAAACTTCTAGTATTACATAGAAAAAAAAACCCCACAGATTGTACAATTTTCTTTCATGTTTCTAAACAAGTAGATTAAACAGCACTTCAGTCTTCTCTCCTGTGGGATATATTATGAAAAACTTATCTGAGTATGCGAGAACTTACCATCTGAATATTCAAGAGCAGAGTCACAGAATAATTTGTGACAACTTTTGAAAGGTTTTTCTTTTATACAGAAAGGTCACCCCGATAAAATTAGCAGTTGGCTTAAAATAAGAAATGGTGGGAAGAAGGCAGGGGCAGAGCTGGTGGTGAAATAAGCTGAGATAAGCACAATATTCTGTGCTTCAATGGACTGTATTCCATTACCTATCAAAGAAGGTTTAGAAAATCTTTATCTTGCCAACCCTGAAGACTGCAGATACACTAGATTTCTTCCCAAGCTCTTCAGAACACCAGGCCTACAGGTGTTCTGCAGGTGTTAGTCATTTTCCTACATAAAGGGAAAGCCAAGGAGATCTATTTACCATCCCAGCATCTAACCGCACGCCCAGAAAAGTAAAATGAGCCAGGATACCGCTTAATGTTGGTACTTCTGAACCACTATTTAGAAAAACTATTAAAATGTGATGGAGGCCACAGAGCAGAAGTAATTACATGAAAGACTGTCTGCTAAAACAAACAAAAACCTCATGTGTACCAGAAGCATAAACAAAACAGGAAATAAGCATGGGCAAGTGCAAGAATACTAAAGGGACTCCAAGGTCAACATCTATTTGGCAGACAATGAAACCTGTTGCATGTGTGGGCCCATAAACTTAACTACTAAAAATCACTAAAAAGGAGAAAGCACTCATGAGCAACAATTTCAAGAAAATAAATTTATGTTTATCTCAAGAATACTGATCCAGTTGACTATTGCCAATGAGATAATGTATACTCATTAGCATAAGCATATGCTGTAACCTGTAAAATATAAAATCACAATTATTTATGATTTAATTAGTGAATAATGTTCCAAAGGCTATTCATTTTTATGGTATTAATTTATATGGTAGAAGAAACAGCAATTGATAAAGCAGTAAATCAAAGAAGAACCTCTAACTAAAATAACATCTAAAGTGCCACATGGATCTAAAAACACCAAACCAAACATCTACCAGTTCTTCAAATTTTCCTGTTATTTTCCTAAGTACCCTTGAAGACTATTTAGCTTAAGATGTCACATTCACCACAATAAATCTTCAGGTAATTTCCAAATGCTGTCAAATGCCTTGTCTCGCTCTAAGATAAAGAATCGTTCACCTTGCTTGCTCTTGCAGAGGGATTATAAGCGGGGAACGAGGATTAACGCAGTTCTAGAAGTCGGGAGACGGTTTATACAGTCGTCAACTAACTAAAACATAGACTTAATCCACTCGTTCTGCACGTCTGCTGTCTTGATAAAATGGAGACATCTCACCACTACTCATCTTAAAGGACTACAATGCATAAATGTTTTTAAGTGGCTTCTACCCTGAAGTATGTTTTGGGTTTTTTCCCCAATTGTATGTATGTATAATGTTTGCATATCACAGTCTGACATTTTCAGGAGCTTTATTATTAAAATAAGTTACCCTATAATTCAGAAAATTGAAGGGTTACTGTTATTTTTAACATTATATCCAACTAGATTTAGTCACAAGAAATGTACCACATAAATAGAAAGAAGCAAAGCAGTAAACCAATTCTTTTTCATCTAGTCTTTTAGAACATTGTTATAAAACTATGTTATATCTATTCATTCTCCAATTCTGGTAAAGGAAAAAATACAATACTTAATCAGGAGCAAAAAGTGTAAACTAGAGGGGAGAACACAATGATTTTGCTATAACCATGAGCACCTTATAAACACAATTTTCAGCTTGGACACATTCGCATTATTATTATTAGGTCTCGTCCTTTGCATCAGTTTTGCTTTTCTTCTGTTCAGTTGAATTCTTCACCTGAATCAAGTATTTTATTTACATATAATTTTAGGTCAAATATCTAATCTATATACCTTGTATGAAATCAAAGGAAGTTTAAATTGTAATACATAATATAGTCAACACAATGACACAGGCAAATGAAAAATCTCCCTGCATGTCATCTGTCACAGACCTGGCTAAACCATCAGTGGAAGCACCGCTTATGATACCTATAAAGCTGATCACTGTTCAAAATGACATTATTCTCTCCAAAGTTATGGCACTAACTCTTCAGACACATTTCTCTCAACTCTTGAATTCAGACCCCAGGGAAACACACACTCCAAGTCACAGCAATCCTCATCAAGAGGAAAGTTCAAAATCTGAACAGGATGCCAGGGTCTGCTCAGGTGTCCTCCTGTGCCAGCCACAAATCCTACCCCGGATCCTACCCACCGCCCACTGATTAGGCACAGGCTGTCCAAAAAGGATGCTCAGGTGAGGATCTTCTGAAGAGGGGATCCTGGTTCTGAGGCTGGATATGCATCCCAGCAGTTTGTTGGCTGAATCAAACACAGAGACATTTCTTGGAACTAATATTCAGTGTATGTTTAAGATTCTTTTATTTCTACATACCTATCTTAAAACCTAGTAATGCTGTTTATATTTGGATGGTCTAAAGTAAAAAAATTCCTGTGAACAAACTGGCTGACCTCAGCTCAGAAACAGAAGCATTTTGATTCACAGCTCAAGAGCAGTTACTACTCCTGGTGTATGAATCCACTGCCTTTCAGCACAGGGACATTATTCTGATGCAAAACACCACCAATCCACAAACGATACCAAGAGACCTCAAGCAAGTGAGCACCAAAAAGTACTTGTCAAGATGACCCCATGAATATTTAAGGGTAAGAAGTTGGACATCGCTGTTCGGATGGGGGTTAAAATACGGGATTTTAATATATTTTTTTTTTGCTAAAATGAGAGGAAGTTAAAGCAAAAGTATCAGACTGATCTGGGCCTCGATCCATCGGGTCTGCAGGCCAAAGCAAAAGGCACTATCAAGAAAACTCCCCTGAAAAAGCTTGGAAGATCGAGCGGTAATGAAATAAAAACTGTGAAAAACGGCTGGAAGGATTGTCCACTGTATCTTCTGAAGTAGTGTCTGAATACCCAGGGCTTTCACAGAAGGATAACCATCAGGCACATTTTTACAGATCCTATGAAAAAGAAAAGGAGTCTACCAGGAAGCCTCTCAACAGCAACAAGGACTCCCAATTAAAGGAAGGGCTTTTTTAACTAGGCCAAGGAAAGTTATTCTGAATAAAAGATATAATATTTCTCTAGAGTTTTAATAATACAGGTATCCTCTAGCAGCTAGGTAAAATAACAAGAAAAGCTGCTTTGCTAACAGAAATGGTCACACAAAGACATCTTGCTTTAAATGCAGAAGTGGAATATCTTACCTATTGCCAAAATAATAAGTATGTCAGGATGGGGCCTTCAAAGGACAGATTTTCTTCATGCTCACAAGCTGACGAGGATGTCTCCAAGAGTGATTTCGCCCAACTCAGTATCAGCTACTAATGGATATCAAAATTAGTCCTCTTTCTGAGAAATAGCAGCATCACTTTTGCCACTTTCATGATCGAAATTGAAGCATAAAGACAAAAAAGTGAAATGAAACTAAAGGTGGGCAACACCAAAACGACAAACCCAGGGATTTGTTAGCAGATGGCGCGCACAGTGGATTTCTTTGTGTTTTCTATCTTTTGTGATATATAACTGATAGGTATCATAAGCTCAGCTTAAAAATTCAATCATATCTTTTGCTATCAAGAGTTAAGGCAATTTTGGTTGATTCTGACCTTTTTTGTGCGAATCAAGCACTGCATTTTGAGAGTCTATCACTATCATAATAGCTCCAACAGCAATACAAATAATGATAGTGGTTATTTCTTGTAGAAATGAAAGTCTTTTGTAGCCACTGGAGTAATCACAGCAATCTGCACCCTAATGCAAGTAATTTCTATGCATAACATTCTGTAACGTGCTTCACTGATGCACCAGGGGAAATTGATACTACACCAGATGGCACTCACACCAGAACCTCACCATGTAGAAAATCCTGACTATATGTATTTTGAAAAGAAGATTCAGTGGCACCTAGGTTAAACATTGAACTGAATTACTAAAATGGTCGGGCGAACTTTCAAACTCTGCCACTTAAGTTCAAGGAATATTCTAATTTTGTTTTTCTGTTTGAGTTATTTCAAGTGCTCATTAACTTTGTTTACCATGTGAAAGTACCAAAAGCAACAGATTATTCCAAGTCAAATAAATATATTGTGAATACACCAATTTCCTTGATAATACTGTAACAACATTATAATTCTAAGTGTATCTTAAGAAATCTAAATTTTAAATTGAGCATATGACTGATCCTTATCAGTCCAGATTAAACAGCTTTGCCACTTTTATGGGTAATACATTATTTTTCTTTTAAAGTCCTTGATGCTAGACAAAAGTGCTGTCCTAAATCACAAACATAACTCTGTGACATAATAACTACATCTTGAAGTCAAAAAAAAAACCAATGCCTGAGATCTCATAAAATGTGAAACTAAATTCTCTGGCTTTATTAGCTTTATGTCAATGTCAGCTTAAACTCTAGAAACCCAAAATTGTAGATGACATAAAATTAGAAAGAACTTTTTATAATTTTTATATTTTGGGAGAGGTTTTAGAATTATTTCAGGTTTTGTTTCAAGCAGTGTGTTTTCTAAAAAGCCTACAGTGCTTGTGTTAATAATTACAGTCAAATCTATACTCATTTTTTGATATGTCAGACAGAACTAGCATAATGTTTTTCAATCAAAAACACTTACACGGGAAAAAAATAAATCAACTCTTAAATAATTAACTTTTAAGCTAGAAGTTTATTTTATATCTTAAATGAAGCTTTGAATTTTGCATTAAAAAATCCAAACATTTGACTTCAAACAAACCCTTCAAAAGAATTCTTTTACTCAAACATGCTAAGCTACTTACAATAACACTGTAAACACAATAATAAGTTAATTTCATATGGCTGTAAAAAAATCAGCCAGGAACATAACCTCCTTCCCAACCTATATCAAGAGGATGACTAACAAATTAAAACATTGAAAACATAGGAAAGCAGAAACATAATTACTTTGACTGCAGTTTGGACAAGCTAAAAGATAAGGGCAGACCTCAAAATTTCTACAGAAAATCCTTTAAAATTTGTAACAATCAAACATTATTAAGCCTTTGGTTACATTTCCTGCTCTTCTCTGATGTTGTCCTAGAGCCTTCATGTTGTCGCATTAGTTCTGAGAAAAAGAGCCAACCATTGAATCAAGAAAAGCATTTTCTACAGCACCAAGATGTTTTCTCATTTAAGTACTGACCTGATCTGACCCTGCCTGGGAGCACTGACAGAATCAGATCAGAAGGTGATGTGACCGCTGGCTATGAAAAGCATGAAGGCAAGCTCGTAAGTCTGTAGCTCCTTGCTGTGTCGATCCACTTTAATCAACTTCTAGTACGTTTCAGATGTTCAATTCTGGTTGGGTATTTTTTGGTATTTCTATTCATCTAGTTTTAATTAGGAAAAATAAAGTTTGCAATGGTATGCAGGCATATTAAACAGGCACACTCTAGTCCCATTTCAAAACTGAATCCAGGAAATAACTTTACTCTGCAGTCCTAAAGTATTTTTATTTAATCAAACCAAATTCAAGCAAAAGATATTTTGAAAAGATAACACAAAAAGCTCTTGATTAAAAAAAAAAAATTGTAATGAAGATTCAAAAAATAAGTCTCTCAAAGAACATCTTCCAGCCTGGTACATGTGTTCCAGAACAGCTCCAGAACTACCTAGAAAACTTGGGTTTCCTCAAGGAAAAAGCAGATCATTCTCTCTCCTCTCTCCCTCTGATCTGTTTAAGACATGAATACAAATCTTCCCTCCAGACTTTTACACATTTGACAATTTGAGCTCACTTAACGTGAAAAGCTGGAGAGAACTGAACTGGGACTTTGTCCATGTGAACCACAGCATCAAATGAAGCAGTCAGCAGAGTAATTATCTCACTCCTTGTCCCAGCAATTACTTCTGCTGTATGAAATGCCATTTTGACTGATAGACAGTCAAAAGATACTTGAGCTAGAGGCTCAGAGGAGGACTGATTAGTTTAATGATGACATAATTTAGGTCCCATTAAGTCATGAGTTCTTTAATGGAGGGAAATAAACTGATTATGCCCTTAAAGAACATCTGAAGATGACAAAGTGAGAGTAGATGGACTTATCTTTAGTCAAAACAAACACGGCACCATATAAGCCTAAAAATAAGCTATGGAGAAGACTTGATTTTTAAGCTGCAAATCTAAACTTTCTGGGGAAAAAAAAGTCCCTCAAAATATTGTACTCAGAAAAGGAAAATGCCTTATTTAGAAAGAAGTATGTTAGCTTGGTGAATTAATTAATTAATTTTATTTGCAGTTGTATGTGGGAAGAAGATCATAAATGGATGTTTGTAGTCAAAATCCTGGAGCTTTGGAACTGAACTTCCAGTTCTGAAAGCCCCTACTGTTCAGTTTGGGGCTCCAATTTTGATTTTTGGTTGTGAAGTTACTTGACCTGGCACTGCGCACCACTGAATAGAGCCCTGCTCCATCTTCTTTACACTTTCTCTTCAGATATTTATATACATTGATTAGATACCCTCTGACCTTCCTTCACTAGGCTAAATGGTCCCAGGTCTCTCAGCCTTTCCTCAGGAGAGATGGCCCGGTTCCTTAATCATCTTTGTGGCCCTTCACTGGACTATCTCAAGTAGGACCATCTCTCTGGGGAGCACAGAACTGGACACAGTACTCCAGCTGTGGCCACACCAGTGCGAAGCAGAGGGGAAGAATTCCTTCCAAAGACTTTCTTTGGGACTTAAGAACAAAGATTCATTTCCCAGGATGAAAATCCAAGATGGATTTTACTCCTGTTTTCCTCCTATTCTATTTCCTCCTAAGCTATTAAAGAATCCAAAGGGGGATGACTGGCCTCCTTCAAAGACTAAGATTGTTGAAATAATTTGGGAGATTGCATTTCTGCAAATAAATAAACAGCAGAGTTCTCTTCTAGAAAGAAAGATCTGGACTGCACAGAATTCAAGGGCATAGAAATAAGCTGGGGTTGTTCAGCCTGGAGAAGAGGAGGCTCCGGGGAGACCTAATAGCAGCCTTCCAGTACCTGAGGGGGGCC
>JAOXNO010000041.1:46632718-46643820 GCA_028565335.1 Limnodromus scolopaceus
CCGCCCCGCTCCCCCCGAGGGCCCAGCCGCCCGCCGGCTCCCTTTCATCCCAGAAGAAAATATCAGCTGCGGTTTTCAATGGTTAATGTTTAACCCTTTAACCCCGCCGCCTGCCTCATGGACGGCACAAGAGTCCCTTCCCCATCCGTGCCTTCATTTCCCCACCACACAACCTTCCATCCTTAGGTCTCGAGGCGTTTTGCACGGGAAAGTCACTGTTTTCCAGCCTCACAGATCCCAGCTGGCGAAATAAATGGACATTACGCGATCACGCAAACAGTTTTGCCCTATAAACTTGAATACTTGCTCTAAAAGCTCCTCAATAACTGTCCCGGTTTGACAATTGAAAATCAACCCAATCATTTTCCTGTTACTCTCAGTACAGGTTTGGCTTCCCAAGGGGATGTATTTTGGCAGGATTTCTTTTTAAATCTCCATTTATTTAACTTCTCTGTCTCTTCTACTGTTTTATTTGTCATATTAACATTTTCTTCCACAAAATATCTGCTTCTGGCTCGTTACTTCATGTTGGAGACATTTTTCTGGGCTATTTTATTTACATTTTAATTAGTGGGAGTTTTTCCTCTTATGTCTTTCCTGAGTAAACGTAAGATCACATTATTCCTTTCACTGTTTTCGAAGAAGAATTCTTTTGTGAAAACATGCATTTAAGCATTCAAGTCAATTGGCTTTATATTAACGTATTTTCACGGTCTAGATCACCCAGAGACTGTATTTTTCTCGAGCTCTGACTGTGAGTGTTTTCCTGACACCGGGATAAGATGCAGCACTCAGCCCTACACCTTTACTGGCAACAACGCGAGGCACATGAGAGAAGTCGGCAAAGAGATTCACACAGCCTGAAACTTGACTCAAATACACAGCCGCGGAAACTTCCCCTTTCACTGGAAAATGTAAATTTTCTGAATGAAAGGAAAGGGCTTTTATCCCTAAGCGGGACTAAAAGTGGTAAAAAAATCACCAACAGGTAAAGCAAATGTTACTCCCACAAAAATCGAAAGCAGTCTTTTTTCATTCTGTTTGCTTACTAAACAGCCAGAGAACCTTGGAACTTGGGGAAGCCACCGTTTCCCAGGAGTGCCCAAGGTGGGGACAAGCCAGGGAAACAGACCGGAAAATACATTTAATCGAACTGCTCGTAAGATTTTGTGCAGTTCCATCAAGTTACAAATATATTGAGGCTAAAAAGGAGGTTACAGCTGCCAGGACTGTTCCCTTCAGAAGCCAAAGCTGATGAGAAAGGAGGTTTGAAAAATACTGAATGTACAGGATGACTGAAATAACTTGTTTCAAGCTTCTAAATGTTAATTGGGTTGATTATCAGCAGACATAGGCATTTGATATGTATTTGACTTCTGCTGTTGTAAAAGCTCGTTTGAAAGTGGGAGTATTTTTGTGGCATAAAGTAAGAATACACTAATTTTCTCTTTACTGCACATTTATTGCGTATTTAAATAGAAATGTACAAAAGTACATAATTATGGTGTCTCTACTTTCTTCTACTCTATATAAATACATACTTTTGTCGCGTTCCCACTGAGCTCTGACACACATAGTTCCTTTGGCCTCTACCAGCCGGGACACCTCCACCCAGAATGGCTGGTACCGGGCAGGGATCACTTCAGGAACCCCCAGGACCTGTGACATCCCTCCGTCGGTGTTATGTTCTTGTGTTCATGTACGCTAGGACCCTGACACCACTCTCCTCTCCGTTCTTTTCGTTGGTAGATGCACAGACAGGAGGTGTCCTGCCCTTTCCAAGCTCTTCTCGGAGCCGTGACCCCCCCGGACCCTCCCGCCGCGGGCGGGACGGGCAGGGCCCGGGCTGGCGCTGTCCGCGGTGCTGATCCCTGTTGGCGCGATGCGTGAGGCCAGGCCGTAGTCCTTGGGCGAGGAAAGGTATGTTCTATTAGACGCGTGGTTATAGTGGGAAATAAACGAGCTTTTAGCCAAATAGGCCATTGTATGCACTTCCAGTAAAGTATCTTACAAGTGAAACATGGTGTTTACCGATTTTTCCCCAGCTGGGTTTTATATCTTTCCTATGATGTCAGATGCATCACTGCAAATTATGTTTCATTAGTATACAGTGACACAAGTACATTGTTCTCTAAATAAAATCAAATAAGTGGCATTTTAATGTCTCACATTGCATACTTATAAGAAGACATATTGTCTAGCATATTGTAAATATATTTACAATCTATCTCATGTTCAGCTAAATGGAAGAAGGCTTAAAGAAGTGATTTCTTAAACAAATGCTCTTGGAACAGCTAATTCCAGAGCACACAAGATGAGGGATTATTCTCTGTTAAGTCCTAAGTAATACAGAGTAGCTGGTTCAAGTAGTAATTATATAATATGAAACAGATGAGCAACAGTGACAACATTCATTTCAACATCCTTGGGGATAAAAAGGTCTCAGTGTATTATGGGAACACAATGTCTGAAAATATTTTGCAAAATGAAGAAACCTATTTAAGAGAGAAAGTGATGACAATTACCTGCTACCATTTAATAGCACTGAGGCAAACACTAAGGATCACAAAGGACTGTTTACTACTGAATAAAAATAAGAAGTCAAGGGAAAAAGCATCGCAAACTCAAATATTATTTGAGTTAATCCTCCTTCAGAAAATGGAAAATATAACAAGAGGTTTTATACTATATCAGCCAACATGTAAGATGCAAGTTATTAAGAAATTTGAAAGGACTAAGATATATTATGAAATTAACAATAGAGAGATAATTATTTTTTAAAGTAACATTAGAAATAGGAAGCCTTGAAAATTATCAGTAGGTTTACTGCATCATCAAGAAGCAAAGAAATCAATTAAGGTTAAGAAAACAACACTGAAAAATAGTTACTGATTTCTTCACATCTCAACACAGAAGAGTCTGGGAAACACAAGACAGGAGCAACTACAGAGCATGGTCACAGAAGGAGATATCTTTATAACAAGGTGCTAGAAAACGATGAGATAAGGGGCAACAAGCCCCAAGTACATTATACTGTACCTCCAAAAATTCCGACAATTTCAAAATGTTGTAGCTGACATGCTCTGAAGAGAAAAATGCAATTGCTCTTTAAAATCATGTCCTATGTTGAAGCATCATCCAATACTGTAACCATTTTAAAAGCAAATTCTATTATAAACTTGGTAACTACAAATTCATATATTTTCTTTTGGTACTGACTGATAAACTAGATACAATGGTTGAAATGAAAATAGAACAATTATATGTGTATGAAATTAAATATTACAGATATTAATTTGTCTTGCTCCTGCAAGATAAATTACACCTTGATAATCATAGGAATTGTATTAATTTGGTAAACATTCATTCTCAGAACTCGAAGAAATAGGCATCCAATTGAAAAGAAAATAAACATGTAATTTCACAATGCAGACAGCAACTAGGGCTGCAATACATTAATTTGCGGAAATTTGATTTAGAAATGTCCTCACATAATGGTTTCCTAACATAGGGCTGGTAAAGGGATGGACAAGATACAAATGTTATTGAAATTAAATTCATCCATCATTAGTATAAAAAGCAACAACTTCTTCTGGACATTCTAAAGCAGAAATAAATCTGTTTAGGACAGGAAGTGATGCAAGTACATCAGTAAACAATACCAGCTGAAACCATTGAGGGGACACAATTACTGAAAATCATATACTGGCTTCCTTAACTGTGACATTTTTACCAGAAAGATTTTGGTTTAGGTCTCTCCTGTAATCCAAAGTTCAAATCCTCTCTCTTTTGAAACTGAGAGAAGGATTTTGGCCATGATTTCAATGGCAAAAATCTCAGTCTAAGAATTTTCGCCACAGTGCATTTTTTCCAAATAAATGCAAAAGAACTCCTACATTTAGTTCCAGATTTGAAGTTGCTGCAGTAAAATGATGTTTCATATTAGTCTCTGAAGTTAAGTGCTAACATTTGTATTCTTTTTTAAAATGTCTATCACAAACTTTAAAAATTGGCCCTAAAATCTGTGTTAGCACATGAGAACAGTTCACTAAAAAAAAATTCTTTTTAGTCTATGAACAATGCAAAAACTACCGCGTTTCAGACTGACAACAGTTTGACACTGGAATGCACTTTGAAGCCACTCAATGGAGCGCTCCGTTTCTTTCAGCAATGACATTGTGTGTGCACAACATGGCTCCAGTCCTCACACACGCACACTTGGATCTAAACAGCTTTGTTTTCAGCTTGCATTTTATGCACAATCACATGTGTACTGAAGTCATTCATCTAGGTGATTTGAAGAACTTGTGTCAAGCACCAGCACTTGATACAACATACGACAACCTAAACGGGCTTAAATGAGGCGCATGAAGAGAGGCTGATTAAATTGCAATCCATTTTCTATCAATAGACTTATGATGAAAATCTGACTCTAAACTCTCAAAATCAATTGATTTCAATTGTTGACTAAACTAAATATAGAACGCAATTTATTTTAAATTCTACTTATGTTACAGCTATCTCTGGCCCCACCTTATGGGAAGACCAAAACCAAAGTTAAGCAACACCTTGTTTGATTCCAGTGGTAATTTTTCTACCTGTTTTCAATTTTTTCTTTACCACTAGGACTGTGTAGGATGATCAACACCAAAACGTGTTGTTAATATTTTTGGGGGGGACAAATTAATATTTCTGTGGGCTGATGCTAATTAATAGATTAAAAATTGTCAGGTCAAGATGACCTCTTTTTACACAGTAGTTGACAAGGTTTTCAAAATATGCACAGTACTGACTTTGCAAAAAGCTCTCAAAAAGCTGAGCTGTCAAAAGGAATCATGAAAGAGCTTAATCGTAAGTCCCTACATAGAATCAACACACAACACAACAACACACAATAATGCAGGTTTATCAAATTTGACATAATTTTCCAGTGATAATATAAATATTCAGAAAAACTGAAAGAAATAAAAACATTTTTTAAAACTTTTTTTAAACATTTTTAAAAAGTAACAGTATTAACTCTCATAATGCTAACAAACTTAAAAAACAGCATGGCACTATTAATCCAGCAGTGGAATGAATTCATTTCATTGTATGGCTCCGTACTGTCAGATTTGACTAAGCACCGCAACAGATTGGTCAGGGACTGGAACAGGTGGCCCAAAGAGGTTGTGGATTCCCGTCCTCAGAGATTCTCTAATCTCAGCTGGACAAGGCCCTGAGCAAACCTCATCTAACTTTGAATTTAACCCTGTTTTGAGCAGGAGGTTGCATTAGACAGCTTCCAGAGATCCCTTCCAACTTAAATCATTCTCTGATTTAGATACTCTGTTCTGCAGGCTGGTTCCCTACACTCATACTGCAGTTAAGACAGTCTGCAGACTGAAGTACAGTAAGCCTACTTTAAGGACAGCAAATACTTCATTTTAAGTTATTCCAATTTTAAAAGTAAATATGGGCAAGAGACTGCTACATGATATAACTTTTTAGTGTCACTTACTGTGCACAAGCGTCTAAAAAATAACCACTCTTCACAGCAGGAAAACAGATCCTTTTCCCACATTTTTGCTCAGAAAATGTTAAATTAATAACAAAACAGACTAACACTCCTAAAAGCAAGAAATTAGATTTGTAGGGCACCTACATAATTTTTTGTGGGAACCAACAGGTATATAACGAATGATGATGCTGGAATGGCTTTGTAATTAATACAGTAGACTGAGTACGCGAAGATCTAAATTCTCTCTCCACTACTTTCATATATATAATGTGTGTGTGTGTGTATAAATATATATATATATAAGCAAACCTATCAAGCTTTTCAGATATGACTGATAACTTAGTATTATTACCAGGGTTCCTGCTTCAATATGGAGGATCCATTGCAAATAAGTGTGCTAGTCCAGCTGATCTAAACTTGAAAAGAAAGAGTGAAGCCCAGGTTTTTTTTATGCTGAGCATCCAGTCATCAGTGGATCCTTTGCAATTTTTTGCAACCTATCTTTAAATGGAAATAATATACTAGCCTTTTTCATAGGCCACTGTTTTTTTTTTTTTTTATGGCTGCATTGATTCCTGCTAGTGTGATGAACACCAATCTATATTCAGCACAGCATACAGAGCACCTGCATCAAACAAGAAATAGTACCTCATATGAAACACCAAAGATAAACAAAGGTAATAATCTCACTTGAAAAACATCCTGTTCATCCTGTGCACTGAAGGAGGTGTGGATCTGATCACAAAGACTGTATTCAGTCCGTGCATAAATAGAACAAGCCAAACCTAAATTCATGTGAAGGTTAATGGCTTGGGACCTGAACGGTATGGCCACCTAAATTCTGTTATCAACTGCTGGATGATCCCTTTTCAGCTCGACCATGTTACCATGGTTAAGATGTCACGTATGATCAGCAAGAAGCAGCAGCGTATTCTTATTTATGATAGCAATAGTTCCTATTGATGCATACTGTTGTCTTGACTGGTCACAGAATGAAACCTGCAGCTGTTATACAAATTACTTTCCCCAATGCTGAATCTAAGCCTCAGCACAAAACTCTGCTCTTAATGCAATTTCATTTGCATGACCTCCTAATTTTCTACAGTCAGTAAGAAATGGGTTCTACAAGAAAATATTATGTGAACTCGACAACAGACAGCAGGGTCCCTTGCTGAAAACAGTATGTGAAGAGGGAACTTCCTCTTTGTGCTCTTCTGCCACACCTGTGTGCCTTCTGAAAAAGCAGGCACTTGGAATGGCCTGATCTGTAGTCCTGTTTGGGTTCATTCAAAGCACATAAAACAAAACTCGCTCTACGCTCTGCTGCTCTCAATTCTCCCAACATCAAATGTATCTGAATCATTAGAATGAGCCCTTTTTGCATGTCATCTTTCATAATGCCAACTGTTGCTCAAAGGCAAGCCAGACATCTCTAGCTGAGGCAATCTGCAGGTAGACGTGTGGTAACATCAACGTTCGTTTGAAAATTCCTCTATAGTATCTTCCCATTACTCATCTCAGTATTAGTCTGGGAAGACTGAAACTCAGAGTCCAGGAAAGGACAGCCAGAGCTATAGCAGCTCTGTTTGTCAGCTCCTGTTTTACTTCCTCTATCAATCCAATTCCCCCTCTTTTTCCCATATGCTATAGGAAAATTAAGCAGTGCTATCAACCAGTCCTACGGTTAGTCCTAAACCATGATCAGGATTTGTTTATATCCCAAGTCAGCCAGGGAGTTTACATATGCTTTCAAGGATTTCTGTATTCCTGCAAGTACAGTTTTCCTATGTAATGTTATTTGACATAGTCCTTAATGTACTAGTTGCCATGTACTGGGTTCCAAAATCCTGTTGTCATTGTCCCAGAAAGTGAGTAGCGAGTACTAGAAGTACTTACTGAACTACCCACCTGGCTTCTATGCTGTGTTTGGGAATTACACACGTGTGCAAGAGTGCCTCTACACACACCAGAAATAAGTATTCAGATACAGATTTATTTGGAAATAAATATCATAGGCAAAGGGATAGGATGAGTTGCTCAGTTGAACAGGTATGAAACTTCTCCCAATTTTGTAGTCACCTAACTTCAGCTGCAATGGCTTACCCTTTTCCTTTCCCTGAAGCTAGTCTGCTCCTGAATCTAATTCCTGGCTGTTTAGCTTTCATGCTGCAGGGGGTCTGCCCTACAGAGCTCTATAAAGCACACAAAGAAAGACACAGGGACTTTTTATATCTTAGTCCAGGATTTTAATAAGTTAGGGAAGTGGAATGTGGCCACCCACAGAGGTTATTATTTGGAGGAAGTACTAGACTGGTTAAAAGGTTCAAATTTGTGGATTTCATTAAGCTGGATAAATAGGAGTCCCCATATTAGAAAGCTCAGAACACTCCCCTACAGGAAGTGAAAGCCAGCATCATCAGTGGAAAAGACTTCAAAAATGATACACGTAGGATGATCTCTGTGCCAATGCCAGAGACAGGCCAGGATATAAGTGTGCCAAGAAAGCACACCAGCAGCACGCTTGGGGATTTGGCCTCACCTAGTAGCAGAAGCAGGCTGTGACAGACAGAATGCATTTTTATACCTGCTACTGAGGTAGGACTGGACTCCAGGGATGCAAATAGCATCTGCACCAGGGAACTGCCTTTACCTGAAAGGTGGGACAGGTTGCCTCATGTAATTTTATGTCTAAGTGCTCTGGTCATAGAGAAATCTGTCAATATTGGATTGAGTCTTCTTTGCAACGTAGCTCCAGGATCAGGACATACTTTTAGACAGCCGTTTCCAACACTAAAACAGTGCCACAGTTCAGAGAACTTACGTTCTCTAAGATTTTATGGAGAAGGAACATAGATATTATCAGGTCTATATTCATCCTCTGAATAGTGCACACAGAGAGGCAACACATGAGCAGGGACTTATACTGTACCCACCACCACTGGGGTGGGCACACCTTTCTCTGTCCATCTTCCCTTTTCCTATCCTTATACAAACTTGTCTGTCTAGAGCACTTATCAGTGAGATGTTCAATGCACCACACGTAGCTTCTGGAACACAGACAAAACCATGATGTGATCTGGAAGTAGGAGAAGACTGACAGTGTGTTTCTATTCTACATGCTGGCAGGTAGACCATGAAAGTAAATGGTCTGATAAAAGCTAAATTTCCAGAATCACAGTTGCTTTACATTTGGAGCTATATAAAAGAAATAATCAAAGGCTCTGCCTCACATAAGTATTGCTGAAAAATTATTAGATTCATCTTTCTTTGAACTTTGATCTTAGGCACAGGGTTTTGCTTTTTGGTTTTAGTTCTGAGTGTTCACATTGTCATGGGTGGATGAATTAGGCTCACCAGGGCAACACTTTCTGCCTTCATACATTTGAATTAGATGCATACCATCATGTAGAAACTGAAAAATACTCCTCATATCCGCAGCCAAACAGACAGCAAAATTCCCTTGCACATTACAGCTTGAAAAGAAGGAAAAAGAATTTCCCGTTATTCTTACCACTGTAAAATCTCCTCATTGTAAAAAAGCTGAAGATCCATCTTCATCTAATTGCTGCCATAGGACAACATTACTTCAGCCTCATCACTGAGTGCAATAAACACCTTTCCCAACAGTGTAACAACTAAAAATTGCTCCGGGACCATCTTCCCCTTTCTTTTGCTGAGAAGCTCTATGGCAGTATCTCACAAGCTAACTTTGGGAGACTGTGACCATTCTTGTTATAGATAGAACCTTGGTGCAATAAAGCTATGGTTGAAGTCCAGTAATATGTGTATTACTGATTAAATATACAGCAATTCTTTTATATGAAAAGCATTCGTTTTCCACCTCTCCTCCCAAGAGAGCTATTTGAAATGATTACTGTTTTTCTTGCTTTCATGACCAGGGAGCAAATACTGGCAGCTCACGTGACTCACAATTTATTCCCATTGGTTTCTAGTCACACAGCCTCATCTCATTTTTTTTTCTTCTGAAAAGTCACCAGCTTTCATCAGAGGAACTCCAAGTTCATCCCCCATATAAAGCACACAGCTTCATGCCTGTTTCAGGGTCTCCACTGCTTTCTGCTGGAAAGCCAAGTCACCTTGAACATCCATTCTTTTCTCCAGGAAACAGAGAACACTGTTTCCTTGTCAAGCCAAACACCCTCAGGCGAGCCAGAGCACAGAGTAGTCGATGATATCTATGAGTAATCCACTACTTGCTCACCTGAATGCACAGCTCCCAGGCTGACAGAGTACTTGGGAACCTTAATCCATGGTGTCTGCCCCCAGTCACTGCTGCATTGTGTTTCGGTTTGACTCACTATCTCAAAGTGGAAACCATTAAAAAGACTGTTGCGATCAAACATTCTCAGCATCCTTAAACATTTCATTTACTTTGTAGTCTGGAAGTAGTCATTAAGATATTAAGGCTTAAAATAAGGGTTCACAAAGAAAAAATGACATGTAGCATTTTAATTATGAAGTTTTTAAGGCAGTAGTGTCAGAATCAATAACATTTAGGAGGTATTGGTCTCCTCTGGTTTCCAATGCAGATAAATGGTGTGTGTAACTGATGTGGTGGGCTGTTCACAAGAAAAAAAGCCCCTGCCATTTGAAAACAGCAAGTATAAAACATTCTGGTATTACTTGTCTCCAGTGAACAAACTAACGTGAGTTTGGCATTTTAACCTAACAACTTCGGAACAAATGTACTCACCTCACAATGCGTCTCTACAAACTGGCAGTACCATTCACATTACTTTCTATAAAAGGTAGCAGCCCAGATGTGCTGAATTACCTAACATAGTAACAGCAAGTATTTAAATAATTTAAAACCAGTTCATCTTATAAATGAAAGTGGAGGAACACAGGCCCTATCAGACATGGGGGAAGCTTCTAGCAGCTTCTCACAGAAGCCACCCCTGTAGCCCCTGGATCTTGGACAAACTGATAGTTAAGGTGAGACAGAAGCAGGAAAACCAGAATGATCTGTTAAAATGCCAATGAGAAGATTTCAGCTATCTTATTAGTGCTCATGCATCAGAGATTTTCACATCACAAACACTGATTTCTCCAAGCATCCCCAGAGGTTTTTTCTCCCTTGGGCTGTTGGTTGCAATCAGCATCTTGCAATACATACAATGTAAGAGTAGTTGTATTCCAGCTTTTTTTTTTTTTTTTTTAATTTCTAAATATGTCAATGTTATTGTTTCTCTGCAAGAACTAATGAGCTAAAGGAACTAATGGAGTCTGCAAGGCTGAAACCAGTGCTGTTCACAGCAACCTGTGCTTTTCTCAACTAGGACTCCCATGGCTCTAAAGGACATTTTACCCAAATAAGGATTAAAGGACTGTATTCTTCTTGGTCAGGCGTATATTCCAACCCGGAATGGGTCTTGATAATAGGACAGCAAGTGATAGGACGTGGTTAAAAACCGTGGGGTTAATTGAAATATTACAGACCAAACTCAGCTTTCAGTCACCGAGGTACCGGCCCACCAGAGGCTCCTGCAGGGCGGGCTGGGCCCAGCAGCGGGGCCGCCGATCGCCGGGACCGGCCGCAGGAGCCCGCGGAGCCGCCGCGCGCCTCCACCGGGCCCTCCCG
>JAOXNO010000041.1:46645575-46656803 GCA_028565335.1 Limnodromus scolopaceus
CTGCCGTTTCCGCGGCCGCAGCTCGGCCGCCCCCGCTCCGCCCCGGGCCGGGCAGGCACAGCGGGCCGGGAGGCGCCGGGGGACCCGGCCGGAACCACCGGCGGGATGGGGCTGGAGCCGGAGCCGCTGTTCCAGGCCTGGAGCTACTTCAGGCGGAGGAAGTTCCGGCAGTGCGCGGATCTCTGCTCGCAGCTGCTAGAGAGGCCGCCCGGCGAGCAGGTAGCGGGGGCCGGGCCGGGCCGGGCCGAGCCGAGCCGGGAGGCCGGGGCCGCTGGTTGGCTGGGGCGGTGGCGGTGGCGGTGGTGGTGGTGGTGGTGGTGGTGGTGTCGGTCGGCAGCGGGCCGCGTCCCCGCTCCCTCAGCGGCCCGGCCGCCCGAGCAGCGCTCCCTCGCTACCTGTTGCAGCCGCTGGAGAGGCCCGGTGTGACCCCCCGTTAGCCGGCCGGGCTGGGCCGCGCCGTGCTTCGCGGGGAGGAGGAGGAGAAGGGCCGGGCAGCGTCTTCTCACCGAGCTCCCTAAACCTCCGCCGAAAGCGCAGGCGGTGAGTGCGGGACTGCCGGCTCCTCCTCGGGGTCGCCCTGGTAGTGCCCCTGCCGGCCCAGGCCCGGTAAAGGGAGGGGAGTGCAACAGGCACAGTGTATTGCTGGGGGTGAAACCCTGACACGAGTGGGGTCCCAGGACTCCCCACAGCAAGATTGTTAACTCAAGATTTCGCGGGGTTAAAGGAAGAAAAGCCAAGACTAAAAATCAGTTGTGCTTACAGATGTTGATTTTACACAGATGTTCAGATGTCTGCTCTATGGACTAAATCTCATAAGGCTAGGAGACACCCGTTTAGCTCACTTCACATAGGAGCATTACCATGGGACAGACCACGTTTCCATTCCTCTCTCTTTGGTCTTTCTCCAGCTGCAAAGTCTCTGTACATGTTGGGTGTGTGTTGTTCAATACCTACATATTTCCCCACCCTTCTGTAAGAAGGAAGGATTTGAAGATATTATTTCTGGATTAATAATTGTATCCATGTAAACATTTTTACTGCCATATTTGGAAAACAGTAATTGAACAGGCTTTATCTTCATCACAAATACAGTAAATTAATAAGTTTCTCAAAGCATTCTGTAGCTACAAATTTTAAGACTCTTGAAGGCAGTTGTCTTCATCACAGAAAAAGTCTTTAAAGAAAGCTGCACAGTCATACAATTGTGTAAATGTAAAGCGCAGTAATTGTTTAAACTGGTTTAGGATAGATATTTAAAAGATGCTTTTATTTTTGTTGTATACTGTAAAGCACCAACAAGGAGCCATCAGAAGAGAAATTTTTATTGGAGAAGGCGTTCCAAGAATTGGTCTGGAGCACTAAATGGGTTTGAATATTAGTTCTGTGCAAGTCCTGCATCACTTATGTGTATTTACACTATTGGGTCTTAATACGTGTAATCTTTGCATATAGAAGTTTGATTTGCAAGAGAAGCTGTTGAGCCAGTGCAGATAGTAAAAGTCATAGAGATCATAGTGCTTCTGTTGCTATTAATTTATATTTTTTTAAATTAGTAAAATGTTTTCCAATCTATGATCCCAACGTGGAAGTATAAAGACAATTGCATTTCTATTGTGTGCTGAAGCTCAAGTATCAAATTGTTTCGTTACACCTGGTAACTCCAAACTTGTGCTGGGCAGTTTCAAGTGACACTGGGGAACTTATTGAAGACATCTGCAACTGACAGAAGCTTTACAAGGCTGGGAAAAGTGTTTGGGTGGAAAATAACAAAACAGCTATGAGAGGATGTAGATCCCATTTAGTTTTTCTTCTTTCTTCCAAATATTGATCACATATGCTGCAAACATTTAAGTAGATAAATTAAATCGTTTTCTTAGATAAAGCTGCACGTTCTTAGAGAACCAGGATCTTGCATACCAGCCACATGAGAGGTTTTCCAAATACTATATAAAGTTGATTGCTTAGTTTAATCTTTGAGATGTTCACACCACCCTATAAGCTTTGTCTTCTATAAGAATGAAAGAATGAAAACATTGACGATAATTATGCTTTGAGAAACAGTGGAGGATGGGGATATGAATGGTGTCTATACTACATCAAATCATAAGCTCTTAGAAAAGGTCCTATATGAAGTCTCTGAGTTTTAAGATTAAGTTTTATCAGTGTTTTGAAAAGACTTCCAGGTCATGGTTGCCTGCAAAGGACTGGACTTTATAACTTCAGTCAGTTCGTTTCAGAACTATATTCCTGTTCACGGTTTTGTGTGAAAAAGGTACTCATAAGTGATGTGTATGACTTCATTGTCCTGGGTTGTCTAGTCTAATGCTGCTTTACATTATTGTGTATTTGTTCTAATGGGAGTGTATCAGTGAAGTTGCTGTAGTTCTGAATACTAGAAAAGTGATCTAAGATAACTTTTAAGTTAATTAAGGATTCAAGACCATTCTCACACAGACTGACTGTTAATTTCTGAAATCTGTGTTACTTTTGAAGGTGGCGTGTTACCGAAATCAATAGTTCCTAAATATTTTGGTCCAACTTTATTTCTGTCTTCTTCATCCACCTACCAGAAAATGGTGCTGTCTTCCGTCTGTGTGAATTGCATTAGTTGTATTTCAGTATAACCTGGAGAAATATCTAAAATTAAGTATGTATCATTTTTGGTACCTAACCCAATATGTGGGGGGTTCATTACACTTAAAAAACACATAGCAATCCTAAAGCATTTAATGGTCAAACCCTTAATGGGAGCACTTCTGCAGATCAGGCCCAAGATATGTCATGCTGGGCACCAGGAAAGCAAAGGGACAAATGACAACACTCGTGGAAAGTTTGCATTAAGTGAGCTGCTGTGCCGCGCAAGGGACTACTCAGCTGCTGTAATCACCGTGCCATCTGTTCTCATCCTTTTGTCCCATATCCTGCTCAGCGTGTGCCTCCCAACCTCTGCAGCCAGGGAAAGAAGGATCTTGTAAGAACAGCAGCCTCGGTCACCGGTCAGGGCTTCATTCTGTGAGCGGCATGCGTTAGGAGGTGGTATAAACTGAGCCACAGGAGATGGTGTCCTTTAAAGAGATGCTCAGGAATGGTTAAACCGTGACTGTTACAGGTCAGAACCTTTTCATGCTCAGGCAACTTGCCTTCTCCCTTCTAAGACATGTAACCTAACAATAAGTAAGTAAAGGAAGAGACTAACAGTGCATAATAGAATGTTTTCATGCCTGAAAGAGACAACCTTCCTTGCCTGAAGGCCTGGCCATTTTTTCCCAGCTGCGAGCTGGTCTGCTAAAGGACAGCAGCACTCCTGCTCCATTGCATCTGCGGCGCTGTTGCAAAACTGCGGGCAGCTGAAACCAGCTTTCTACAATAGCCGTGGAAGTAGGCGTTTTTGCCAGTCATGCATAAATGTAGTAAGAAATTTTGCTGTCCAGTGCTCTTGATGTATCTCTTAATTTAACACTCCCTGTACATATAGTTTAGTATTTAGAATGTTTTCATCACAAGTATAATGATTTCTAAGAACTTCTTCTTCAAGAACATGGTAAAAGATTATTTGAAGGTCTCAAAAATAAAGTTATTGATGATCCCGTTAATAGTTGCATGTACACATATTTAGTACATTTAGAAGCTATCTTGTTTGGTGTAGAACTCTCTTTGAACTCTGTCACTGGTTGTGGAAAGTGCTAAGAGGTTTATAAGGTATGGTGTTGACCTTTTAGGCTACTGTGCACGGATCAGGATTTTTCTTATGTACCAGTATCAAATTCTATGTCGTTATTAAAACTCAAATTCTGAAAGAACACATCAGTGAAATCAAAACGTTTTAAAATCAGTTATGTTTTCCTGAAGAGTTCTTAATGAATAAAACGTCCTGAACTCTTTGATAGAAGAATAATTAGCTTCTATTGAGTTAGATTTTGTGGAAGACCTAAATATTTGCTTCTATAAAACGTTCTGTGCATTTCTTCATTTAAGAATTAGATATATAAATTGTATTGATGGAATTTACTGCTGCGCTAACAATCTTATCTCATGATAGATAAAAGCTATGTTATCTATGACTAGCATTTGGGCATACAAACATATAAAGCACCGATATTCGGTTTAGTTATTTCGTATTGTAAGCAAACAGGCGTTGTCTTCTATGTTTATAGTAATAGCATGACCTAGAGGAAATACAATCCAGGGCTGTCTCTGTTGATCATCCTGATTAGTTACCTAATCTGATTACTCTTCTTTGTCTTCCATATGTCAGATTCAAGGCAATAACCGGCACCGAGGTATGAGGCCTGCTGTAGTTTAACAATATCAAAAAAAAAACCAAAACTGCCTAATGTAATTAATAGACAAACAGTGGATGTCCTGCCTTTAACTTGATTAATGGTCTGCTATGAGGATTTGCTTTTGTTATTTGTCCTTTTTTCTCCTACAGTGAACGTTCAGCTACTGTTACTTGCGTACTGGTTTTTGTGAGGTCATAATAAAGTTATCACAGATATGTTCATGTACATGGAACTTGATTTGAAAAAGTGTATTCAACTGAAATCAGTTATTGGTTCAAGAGACTGTAATGAATAAGTTTATGCATAAAAATTAGTGATACATACAGTGAAGTCATAGTTCCTGGGCAATGTTTTTTCTGTGTTTCTGCTCTTAATCATTGGAAGAGCATTTTCAGAATATACTAATTTTAATATTCTACATGTATTAAATCATACTCACCTGGAATTCAATGTAGAATGAAGCTTTATTAAAATACAGGGTATGTAATCTCGGTTCATTCTCTCTTCAAGGCTGTAAGCATCAGAAGACTTAATTTTTCTAAATATTTTTGGTCTTCAAATAAACTGACTTTACACATTAACTTTAATTTTAAAATGCCCTCAGTGGATTTAGAGATCTGGGTTAAGTCCTTCCTTCACTGCTTTTACAATCTTATTAATTTCAAAGAAGCTTTATATGTGTAAATGGAGAATAAATTTGACCTTTTGTTTTGAGATACAAGCTTACGGGGCAACGCTACTTGTTAATCCTCTCAAAGAAATCTTTATTCGGAATCTAGTTCCAGTGGATTACTTGCATGAATAGCAACTGCTGGATCCACCTGTGTTAAAATGTATTATATTTTAAGGTTAGTTCTTGGTGTTCCAGACTTGTTTTTATTGAGAGGGTTCTGTCACCTGCTTGAGGGTTATTTAAAATCTTAAGTTACTTCTTGTCAAAAGCTGAAACAATATATGAGGGTGTATGAACAACGCGTACTGTCACCTACCATTATGAGAGAGCAATGTTTTACTGTTAGTGCTCAACTCGTGCTTTTTTTCCGAAGTGATGAGGGACGCCGTTTCTGATTTTTTTAGTAATAAGAATGCTCCTACATAAGGAAATTTGTTTTATTTTTAAATTATTTTTTAAACTAATGAACAGTGCCTAAAGTAGGATAACATCTGTAACATCAAGGCATTTTGGAGTTAGTGTTGATGTAATATTCCTAACCTTGTCCTCTTTAGCTACTGTAGCACATATGGTATGAAGGATCACCTACTGCTCTTAAACCATTTTCTAGTACGCCGTATGTGCTGTAACACTCGGACACAATGGGGTGAATAAAACACAAGCTGGAATATCTCAATGTCCTTTTCTTTATTACTTAGAAAGCTAGAACAGTTTATTTTTTGGAAGATGAATACTACAAATAAAAGAACATATTAAAAGGAACTGGAGATCATTTAATCATACATCAAAAATATCAAGGCCGTTTAAGTGCCTTAGTCAAGTCCAGGTATATCACAGACAGCTGAGATTAATCCCTCAATTAACATTTAGTTCCATAGAATACTCCATTTATAAGATGTATTATGCATTCTAACACTGGTGAACAAGTTTGTGATTCCAAACGTGATGCTTAAAAGGCCCCAGAAATTCCATTACACTACGGAAGGAAGATGTGAGGGCATCACCAGTCTTCCAAGTCCCTGCTGTCGTGGAATGTACTGAGTAAAAATGCTCACGTTGAAAGAAGTAGACCATGTCTCATGTCAAGGTCCAGCTGGGCAAAGCTCTGAGCAACTTCAGCTGACCTTGCTTTGAGCAGGCTGTTGGACTAGAGACCTCCTGAAATTCCTTTCTAGTCTGAATTACTCTGATGTTCTATATTCCATTTTATAGAGCGGGCTTAACTGTGATAGATTTACACAAGGAGAGATATGTAAGAAATTTTCCACTGCCTGTAGAAGCAGAAATGATCTGACTCTAAAGAAGACTAACAGTGATTTAGAGAAAGTAACATCCATCTCCCATCTTCCTTGTCTTTCCCCCTAAAGCTAAGTAATACGTTGGAGAGAAAAAAGTTGGAGAGAAACATTGGTGTTCTAAAGCCAATGGCTTCATAATCTGGTTATTTTTTGAGAGATTTTCTTACATTTTCCAAGTTTTTCTTTTCTTTTTTTCTTTAAATGCACCATTTTTCAGTTTAATACTTCTGTAATGTTATTCTAAGATTTGACCAATGTGATCCAGCAGAAGCAAGAAAGCAAAAGGTATCTGAAAAATGAACTCACTGCAAATCTGCTTTCATTGTGTAAAACACTGATTTGCTTCATCATGTTTGTCAGTTGAGATAATGTAATAAAATGGAAATCTGTACATATGTGTCAGAGAGAAAATGTTTGTGCAAAATGAGGTGCTTATAGGGTATAATTCCATTTTTTGTTGTTCTTTTTATGGTTTGGCATTTCCATTACTCAGTTTCTGTTTCCTCTCTTTTCAGGAGCCTGATTCTGAATACAGCGTGTTTCAGGTAAAATTCTTTTCATAAATACAATTATTAGATAAAATCATTAGGAAGGATTTCTGATACACTGAATAATACTTGTTTTGTATCCTTAATGGCATATGAATGTTTTTCATCATTGGTGAGGCAGTACATTTGATAAGGGGAATTTAAATAGAATTTGATAGAAGTTTATTTCGCTCGTATATTTCTTATAAGTTTATTCCTATAGGTTTATTCAGCAGTTCAGTAGCTTAGTACCTTCTAAAAGTTAAACTGCATTTTATCTGGAACTGAATGACCTTCAGATGCCGATGAGATTAGGGAAAAGCTAGTGTGTATTTCACAGACAGAACAATTTATGCTCTTAGGGATCCCTTTCGTGTTTCATTACTGTGGTGTAAGGGTGGGCTGTTTCCCGTGCCCTTCCTGCTCCTACGGCTCATTCCCAATGCCTACCTTGTGTAGAGTCTGGTAGTCTTGATGATGCTTTGTGTAAGTGGTGGAAGACTGAGAGTAAGGAAGAGTAGCAGTGTGCAGGTGATGGCATCTTTTGGCTATTGCCCACAGTCAGAAGAGATTAAATGCAATGTGAAATTGCGTCTTTGAATACAGCTCACTAACATATTTTACAAGTCTCCGATTGCATTCCAATGAAGTCATGCAAGTTGTTTGCCTACAAAATGGATTCAGTGAAATACTGCCAGGTATCTTCTTGATTTTAAAGATTGCGCTTCACAAGGTAGTTGTTGCGTTCAGGGGTTTTCGCTGTGTATGGAATAAAATCTATGATAATGGGAAAGATTGTTGGAGAATGAAACTCCAACATTTCTTAGGAATGTGGGTTACCAGATTCAGAAAATACATTTAGATTTAGATTTTATCTTTTTTTTATTATTATTATTATTATTATTATTTGGTTTTTGGACTTCTTAGACACAAGAGGAAGATACTCGATTCAGTGACAAACTAGTTCTCAGGAACTAAGTGAAAAACACTTTGTCACTTTTGTTTCTGAAGTTTAGTCTTAAAAAATACTGTATCACTGTCTGTACTTACGGTATCTAAGATATTCCTTCCCTCTTTAATTACTGTTAGTTATTATAAAATGCTGGTCTGATTCTAAGTTAAGCAAGCTAAACCTGTTACTATGTTGTGAATATGTGGGTTGTCTGAAATGAGCTGTGCCTTTCTTGTTCATACTGTTTAAATGACCTTTACATTAAAATGCAAGTCATCTTCATAAACGCCAGACACGTTGCTTGTCACAAAATAAAATTATTGATCCTGCAAATCGAGAGCAGATAATATAAATGGAATCTGAGGCAACAATTTAAGCGGACAAAGTTGTGCTAAGTCAAAGTGTAAGTAATATTGTCATGTGGTTACTCAGAAATGTGTGCATTTATTTTTATGGCTTTTTGTGATTATAAGTGAGCCTTCCTCTCACTATTGTCAGTGCGGTTCTTCCAGCTTTGTGTGGCTTTTATTCATTTTAATTGAAGTTTTTCAGCTGAAGTTCTTGTGCATTAGTTTCAGATTAAACCCTTACAAGTTTTCACTGAGTGAACAGTGTACTTTCTTATGAACAGGATTGTTAAAATTTTTCTGGATAACTAAAGCTGCAACACAGAAACTAGGCTTCTTATGAGGATAAAGTAGCTCTAGAAAATACCAAGACTACTGGTACGAAGTCTTTATAGGAAGTTGAAATTACTGAGCTGTTAAGGAAGTCTTTGAACCTTGCATGAGTGTTAAGTCCCGGTCCGATTGTGATAAAAGCCACCTTTACTTTATGAAAAAAATCAAAATTTGTTGGGAAGGGTCTGTTCTAACACAGAACTGTACATCTCTCAAGTTTTCTTTTGAAAAGTAAGACAATAGCCATATGCTGGTAAAGTCTTACGTGACTTATTTATGAATAAGTAGAAATTTTTTAATGAATGCAAAGGTGTCAGAAATTTCATTTAATGCTTTTGGAAAAAAGATCTTTTTCCTACATCTCTCTTTGTATTTGTGTGTCAGTATTCGTTTCTAATTCCTTTTCCCACGCCTTAATTTTTCACATATTCAGCATAACAGTGTGCATGCATAGAAATGGTACTTTTGTTTCATATGGGTCTTGTAACTAGTAGCTAGGAATTTTGAATTGTCTTCTTGTCTCCCAAGGTAAAGGTCATCTTTCTGTAGTTTAAGTCACAAATTTGACATTTTTCTCTATCTTGCTGTTTTGATTAGAAGCACAGTAATAAGCATTGCTGCAGGCAGTACTCTAATCTACAGACTGATGTTTAATTAAGGAATAATATGAGATATTTGATTTTTTTTTGGCTGTGAAGCCTCAGATTAGAAAACTAAGACTGGAAGAGCAGCCTAAGGAATCTATTTTTCATGAGAGATATTTGTGTAATAATGACAGAGAGACATGTTGCTTTTAAAAACAAATTATCTCATGTTTGTTACTGGAAAAATCATGATACACTTATGTCTATATTAAGAACTGGCCCCGGTTTTGGCAATTGGCATAGAGAATTTGCTGCTTTCAATTTGCAGGCAAATATCATTACTATGGGCAGCTTTTCTTATCTCTACTAGGAAATTAGCCTATGTTTGGCTATGCTAAGAGCTCTAATTTCAGCATATGCCCAATATAGACATGGTTATGTTGACTTCAGACGTACATGTCTTTGAAAAAAGCAGTGTACAATCAAGCTGTTAAAAATTCATCAAACTATATGCTTCTGTAGAATAATGAAAAAGTTACGGGTGTTGAACATCTAACTGCAAATGTCAATGCTAATTAAAGGTTGTCACCCTACTACATAAGAAGAAACTAAAAGATAATAAAGCAGATCTGGATTATGTCTGTCTGGCCTGGTTTCAGATGATCCTGCCCTGTTCCTTTCTCTTCATACTTCAACAAAGGTTTCTAATCATGGTTGAACTGGCTGGCTGAATTCCTCCTTTACTTCTGCTGGGAAGAAAGCTCTTTTAAAAAGGAGAGCTAAATATTTCAACATTTTTAGATATACTTTCTTTTTGAGAGACAGTTATAAATTTGGATAGAAATATGAGGGAAGTGTAGAGGAAGGGATGGTCTGAGACAGTATGAATGAAAAGTGTCCCATTAAATGATTACTTAAATTATTAAATAAGCTTGAGATCCAGATCTTCTGCTACCTCTTATTTAAAGAACAAATGTTTCCATGTGTTTGACCTTTAGTTCTATTATGGTAGCATCAGTCTGTTTCTAATTTGAAATGTCTCCTTGGCAAATATTGAACATGCTTTTCCACCAGACTGCTGTACCCCCTGTCAGAAAAGAAACAAATCTAATTGTTTTGGCAGTGATTTTTACTCTGGAAAATTTATGATGATCTGTTCAATATCTGAAGGAAGATCAGGAATTGGTCTTGTGGCTCCCTTTATCATGGCAGCTCTATGAGTACATTACAGGCATATTAAGTTATCAAAGTGGTTGGACCTGCACATATTTTGTTGATACTTCTGTGTGGCTGCCATAATTTTTAATTTTCCCCATTGGTTTGGTGTCTCTACAGTCTACACAAAGCTTGTCACATAGGCTAGAATTATGCTTGCCTTTCCACATTGCTCATATAATCCTCCAAGACATTTAATGTAGTAATTTGTCTGTTCTGTTCGCTAACAAGTACTCCTAATAATCTTACAATCTGAGATGCTTAATCTATACATTTACGTATTTTTTACAGCTGATGCTTTGAACAAAGGATTTTTAGATTGTCTGTATCAGTACTGTATCTTTAACTGCTGGTTAAAAGATTTTCCTTCTTTCTCTGCAGATTACTTTGCATTACAGTGGTTTATTTACCTTCCTCTCCCATCCCAATTTAAATAAGGTGTCTGTCAGTGGTGGGTTTTGAACAGCACTGGTGGCTTGGGATTTTTTCAAAAGCACAAGATCTCAGAGAGTAGCCTGAGACTTAAATTAATCATAACTTTTCATGAGATATGAAGTTCTGTCCTCCAAACTCAATAACTATAGCTGTTCCTCTCTGAAAGAGTTGTCTAAAATCTTGGTCCCCTTTCCACCTCCATTAGGAAATGGATGGATATAGCAAGCTGTTTAACTCAATTATCTTACTCAAGCCTATTAAAACTGTGAAGTGGAAAAATTGCTGATTAGATTATTTACTTGGTGTCTTGAAGATTTTTTACTTTATCCTCATTCAGGCTGCCTGGAGCCTGAAAACACGAGCTTTGACAGAAATGGTGTATGTGGATGAAATCGATATGGATGAAGAAGGAATCGCAGAGATGATCCTCGATGAAAATGCCATTGCTCAAGTTGCACGTAAGAACGACTTTCACTTAAATACATTGAAACATCAAGAGTTCTTTTAGAATCATAGAATCATCTAGGTTGGAAGGGACCTTAAAGATCATCTAGTCCAACCATCAACCTAACTCTGACAAA
>JAOXNO010000041.1:46661567-46686281 GCA_028565335.1 Limnodromus scolopaceus
CTGCCCATGGCAGGGGGGTTGGAACTCGATGATCTTTAAGGTCCCTTCCAACTCAAACGATTCTATGATTCTATGATACTAAATCCTAAATTTATCTTCTGAAAATGAAATGCTTCAGATATAAGTGTTTAAATTCTCTGTCAATAAATACCACTCCACATAAGGATAATGTGCTTAACATCTTCAGGCCAGTAACTCAATCAGGAAGACCCATTACAGGATTTGTGAGACCTAGCACACAAAGCGGACGGCCGAGTACTATGGAACAGGCTATAAAAACACCTCGAACAGGTCTCACAGCTCGCCCAATCACTAGTGCTTCTGGGAGATATGGCCGGCTGGGAACGGTAAGTTGTTTGTTCTCAGAATGATGGCTCTCATGGTCACAGTTTCTGGTACAGTGGCATTGTAGGTGACTTAAAAGCTGCCTATAAACTCAAGTTTGAAGGAGGTGAGCATTTTTAATTTTTTGTTCTCAGAGTTTGTAAATGTTACTTGTTAGTTTGCTAGTCTGTTTATATAAAAAATGTATATAAATTCACAAATTCACAAAAATTCACAAAAATTCCAAATTCACAAGTTCCGTGAGATTCATTTTTATTCACTGCAGGCCATGAAAAGACGATGACACGATTTCACCATAAGTATGTTGAAACCTTCTCCGGGTTTTCCAGTTTACTACAAAACAATTGCTAATCTCTCAGCTTCTGTCACTTCATAAGTTAAGGAAAAAAAACTATACTAGGTTTTGTCCTGTTCTAGTGGCAAAATTAATAAACTGCAACTGGCACGAGTATGTGATACAAATTTAACATCCCATTAATGGCATAACATGATATCTTTTCACTGTCCTCACTATTGCAGATAAAAACTGATCTTTGTAATTCTTTCTTGAGTATTTTTTTGTTATGTATCCCAAGTGCCTTCAGTCCATCTAAGAGTTAGTCCAAGCTACACGCTTAGGCACATTATGGAAATAGTGGAGAGAGGGAAGAAAAAGGTAGTTCCAGAAGGTAATTCATGCCACCCCTTTCAGAAACTGTATGGGAGTAGGGCAAATTCCTGGCTTCCAGAAAAGATGAAATTCAGTAAGAGGAGTCTGTACTGCACAGTAGAGCAGTGCATCTACAAATGCTTTGTTTCGTTGTGGGGTTTTTGTGTATACTACTAATATTTTGAAATTTTTAAGGAAAATTGTAGAGGATCTTCCCACTTAAAAACTTCATTCTCCCCTTCAGGCTTCAATGATAACAAATCCAGATGGCCCTTTCATAAATCTGTCTCGACTGAATTTAGCAAAATATGCTCAAAAACCCAAACTGGCAAAGGTATGTAACTATTTTGGTTAATGTTGTGATATCTTTTTCTTATTTTCTGGCATCATTCTAATGTAACTGAACACGGGATTTGGGATACAAACAATGATGAACTGTGTTGTAGATGTTAAGTTCAGAAAAATGCTGTTACTTATCTGTTGACAGCACTTACCAGACTTGAATTTGAACTTATGTCTGAACAGTTTATGCTAAAAGTATAACCTACAAAAACCATTTGTATAGAATAAAATACTCCATTGGTGAATAATTTTGAACCGTGCCTATCGGAGTGGTGACGGGCAACTGAAAAAAAAAAAAGCCAGGTGGAAAAAAACCAGCAGAAGCCTGCTTAGTGTCTAGAAATGCAGTTCCGTGTACAAATAGATGGGAATCCTGGCCTAAAAATGTTCAGGTTTTTCCCTTTGATTTTATGGCATGAGTTAACACTTTTTATATAAAAAGATTTCATTTTTTGATCAGAATTCTTCATTGTAAGTTAAGGTCTTATGATTGACAGCCATTGAAATGGGGACTATCTGCCAATGGAACAGCGTTTTCCAGGTTACCTGTCCGACTTATGGGTTTCAACTCTGAGTGGAAGGGACCTTAAAGTTGTGTCATGATTTATGACTCTGTGGTCTTTCAGTTGAATCTTTCCCCAACACAACCAGTTGGTTGTATAGAAGATGTTTTCTCTGCATACGTTGTTGACAAAAAAAACTGAACTGTTGGGCTGAGACCAACAACTCATTTTGCACAAGGCATCAAACGACTCTCAGACACTCTCAGGAGCTGTATATAGGTGTAGAAACCTCGAGTTGAGAGAACCCGTGTGCATTCAGTCTATTTTGAGAAATGTAGTGGTGAACACTGTTAGAAGAGTTGCAGTACCTAATAATCTGTTAGTGGAAATTGGCTCCTCCAGTCCAGAATTTTAGTTAATAATTTTTCTTAAGTGATTAGCAAATTCCTTTGCTTTTTAAAACCTGATCTAGACTGATGTAGGGCATTGCTTTTCAATGTGGTTTTCAAAGGAAATAAATTTTGGGTGATTGCAGTGTGTTCTTCATCCTCTCCTTACATCTCTGTCCTTTGGCCTCTTAGCCAAACTAAGGCAGAGGAACAGATATCAAATATAGTAAATTCATCTGGTGAGATAATGAAAGACTTCCAGACTTACCACTGAGGGCAGTTACAAGTCAGCTCTTTATCAGTTCTGAAAAAACTGCAGGCCTTTCATCTGATTATGTCCTTGCTAGCTCTCAGCCAGTACAGACGTTACTGTAAATCCATCAGTCTGTAAAGTAGGGAGAATGTAAGAAACCTGGGAGTGATTAAGAAACACAAGACGTATCCATAAGAAACTAGGCTTAATTGTTCTCCTTGAAGACAGCTAGCTTTCAATTGTGTTTGGTTAGCTTTCAGATGATATATTTATTTTCAGCAAGAGCTCTCAGGAATGAGAAACATATATATTTTTAACAATTTTTTTTTTTTTTTAACTAGCAGTATCTGGGACAGTGGGGTAGCTCTGTCCTCCTTCAGTTTTGTATGAAAAGAGGCTAAGCCAAAAAATGTAAAGCAACAGTCATAGAAACATCCATAGGCAGCAAGTGTACTTGTCAGCATTATGAAGCTAATACATTATGACATTAACATTTCACACAGAATGTAAGATCTAAGTTTAAATTTGGAGCTATGTGGATTTATAACTTTTTTTTTCTTAAACAGACAGCATTAAGGCTAAAGCCAAACAAAGCAGGAGGTGAGACTGCAGGCTGCACTCTGTGTTAAGAGTCATTGATTAAAGTTTTAAAACTCTTTGAGCTGTTACCTCTCCCAGGTGCAAAAAGATGATAAATCTTGCAACTATTAAATTCACATAATTAGCCTGTGTTGGAATATACTCCTTCTATGTACTTCTTCCTTCTGTGTTTGCAAAGTATTCTTATCGTATCTTTTTTTAAGTTAGATTATCTCTCTTTTTGTGGCATGACTAGGTATTTCAATGTTTTGAAGTGTAGAGGAATGTGGCTTCTCTTTGACTGGCACCAGCCACGTTACACACTATTGCAGAAAACCATGTGGGAGATATATTAGGTATCACCTGTTGCCAGAGAGAGCTTCTGGTAAATCTCAGTTAGCAGCTGGTTCAGGGCATGAAACAAGAAGTTTTATCTTTTTTAGCTTTTGGATTTTTAATAGAGTTACTAACATAACTCTAGATGTTTTTATCCAAGTGAATGTTCAGTCATTTAAATCCTTTTGAAGGTCAGGGCCTGTAGAAATTCCTCGTGCCAGCCATGCAAGAAAACATCTTTTTTATCGCTTTAGATAAACTCACTTTACTGAATGCTTCCCTGTTATTGAACTAGAAGAGGAAATGTTCCACTACTACTTTATTTTCTATTATTTTGTCATTCACCAGTTGTAACCTCCCTGTCAATGTGTTTTTATTTATAATTCTTTAATGTCTTTTAATCATCTGGTAAGAGTCTTTTGTGACCAAAAGTAGGAGAAGAGTAGGTTGTGGTTTAGTTTCCTCACCAGATATTCATTAGTAATTCTCTAGTTTCCTTAAGGTAAATCTTTTAAGAATTTTGTCTAAGAAAAACTGGCAGAAGAGTCATGGAAGCCTTTAGAAGACTGACTGCTATCTTGTTCTTTATTTCTTTTTTCATGGGACAATATTTTCTTTTATTTTTTTGTAATGAATAGTAAGAATTTAGAAAAAAACTGTTCTGTTCTTTTTAAGCAATTAAGACTTGGGATTTGGGTGCAGAAAAAGATCAAGGTTCACCATAACTGAACTTTGTGTTACAGCACCCATACTACAGTTCTGGGAATAGAGGCTTCTACTCTCCATTTAGTTACCTAGTATCTTTCAACATAATTTTATTTTCTTAAAATTCCACCCCCATATTACATATACTGTTCTATATTCTAGTGCAGAACAGCTACAAGGTAGTATGACTTGCTTAGCTTTATGTAGGAGTAAATAAAGATGCATTTATATTCCGTGCATTTGTGGGTCTATGAGCAGTTCCCACAGCAGAGCTGATGCGTGTAACTTCTTTAAGCTTTGCTATTATGATAGTGTGGTAGAATTTCAGAAGCACAATATTGTTAGCATTTATCATTTAGAAATAAAAAATAAATTTTTCCTGTACAGATCCCAGAATTCTGTAGGGTTTAGAATTTTTTTTTCCCTAAGGCAAAATTTGCTCAACTTACATTCTTAATAAACCTGTGTTTAATTTAAGTAGATTTTGCACTACATAAAGACCTAACTATACATTCAAAAAGGCTTTATTATATCACTTATTGATTTTACAGTTGAAAAGTCATGATAATGGTATCAGGTTTTCAAATCTATATTTACTTTCAAATTATAGCTGCCATTTTTTTATTTAAAGTGACTTTGAGAATCAAAATAAGAGAAAAATCCACTAATCTCTTGCAGCAAATTAAGAATTAAAACACTTTCCTCTAATGACAATGTAGCACATCTATAGTTTTTGTCTATTCAAGTCTTAATTAACTGTAAGTGTCAGCAATTGTGATATATGAATGTGATTGCTTTCACAAAGAATTAATTTGTGCCTAACACAATCAAGATTCCATATTCCTCTAAAATAATATTATCAATTTTCATCTTCAAATATGACAATGTTTTAAATATTCTTCTGACAGGCATTGTTCGAATATATTTTTCACCATGAAAATGACGTAAAAAATGTGAGTAATTAATATGTTCCATTTTCAGTTTTTATTATGTATCATTTGGTTATTTCTGTCAGTATTTCTGCTAAACTAAGGATCCAGGCAGTACATCACGTCTGAATACGGAAGTGAAGCACTAAAAGTTGTTCGAGAGAGAGAAATCCTTCCTTAAAGGTGTGGTAATCAGGGATGATAATTTGCAAATACCAAGGTAGGGATTGTTTTCTTTTTTGAGAAGTAAAGCATTCTAATGCTTATAGCTAGGTCCCTTTTCTATCAACATGATAAGATCCCTGGATCTCATGATTTCATGTTAACGGGATGTGCTGGAGCCTGAGCAGTAGCTGAAACCGTATGTCAGGTAGTTGAGCTGCCTGGAGAGTTCCGAGTTCCTGAGGCCTGAGTGTAAGCAGTAAGTTATGGAAGACTGTCCGTTAACAAAAGGTGGTGAAGATACCTGACAAAATAGTTAGTGATTGAATTGAACATCATTTGGCATTTTTAGCTACTGAGAGGATTGTTTATTCATTTGGATGAATAGGAAGGAAAGGTGTTTGGTGAAACTGCAAAAAAAAGAATGAGTAGGATTTGGACACTTTTTCTAGAATTTTAATTGCATAGTGTTAAGGTGGTTTGTGGCCTCAAGAGGAAGATTATATTATCCATATGATTGTGTATAAATGATTTTCTATTACATTTATTCTCCAGAAGTTTTCCTAACTATACTGCTTCCCTTTTACCCCATTCGAAATTTTTTTTCTGTGGTTCTTCATACGTTACTGCACTGAATGGGTAACATCAAGTTTGAGTACATATTGTTTAATCTTTCAGTAATAATAAAGGTTGCAGAACTTTTTTGGTAGTTCACCCAGAGAAATAATTAG
This sequence comes from Limnodromus scolopaceus, assembly GCA_028565335.1. Lineage (NCBI taxonomy): Eukaryota > Metazoa > Chordata > Aves > Charadriiformes > Scolopacidae > Limnodromus > Limnodromus scolopaceus. The sequence continues at coordinate 46,667,491 of JAOXNO010000041.1, forward strand.
TTAATTCAATGAATAAAGTGTCAAAATATTTCACTACTATGTTAAATATATGCAGCCGGTTGAAATGCAGTCAAAATTTCTGCCTGAAGTTTGCTTGAAGGAACTATTTGTATCCATAATGCAGAGCTGACCAAACAGTTACTGGATTTCCTGCAATACTACTAACTGGTGTGTGATTAGATCTGAAGTTAAACTCTCCAGTTAATCAATTGTGTTAATCAATTAACTCAATCCAGTTAAACAACAAAAATATTTTGTTGTGGTTGACATAGATCAGAACCATTTCCAAATGTACTGCTATGTGAAGCTTTTTAATCTAGTATCAAATGATTATAGTTGTACCCTGTCAATTTATTGCATAGCATTCTTTTAAGAGGATTGAATTGCAGTGCACTATTAATCCAAAATACGGTTGGAACAGTAAATGCAAGTGTCAGAAATGTCAGAGAGAATAGACATTTACATATGTCTACATTACATATTTACATATTTTGATACTGAATGTGAGGAAAATACCTAGGGTTTATGCCACTAATAATTAAAATTTATGTTATTTGTTACTGGGAACTCTGATCACCTACAGTAAAAGGGTAACTTGGTAAGATGCCACATGTGCCTGTGACCTACACTTTAAGGACATGCAGGATCTCTAGGCTAGACAGATCATTTCATATGATGCAAGGAATTTTCCAAGCGCTCCAGAAAAAAGTTGTAAGGTGTTTTTGCACTGTGCTGCGTGTAATTTGAAATCCTTGCTGAGAATCCTGAATCGCTGTCTTGCAGGAAGAGTTTTGCCTGTGGATTTTTATGTACCCTAGCTATTTGAATAAATATCCATAAGCAAAGAAGTGTCAGCTTAGTCACCACTGTTCATTGTGTAATGAGAGGGAAGATCAACATGTTTGGTTAATGATGGCATCTTGTAAGGAAAAAAAAATAATTGTTTCACACGTTCACAGTATGGGGTGCCTTTATAATGTAATGTTTGTCTCTAAAAAGATTTTTTTTTTTCTGACCTTTCAGTTTGCTTTCTCTTGTTTGTTTTCTTTCCTCTTTTCTTCTGCACTTCCTACACCATTTTCAATATAATTCCATTCTCCAAACTGTCCTCCTTTCCTGTTGAACCTTATCTGCATGATTTTTTCTTAAACAAACAAAAAAAAACCAAATACTTTAACTTCTGTTTAAACTTGACTGCATCACTGTTTATTCACTAATTGCTTCATCCTGAAAAGAATTAGGTCGCTTAGGATTCAGCAGAGAAACAACACATTATGTGAACTGTTTAAAAGTTGATGTGGATCTTTCTTGATCACCCACTAGAACATTCACTGACATCTCTTCCATCTTTGTATTACCTGCTACTGCGTGATGTTCATATTCTTAAAAAAACCCCAAGACTAATCACTTTTCTGCATGAGATGAAACGAAAGAGTTTGGAAGCCTGGGAAATTGGGTGAAGTTTATTACTGTATAGACTGAAAAGCCTCTTCTTGTGGACTTTGGGTAGAATTGGAAGACCAGTTCCTGCAGTTTTGCAAATAAAACACCAAAATAGTAGTGAGAATGTCCTTCCTTTGTCACTGTGCTGATCTGGAACACTCTGTCCTGTTCTCAACTGCATTATTATTTAAGAAGCAAAGGCAGTTTTATTATTTGTCTTCTGTTTAGTATTCAGCCAGTATATAGAAAGAAAAAAAAAAAAGGCTCAGCAATTTCAGTTGAGAAAAATCATTAATCAGCGTGCATTCAACTGGACAAATAATGCCAGGAACTTGGTTCAAATTAAAAGTAAATACATCTGTAATCTGTCAATTATCAGAAATGTGGGGATGCAAAGAGAGAAGCGCTGAGGTTTTTCAGCAGTTGAAAATGTATTCAGAAGTCTTTCATCTTACATAATGAAAAATTAGACACTTTTCTGAACAAATTACTGTTACCCTACTCATGTTCTTGATTTGTTTCGTTTTTAACACATATACTTAATTACTAACCTTAGGTACCCCTTGAGCTATTTCTAAAAGCCCTTTTATGGGCTAAATGCTTTAAGAGCAGGGAAATGTAAAAGACTTGTCCAGAAGGAATTCAGTTGCTGCTTTTTTTCAGCAACAGACCGTGACTTCATATTCTGCCATTAGTCACAGGTGGGTACTGATGACAAGACGCTTTGTCCCGAGAAAGAAAAATGAATGTGCAATATATACTTGAGGCCAGAAGTTATGACCTCTGATATTTCCTTAGTTCTTTCTAGTACTCTGACACTTATACTCTCTGATAGAAATCTATTTATAATGGAATTATGTTAGATTTACAAACTATAGAAGTCCAGGAGGCATTCACCAAAAGCAATTTTGCTAAACTCACTTTGGCTAATGTAATTTACTCAGCTATCTTATAGCCTATCCTGTGTTGATTTGGCTACAAATATGACTTTAGTCAATAACTTTTGCTGGGAGAATTACTGCCGTTCAACAGCACGTGAAAGAAGCAGCAGACACTTGTTATTGTTTCCATCTGTCTCATTTCTTGGTGCATACAATACTGTGTATGAAATTACTAAGTTTCAAACAAATGTATGTTTACCAGTTTAATTTTGCAATACCATAGTAAATTACCACAGCCTAACAAGCTCTTTTGTACTGAGTTACAGCTGATGAACAATTTGGAAGTCTTAGTTATAGTACAGTTTAGCTAAGGAAAGTAATGGTAAAAAATGAATCTCAGAATCATGCTAAATAGAGTTACAATTAAAGAATCTACATTCTTTTTCATTTAAAAAGAGCTCTGATGCATTTTTTGTGAACAACTTTTTTTTTTTTTTTCTTAAACAGGAAACCCAGTATTAGGGAGGTTTATTCTTTTTATTTACAAAAATATAAGAACTGAGAGTAAAATAAATTTGTTCTGAAAGGTTTCCCAGGGCTAATACTGTAATTGTATTACAGCATTGTTACTGCATGTGTAACTATGCTAAGTGCTCCATAGAGTAGCAATTTCAGCTGACCAGCATTTCCAGATGATGAATTATATCCTAAAGTTTATTAAACTTTTAATCAGTGGGGGCTATTTTTTTGATACATACGTTAGAAGCAAAAATCCTTAAAAGGACATCCCAGTATCTGCCAATCCACAGTCTGTGCCGGTTTTCCCTTTTAGTTATTAATATAGACTGTACGAACACTCAGCAATGCACAGGAGTGCAGGACATAATACTTCACTACTGCTATTATAGATTGGTTTTAAATTATCGTGCTGGGCAGACTGAATATTGATTTGCACCTAAACTGTTCAATTAAAAAAAAAATTCGAGCAAACTGGAATTGAAATATGCCAGCAGTTGGTATAGACATGGCAAGGTGAAGGCTTGGACTTTAATGAATTTACTAACATTTCAAAGGCCACATTGTCAAAAGATTTGGTTGTCATACCAGCAGAAAGTTGACATTGATATTCACAAAGCCTTTTCAGGCAAACGCTTTCTAGAAAATGTTGGTAACGTTTGTGGTATTTTTGGATTAAAGTTTTTTGTGATCACTTGTAAAGTGTCAGAAACAGGATTTTCCTATTCTTTTCTTACTCCCTTAATAGGGAAGTACAAAAACATGACTTAATTACAGAAACTAACTTCAAAATGGAGTCGTGCTTTGTTTCTTGATGTCGGTGATAAGATCCCAGTAAGAGTTGAGGATCTGCACCAAGATAAACTGCTGATGTTAGTGTCTACTAAGCCTGAAGCAGTCTTAGCTCCCGCTTTCCAATAGTAGCCAGAATTGTTGGCCTTGCATAACATAGTTATCAGAAATAATTAGGGTACCGCAAAGAAAGCTGAATGTGTTGCTGCAGAAGGGATCGTTTTGTTGAAATGCAGTCCTTCTTTTTGAATACTTGTCATCACACCAAGGAACGCTCTTTGAAGCAGGTTATTTGCGGTATGAACCTTACTCGCTTTAAGTGGCTGCTCATGCTGCATTGGAAGCTTTGATAGGTTCTGGGCCAAAATGGAATTTTAAAAAAAGGAACACTAACAATTGCTTCTTCAGTAGGTTTTGGTACAGAACACACATCTATTTGTTTTAACAGACATGTTGAAATTAGAGCTAAAACATGAAAAGCCAAAGATTCTGTCTATGGTGGCTGATGGTAGCACGTTGATTAGGATACCAACTTTTCCAATATACCAGATAAAAATTATTTTAGACCTTCACCCTCTTCAATAGTATCTTGAATATTTATCTATTTTTCCTATCTGTCATAAAATAATGATTTACATCACAGACTTTTTAAAGGAAGAAGTATTTCTTACTGTACACATTTAAGAGTTCCCAGAAGTGGAGGCAACCTGATATGAGATGACCATTTCTACAATATTTCAAACTGGCTGAACTGATTTCTTTATTTTAGTATGTATTTACTTGTTTTTAACAGCTTATATTGCACAAGGATGGGAAGCTTGGAAAAAGTATGTCAGCTTATACAAATACTCTGTGTGTTCTGAAGCAGCACTTCAATAGTCTCGTCATATTAATTTTATACTTTCTCCTTGAATTACTAGAAGCTGTTTGGATGGCACGTTCTTATAGAGATAAATTATCCTTTTGGCTACTTAGTGCACTAAGATATAAAAATAGTTAAACATAAAGCAGTGTCTCCACCACAAGTTTACCAGGACTTATTGTTCCAAAATTTTCTCTTTACAAAAATCTTTACGTTGTTCACTTCATGTTCTTTTTCTTTGTATAAACGGTGAAGGTATTAATGTTAAGATGATGGGTTTGTTTTGGAAGGCTCTGGATTTGGCAGCCCTTGCCACTGAGCACGCACAATTCAAGGACTGGTGGTGGAAAGTCCAGATTGGGAAGTGCTACTATAGGTAAGCTGCTGTTGTTTTTTTGTGTGATCAGTGAGTACGAGTGCCGGACCTGAACTGCTGGGTGTATTCTGCAATGCTGAACGCTGAGAAACAGTTCAGTATGTATTTAGTTGGAGAGAGCTGTGCTTACACTTAAATATCTGTTAAATATACAAAGAGATTATGTTCAACTGCTTGAGGTAAAGACATCAACATTGAGTACCTTTAATTAAGTGAATTAGTTACATCTTCCCCTTTGTTGATGTGTTTCAAAGTTATTGTTTGAAAGGTCTGTAAATAAATGCCAAGAACTGTTGTGAAAACACAAAGTGAGTATTACAATATTAGCTTGAGAAATTAACTGTCAATGAGGGAGGGAATCCTGGTAGATAGCACACTTTCCATGTGCCAGCAATGTGCCCTTGTTGCCAGGAGGGCCAATGGAATCCTGGGCTGCATAGGAAAGAGTGTGGCCAGTGGGTCGAAGGAGGTCATTCTCCTTCTCTACTCTACACTGGTGAGGCCACAACTGGAATAGTGCATCCAGTTCTGGGCCCCCCAGTTCAAGAGGGACGGGGAACTACTGGAGAGAGTCCATCGTAGGGCAATGAAGATGATTAAGGGATTGGAGCACCTCCCTTATGGGGAAAGGCTCAAGGAACTGGGACTCTTTAGCCTGAACAAGTGAAGGCTGAGGGGAAACCTTATTTATGTTTAGAAGTATCTAAAGGGTGGGTTGAAGGATGTTGGAGCCGGACTCTTTTCAGTGGTTTCCAGCGATAGGACAAGGGGCAACGGGCTCAAGCTGGAACATAGGAAGTTCCACTCAAACATGAGGAAAAACTTCTTTACAGTGAGGGTGATGGAGGCCTGGAACAGGCTGCTCAGGGAGGTCGTGGAGTCCCCTTCTCTGGAGATCTTCAAGACCTGCCTGGATGCCGTCCTGAGTGATGTGCTCTAGGCGTTCCTGCTTTAGCAGGGGAGTTGGACTGGATGATCTCTAGAGGTCCCTTCCAACTCTGACAATTCTGTGATTCTGAGGGCTTCAGAGTGATGAAATAGTAAAAATTTAAATATTCATGTTAGACACTTTCTGCCAGAGATACATTGCCCCAGAAGTACCAGTTCCAAAGATGCCAAGGCCTCAGGGCTGGCACCCCGTATCGGAACATCTGACACCAATGACTTTGGGGTACCCTGACCCTGCAGCGCTGTGTCTCTGAGGGAAGAGCGGCGACAGCAGGGAGGAGAGCTGCTTGCAAGCAGCTTAAAGTGGTTGCTGAGGACCCGGCTATGATTGTAACAGCCAGTTCTACCAAACCAGGTGAAAATCCTCCTGATTGCAGCCCTGCTTCCCATAAATCAAACAAGTACTGAGACAGCTCCCCCTTTCATTCTCTATAGCGTGATTGCCCCATGAATGTAAAACATATGGATACCGTAATGGTTGTTAAAAAACTGAAGCATCATCTGCAGTCCTTACAGTTCTGTAAGCAGTTCTTATATGAATGGGCTGATAATACAAAGCAGTTAGCCCTTTAAAATTCTATGTTGTAACTTGGCTTGAAACTATTGCTTCTTTTTAGATGCCCAAACCGATGAAATTCTTCACTATCCTTATCCTTTATTTGTCATTCTTTAAAAGATTAGACTGGTTTGGGGTGGTTTTTTTGAGCTTAGAAGTCATTCATCACCTTCAGGATTTTTATGAATAGTGTTACAGAGACTAAAGCATCCAAGCCAGTATGTGTACCTCCAGGATTCAAAATTCCCTTATGTCCCCATTGGCTGTGTTTCTGTGTTTTGGCTGACTTGTTCTGCCTGTGTTTTGTGTTTCTTCACCAAGTATATGTGTTCTTTGGCTGAAGAAAACAAAAGGTAATTTGCATACGATAAAGTGTACCTTTTTGTTGTTGTTGAAATGGTACAATCCACTTAATTTTGTAGTCTATATAGCATTTATAGGTGACTGCAAAAATTCTACAGTAGTACTGCAAAACAAATGCTTTTGAGATGAAACAGACTTCTGTGAGGTTCATGTGCCATGTACTGCCCCCTCCCAAGTGATCTGCTTGGATGGTCTTAAGCTGTGGTGCTGTTTACAATACAGCATGGTTTCAACACTCAAAGATTTTTAATATCAGCAACAGAAGTTTCACCATTTCCCATACGAAACTAGGAGAAAGTGTTTCATAGATGATTAAGCATTCCCTAAACTTTACAGTGGAAAGTTCCTACATGTTCTTTGTCATGAGTGAGGAAATTCTTCTCCAAAGCCATGTGGGTAGAGGTTGAGGCGTGACTTTAATTGCTTATTTTTTACTGTGCAGTCGAAGAGCAGGAAGTGTCCTGTGAATACAAGTACACCATTATTCAGGTAGCACCAAAAAGCTGCATGTACAAAAGGGGACCAAATTTCATGAATTTGCCTTTTTCATAGTTTTGAATGGTTGTCTTTGTAACCTTAATATATTTAACAGCATGGTTTTTGCTAATGTGCACACAACTACATGACCTTAAACTATGCTTTTGGACAGTTCATGTTTGGCTTAATGTGTACTGCTTCATTATTTTAATAAGCTTTAAAAAAAAAGAAAGAAACCACGAACAAATACTTTCTCTATCGCTTGTCTCTTTAGGTTAGGATTATATCGTGAAGCCGAAAAGCAATTTAAGTCAGCTCTCAAGCAACAGGACATGGTTGATACAATCTTGTATTTGGCAAAAGTAAGTCGTAGGTTTGCTTGTTTAAGAATGACGTGAAATTCCAGACTCTCCCTTAGAAGTCCATACACCAGAATAGCTGAGTATTGAGCTTGATACACCATTAAGTTTAATCGCGTGTGATCTCCATACAGACCTGAGGCAACACACACCAACAGCTGAAATTGAAGTCTGTAGTTGACAAAAAGACTTTGGAGCTTCCAGATTTTACATAAAGTAAAATAAAAATCTCCTATGTTACTGTATTCTTTGCTCTAAACTGCAATGAGGATTATATAGCTAAAGAGGTACTGGAGTTCCAGTATGAAGAATGATGTAGCTATGTATGGTCTCCTAGGAAACTAATGCAATAACTCAGTAAGTGAAGAGTGAAGCACAAAATCCTCGTTTCACATGCAAAATCAAAACAAAGTGAGCTTAAAGGTAGCAGTCGAAGACCTTGAAACAGAGACTGTTCTGTCAAAATAAAGGCATTAAAAGCTTTAAAGGAACAAATGCCACAACTAAGCCTAAGAAAGACTTGTTTACCAGGGTACACATCAGATTCTAAACATTTCCCAAGACATTCAAGAAAAGGTGGCCTGTGAGAAACTAAAACTACATTTTTCTTCCTCTTGTCATAGAAGGAGATTCATTCAGCTGCTCTTTATCAGCTCCCTTTAAGCCAGCTGTCTCAGGCCTATCCAAAAGTCATCACTACTAGTGGATAATTCAGATATTCTTATTGTGATACTTGCTTTACCTTTCCATTTCTTCAGCAATTACATTTTGTATTTAAGTGATAATCATTGCCATCTGGAGACTTGTCTTCAATACAGCAGTTGGGGTTAGTTTACTCAACTGAGCTTAGTAATTCTGGATTTCTGTCACTACCAGGAGTCATTCTGCAAAACACATGAGCTACACAAAGTGATTAAATTGGCAGAGTAATTGAATTAACAAACAGTGATTCGTTACAGGAGATATGCATCCCCCCTAACATCGTTACTAGTTCAAGTAGGAGTTGCATTTGAACTTCCACCTCCCACTCCATAGACCAGCTCGGTCGAGTATAAAGCATCGCACAACATGAGTGAGCGACTGTGGGTGGACAGGCAATAGAGTAGGGCACTGAGATACAGCTCAGTGTGACAGCGCTGAAAAGATAAGACTTGAGTTAAGCAGCCATTAAAATAGAAATAGGATTGCGTCAAGTTCTGTGCAAACAGACCAGTGCTACAGTGCCAGTTAGTTTTCTGTTTATATCCATTATTACAACAGCTATCTCTCTTTTTTAAAGTATTTTCCTTAAAGTTACCTCTTCCTGGAAATGTAATTTGTGAAAGATAAAAGACCAAAAGAAAACTGAAAAAGTAAAGAGTCTTTAAAGGAGTCGGGGCTGCTGAGAACCTACAAAGTATTTCATGATCCAGAAGAACTGGAAATGGGGTATTTTTACCAGAGATAAGAGAGATACCAAAAAGGAAATGGAGCCATTCTGCATTTAGCATCTAAAACTCAACGGCTATAGCTCTCGTACTCTTAAAGAGCAGGTCTCCCCAAAGCAGCTCTGAGCATACGGAAATGGTTTCACCTGTCTTTTAATTTCTTTTGCCCCGTATCTGGACATCAGCTCCACTGTCTGCAGAGATGTTGGACGGTGTGATACGCCCCTGGGTATGGGAATCAGGTAGTAGGGTACTGTGGCTGTGCTGCCTGGGCATAATTCTCGCACAGAGCATCTGTAGCGAGTGCACCTCCAGATGAAGCAACAGAGCAGACTTGAGTCATAATGCCCAGAAAACATACTTCATAAACAAACATAAAAAGATAAAAAAGGAGCAGTTCTAGTGGAGTTTCCTCTCCTCCATTTTCCACATTTTTTGCCCTAAGAATATGAAGAGAGCTGTGCTTCATAGCTAGATCATGTAAAAAAGCAAGCAAGCAAACAAACAAAACAACAGCTAATTAAAATCTTCTCTCAGAAACAAATAAAATATGAAATTATTTGTAGATGTGCAAGCGTGCACTGGCTTACTACACATATTTAGGATAAATTGTACAAGTCACATACATAGGGGATAGTTAGGAGTAAAACAACCAGCCAATGTTCTTCTTAATTAAGAAGTCATACCCAGCTATATCATGTATTTTCCTTCATATCTGTATTTTCCACTGAAACTCTACAGAGTAATTTAGTTGTAGAAAACTGTTGCTAGAAGAAAATAAGGACGATGACAGTCACAGTGGAGACAATTATTTAAAGTTTAAAATTTAATGCAGACATAAAATTAATCAGAAAGTATACTACATGGTTTATAAAAGAAAAACTGTAGCAAATTACTTGAAGGCTGTTTTAGATACAGCGACCTGCCCAGATAGAGGGCATTAGGAATAAACTGTGGATTTAAAGCATATTCATTGGAGGTATCATTAGTGCAGTTCTAGTCTACCAAGTACCACACCCCACAAAAACCCCCAAACCCTCACTCTTTTATTGCTTTTCACAAGAAGGAATTAGTTTTCTAGCTTAATACAGGAAGCACAAGTGACATTAGCAAAATGACTAGAAAAAAATTGCCCGTTTTTTTTTTTTTTTTTTGCCAGTGATCAACTTGAGATGGCAGTCCCATTACTAGGAAGGCACTCACAGTCAGCAGCTCTTTGACAGTTAAGAATGTCACTTGAGTGGTCATAGGAAAGAATTCTTTGCAAATGTCTACAGCAGTATATATCTATAGGAATACAAATAAAGGACTTAGGAATTTAATTAGTATTTTTATTGCTGGCTCTTAAAAGTCCATGAAGGTCAAGGGCAGAAGCAGAAAAACGTGTTCAGAGGTTTCTCCGGTGTTCACTTAACGTTGATATTTTTCTTACATAGCATCACAAAATGTTTGTGTCAGGATACCAGTCACAGATTCTTTCCCTTTTTAAGTCATATGAAGTATTATCACCATTTAATGTAATATTTCTCCAACAGGAGCACTCAAAACAGTTTTCTGCTCAGTGAGAGTTTAATCACTCCAGCCATTTAGTTTCCCAAAGTCGGTGTGCAGGGCTTTTTCCTTTGCTGTAGCTGTGGTTACCATACCCCCCAGCAGGAGGGCTTTACAGCTGCAGAGGTCGTCTCCATCAACACGTGGATGTCCTCCATCCAATCCTCACATGTTATCCACGTCACACATTGTCATAATCAACATGGAAGCCAAACTCACAGACACCAAACTGCCCTCTTTCTGCTGCGGGATTTTTATTGTTTGTGACAGGGGAGGTTGGCAGAGCAGGAAGGAAATTGGAACGTGTCACTGCTCTGTGCGGTGCGGTCTTACTTCACTAAGTAAAATAGTTTGGTATTCCAGCACTATCAACCTGAAGATCCAATTATTTCAAGCCTAAACATAAGTTTGAAAAAATATAATAAACAGGAAAATATTCAAGGTGATACCTTTACCTCAGTGTCAGAGTATGTTATTTTGGCATGATAATAAATAACAAGATACTTTTTTGGTTCATTAGTAATGTCCTGATGAATTAATAATGTTTAGATGATATGCATGCAAATTTAATTACCTTAATTAGTCTATTTTATCTTCATTACAGAGATTTATTCAGTATTCACTCTATTATTTTCCAAGTATTCTTCACTATATCACCTTATTGTTTACTGTATAAAGTGAGGTGTCATCCCTTTTATTTATCTGTCTTGTTAAGCAGCAGTACAAGTATAAAAGTCAGACATTTGACATTTATATACACTTTTTATTTGCTTAGGTGTATGTGCGCTTGGATCAGCCTGTAACGGCTTTGAACCTTTTCAAGCAAGGGTTAGATCGATTTCGTGGAGAAGTGACTCTTATTTGTGGAATTGCCAGAATCTATGAGGTATGGACTCACTGTGCAGTTATTATTGTGGCCAAGGTTAGCTGCCTGAGCAAAAAAAAAAAGGAGCCAACAGTTGAATGTAACTGTAGGGTCATCAAAAATTAACTATGCTGATTTTCAGTGTCACTAATGCAAAACAGGTAACATTGCACAAAGATATAAAAGTAATGTCAGGGGAGCCTTGCAGATATATTTGTTTAAATGGTTAATCGTACAAGTAGGATTCTGTAGACCCTTTAAGAAAGTCCACGTTAAGTCAAGTGGTCCAGATATTGTCCGTGTAACTCAGTCTAGTTTATATGTTTCATCGTACTAAAACTGCTGGAGTCCCTGGCAGCCTGCTAGCGGGATTCAACAGCAAAACGGTCTCTTCATCAGTGTTGTTCTTATTACCACTATGTCTTACTGTTCATTTATTAAGCCAGTGAGAACACTGGAATGTGAATGTTTCGTAGTTTTGGAAGTAGATGTTATTTTAAGTAGGATTAGTTTTAAGGTAGTTTCCCTTTAGCTTGGTAACCATGTATTTTGAAAGTGTGTATTTTCATGTCAGACAGTGGACTTATACTGGTTTTCACTGAAAGTTGGTAGTGATGCTATTCCAGAAAAAATGTTTTAAAGTCATGAATTTATTTTTTTGGGTCTACATTCATACTTGGCATTCTTTCCTGTTCTCATCATTCTCATCTAACCCCTAAGCATTAATCCATTTTCATATTAAATCCTTTTTGTCCTTCAGCAAGGAAGAAAACAGCTGCATAATTTTTGGAGGCTTTTCTTTCTGAATTGTTAAACAGTTTTTAATATGGATATTTTGCAGAACCATACATAGCATTGCATAACCCTCTAAGGAATTATTAAAAAGCAGCATATAGTTGACAGAGTCGAGTTTTGCACTGACACCTGAGTGCAGGATTATAGCTTCATTAGCAAAGATTTGTACTGCAGCATAGTGCTGTCCTCATTACAGGGCCTCACAGGTGGAATATATGCATCAGGCATCTCAATCAGAGCTTTTCTTCTCTGACACTACCTTTTGACAGTAGGAAGAGTTGTAGACCTTTTCTGGTTTAAAAAAAAAACACATTATTTTTAAAGGGACTGCTTTAAGTCCTGTTTCTTTTAATCACAGGAAATACATTTTTTCATAGCTAAATGTGCTGCTGGGGTTCAATAAAAGTGTATTCTGTAGTCATACCTACAGGTACAGGTAGAAATCACTCCTCTCCAAACACAGAAATGTGTTTTGATCTTTTGTTTTCTTCTGATACAGGGTAGAGTCTCTGGTGACTTGCAGTCCTCAGAAGGAGTGTGATGTTGTTCACAGCAATGAGTTCACCCTAATTCACCTCCCAAGTAGCATACATCCAAGCATATATTTTTATACAATATAGTTCTCTTAACTGGCTTATCCTAGCTCGTACAAGTTTTGCTAATAAATTCATTATTCCTGTTTTCAAAGACATGTAGTAATGCTTCATACACAGATATATTCTCATTTGGGTTCAGAGCAATTAATGAATTGACGTAAAAAGCATTGAAAGTAATTGAGGCATTGACTGGGGTCAATGCCTCAATTGTACTGTATGTTACCATACTTGGAAACCAGCTTCACAGTACTGTGTATCACAAGCAAATGCTTATTGCGCATGCTAAACTTCTGACCTGTCTCTTTTTCCAAAAAATAAAAAACAAATTATTTTTATAGCTATGGCATAGAGTTAATGACAGGTACAGCTAGCACTGATAAATTAATATGCATTCTTCCCGTGCATGTGTGTGTTGCATGTGAAGATGCCAGTCAGTGATGTTGCATTGTACGATCAGAGAACTGTAAGAGCATACATAATTAATCTCATTTAAGTACTGTACAGGGCATAGATAAAGCACTCAGTAAGTAGATCGACATTTTAGTAAGTCTTATGATAAAAATCAGTAAAAAAAAAATGTAGAATTAATCTGAATTTTTTCCAATTGTATAGGAAATGAACAATATCTCCTTGGCTGCAGAGTACTATAAAGATGTTTTAAAACAAGATAATACTCATGTGGAAGCCATTGCCTGCATTGGCAGCAACCACTTCTATTCAGACCAGCCCGAGATAGCTCTGCGGTTCTATAGGTATCGACACTTGTGGGGAGGGAGGGGGAACGGAAATGTGTGGGAGGGTAATATAAAGGGTTTATTTTTGTAATGCTTGTAGCAAAAAAAGAACATGAGGAGATTGGCATGGGAGGATGATTGAGCATTTCGACAAGTATCAGCATAAAATCAGCATTCCAACTTCTGTATCTTCTCGGCTAGTGGTAATTACAGCTCCCTTTTAAAACCTTGTCATCATCACATGTGGAGTGTGTAGAAGTGTCAAAAAAGATTATCAAAACAGTCATTATTTGATTAATAAACAAGAAATGATCTTTCACAGCATGAGACAGTTTGAGAACACTGGACCTTAGTCTCAGCTTCAGTTGCATTCAGAGGGCACTGAATTCATTAGAGCAGTCTTTGAAAAACTCCACCTGAAGTCATGAGCAATTGTGACTACAAAATCCCTTATTTGAACATGGGCTGGGGTTCCCTCATGTTTTCCTGAAAGCAATAAAAAGATAGTGTTAAATGCTGCGGCTTGCTTTTTATTTCAATACAGGCAGAGTGCAAAGGAGCCTGACTCATGTTCTTATGTCTAAGAGCAGGTTAAGTCCATATAAGCCCCACCATCTCATTTCTGTTGGACCTGAGCTATTTTATGCTTTAGGTTCAGAAACTCACAGTCACACCGCAGGCACCATCCCTCTTTTTTCCCTGGCCCCCTTAGCATATGTTTTTCTTATAAATATTAATCAACAGAATTTTTATGAAACATCTTCACTCTAAAAGACACATTAAACAACATCCATTTGAATCAAGTCTTAGTTATGCTTCAAATGTAAACTCAATGTAGATTCACATACTAGATGTACTGATTAGAGACGGGAATCAAGCAAAAAATTGAAGTCTGAAGAGTTATAAACAGTAACTGCAATAAATTACAGCTTGATTGAGGTTGAGGGATTGGAAAGAGGATATAGAGAAAGCATGTGCGGCTCTGTCTTAAAGTCAGATCATGTGGGACAGTCGAAAAGACAGAAGTTATCTCATTTACTCGAAGACTGTTTTGCAGAGCTTCGATTCTGCTAATCAAAAGTGCCCTTCATGAAACCTTTACCAAGTGTAAGACTCTAGCACTTGGTTATTGCACCCTCTCAGAATAGAGAGAAAGAAGGAGAGAACTTTGTCATTTAGAATAGAACTCCTCTTTGAAATTAATCTAAAAAAATAAACAAATATTTTATTTCATTCTAGACGGCTCCTGCAGATGGGTGTTTATAACTGCCAACTTTTTAACAATCTGGGCCTCTGTTGCTTCTATGCCCAGCAATATGATATGACACTCTCTTCATTTGAACGTGCACTGTTTTTGGCTGAAAATGAGGAGGAGACAGCAGATGTGTGGTACAACTTGGGACACGTGGCTGTGGTATGAAAAATATTAACATTTCTGAATAAATGCAATTTCATAGAAACTGGAGAAAGAGTAGCTAGGAAGGATTCATTGCCCTGCTTTGAAATATGAAACCCAATAGTGTACAGGATGAAGTGCAGTACAGATTAAAGGTTTATTTGAACTTCAGTAGAGAGGAAAAGACAAAATAAAAAAGTTCTGTACATCTTCAGAGAATGTGGCTTCCTCCTGCTTAAGATGTTTCCTTCCCACTGTCTTTAACTTTCCCTTCTTTCTAAAAAAATTGCAACAAGTGCCAGCCCTTGAAGGCTTTTGCTGCAATACAAACTAATTTGACAAAAAAATTTAATTAAAGATATTTTTCTCTGAGCTGTTACTTATGTTAGATGGAGCATTAGATTGATTTTGTTGTCATAAAAATATGTATTGAGCAGCACGTAGAAGACTCTAAAGCACTATGTATGTCATACTTGAGAAGGCATGTTCTCTCTTATAGACAGCTATAGAAATATTGTGTAATTGTGTGATAACATTTGTTTAATTTCTACACTAATTTGTATTCATTGCCGATTTTTGCAGATGTTCTTCCAGAAGTTGTGTTAGATTTCTGTGTAGCTGCTCAGAATAAGGTTACTGAATAAAGTTCTTGATAGCTTTCTAATATGAGTTGTCTTCAAATGCTGATTATGATTTAACTTAAGTCAGAGAGAAACTCAACTCTTCATCTTGATTGTATTGCAGTTAGGATAAACACAATGATTATACGTTTGAGCTGATGTGCTTATATTTTTTAGCATTTGTCACTTAATGTTTAACTTGTATCAGTATTGGTCATAACACTAGAGCATTAAAGAGTAGTCAGCTGCTCCACAGAAAAAAGAAGACATTCCGAATTTCCAAAATTGCAAAGAAAATAATCTCCCTTAATTTTTGTCCTCTAAAAACTAGGCTTATATGTAATTTTTTTAAAAATCTGTGTAGAGACAGAGAAACAAGATGACTTCCCCTTTGGAGACATCTCTTGTTTTTCTTACCCTACTGTAGACGGTAGCAGCTAGTGTAGTCTTTAGATGATACTTAAGTCATCTAAAAGTTAAATTAGATGAAGTGATTATCACTTGGAGAGTGGAAGTTTGTGCTGGAGAGAAACGATTCTGTCTGGAGGAATAATAAGAAGCAAATGTGAGGGTCTGGGAAGAAAGCCCATATGGTTTTGATCAGCGTGTTTTTATTGTAGTTTGCATTCAATGGTAGTGCATATGGGTGAAAAGATACTCCAGACAACAACCCAGATGCATTTTGTTTCCAGTCTTTTCCCAAATTAAAATACAATCTTACTTTTAGGGGATAGGAGACCTGAATCTGGCTTACCAGTGTTTCAAACTAACGTTAGTCAACAATAACGACTACGCGGAAGCTTACAACAACTTGGCTGTGCTGGAAATGCAAAAAGGTCACACTGAGCAGGTTGGTGGCTTCCTTTGGCCCTTTTGTACCTAAGAAACGTGTCATTTCCCTGAGGTGGAGGCATCATATGAATGTCTAGCTTACTACTACAGGCAGAAAACATGGATAACTTTTATACGTGTTTCAGTGTAACCTCTACGATGTCATGCCGTCTCTCATTAAACTGCTCATTTTTGGCATATCCAAATGGTTCATCAAAGACAAAAACAAGGTTTACAGTGGCTCTGCAGTTGTTGAGATCATTTTTCTAAATTGATACCCAAAACAAAATGCATTACTCTATCACTTAAATTACATCTTTGACTATATATTCAGTTTATAAATGCAGATAATAAACTTTTGTTGGGTGGCAGAAGATAGCAATCAGGTCAGCTCTTAAAAGATTTTTTTCAACTAGGAGATTGCTTTAGAGTCTTGTCCCAAGGCAGCAGGTTCTTGATAAATACTTTTTCATCAGGAAGCTTGGTGGTTCATCTTACCTAATGTGAGTACACCAGTTTGTACTAAGCTAAGATCTTTAATTGACATGCACAGTGGATTAGATGTATTCATTTTTATACACATGCTAATAATTAACATTGCAGAGCCTTTCCATTATAATCAATTGTTTCCTGCCTTTAGCTTAAAACGTTCTATTTCCTTCTTGTATCACATATATAATTAAAAATTGGGATCATCATGGCAATAAAATTATGCACAGGAGAATAAAAATGTGAAGATATTTTGCTTATCTTGGATTTTATTGTATTTCACAATGTTCTTTCATAAGTACTGTTGCACGTACCCAGAGTTGTCAGACGTAGGGCGTTTTATTAAGTTCTTGACTCTGCCTTCCCAAACAGTTTACAAATACTTTTGTTTTTAAACAATCAGGGTTTTTGCCCCAAAGTTCTCCCATTTTTTAGTAAAAGCATTCACAGGTTAATTTTGTATTGGATTTATAGCATGAAAGTGCACGCTCTGTTACTTAATTTTCCATTGGTTTTTAATGCTCTTATTTTGCGAGTCAGAGAAAAGAGTTAATTTTATTAACATTTTGAGTGTTAAAACTCATGATAAAATTTAGGTTTTCAGGGATGATTAAGACAGCATTGTCAGAGACAACAGATAAATACAGTGGGATGGGACTTTAAATCCTTTTTTAAAAAAAATTAATATATTCTGTTCAGTATTTAGAAGTGAATTGCCTAATTGAATAAGTCCCAAAATGTTTTTTCTGACTTAACCAAGAATCTTATTAATTTCAATGCTGTATTATGTCTAAATATGCTATTGGTGTAACTCATACATAGTTGAATATGGCTTTCTTAGTTAAGGCCTAGTAAAGAAAACACAGGATGATTTCTTTTAAGAATGATGAAAATTGCATTCAATCCTTGTTATCCTCCCTCCCTCACAGATTTCACTATGTTTTTTTTTTTCTTTCTCTACGTAGGCAAGAGCTTTGCTGCAAACTGCTTCAGCTTTAGCACCTCATATGTATGAGCCCCATTTCAATTTTGCAATACTCTCAGAGAAGGTAATGCACCATCCTATTCTTGTAACCTAAAAATTGAGCCTTGGTGGGGCAGTTGGTTTTTTACTGTTATTACCAAGAATTCAAAATAGGTAAGATAAAAGAATACAAAGTACATAAACTCAAGGAAAACTGAAGTTGTAATTCTGTTTTAATACCCAGAAGCTTTGTGTGCAGAAGCAGCCATTCAACTGTTTGCTTTTGAGAATAGGTGAGGCCAACTACCTATAGAGTAATTTTATAATTTTCCAAATGCCCAGAAGATGAACAATGTGTTAACAATTCCATCTACCATCATTGGCTCTTTCAGAATGTGAAGTGAAAGAGTATCATATGGTTTATCAGTAATTATAGAAAGAATATAATTTATTCATCCCATGATCTCAGTGACCTCAAAAGGAAAGTCTGTGCTTCAGCTTTACAGCCTTTCAATTTTGTGTGTTCGTTTCTTTCATACAGAGTGTCTCAGCCACTGAATTAACAGTGTGTCCGACATTCCTGTTAATAAGGAGAAACTTGTACATGTCCTTATATTTTTCACAAGAAAAAATTGCTCCTTTGCTTGTGCCTACACCTTCAAGATTCTGTTATGAGTCTGTGTTGTGTGGGCAGCCCAACTCCTACAGATACTGAAGTACATTGCGTCAAGGAGAGAGCAACCCATTAATTTGTAAGCGTATCCTCTCCATTGTGAAACATGAGATGGTTTTGAATAATTGCATTCTGTAGTTACTGATTAAGGAGTAAGTCCTAGTCTGCAAATGTCTTGTTACATGGCTTTTGCACAAAGAACCTGCGTAGGCTGTGGGAGAAGGCAAATAGCCAGATCAGTAGCTGTTGCTGTAGTGGGTAATGCAATCCTTAGATC
>JAOXNO010000041.1:46700994-46739025 GCA_028565335.1 Limnodromus scolopaceus
GATGTCTCAGCCCTTTGCTGAAAAAAACAAGGTGGCACAGTTCCTTCACCTACGTGGGGTTGTGAAATTAATTATAAATGGCTTTGAGTTCATTATCTGAGAGGAGCTATAGAAGTGTGACTGTTATTTTTAATAATAAATAAGTAATAATTTATTTAACATTTCTGCGTATTCCTCATCAGGTTCCTGAACCTGACTGCAGTTTCCTGCTCTGTCTGCAAGTTCTTTCATGACAGTTGACAATAAGGTGCAAACTTTTTTGTTGGGCTTTTTTTTTTTTCATAGGCTAATGAGATACTGTGTCTCAGTCATTAAAGTTCTCTTAAAAAATAGGATATCAAGTTCAAATGAAATAGGATATGACAAGAAATGAAAAGAATCAAACAGCTACTTTGTAAACATAATCTGTTAAATCCAGTAACTAGAATTGGTCTTATTTCTCTGCAGTGAGTTTATGCAGTGGTGTAACATCTTTCTTTCAAGGCCACGGTGCTTGGATGGAGCCAAACAGACAGTTTAAACATTGAATGCTGTGTGCTGCACTGTCTGCAGGGTCAACCTGCATTTTAAAATGACCCAAAAAACCAGTAACTGTTTATTTCGATGACACTGAACTATACAAAAGGAAAATATTTTTCCAGGTGGAAAAGAAACAAATAACCATGTGTCCTACCTATAACCTGCATTGCAGGGATGTATGTCTGGAGTGTCTGAAGCACACAAATATTCAGCGGCTGAGGCACAAGGTACAGCCCGGCTGGAAAAAGCTGATGGACTTTGCCAAGTGAAGCACAGAAAGTCCTGAGTCAGCCTCACCTCCAAAATCAAGCAACCGTGAACATAAAGCACTTTGGATCTATGTTATTCTGGATATTCTGGAGCTTTCTGTAACAGCAAGAAACATACTACAGATTCGGTTTCAAATGAAATCAGAGCTTGTTTTCTCATTGAGGGCAAATGGCAGCCCCAGGGGAAAACCAGGATACCATGGGGCTTGTGAGCACTATGGCTTGCTGTGCCTGGCACGGGAACAGGACAGGCTGACGGCCACCTGGGCTTTAAACCTGGGTAAGGAGAAGCACGTGTGTCCTTCCTTAGGTTTAGCCTTCCTCACAAAGAGGCAGTCACTCCGGGCGCTCCTGGGATGAGGAACACTCACTGGGGAGGGAGCACATCAGGCACTTGAGCTGGCACAGTGATGGAGACCTCACTGCGTCACGCCTGAGGCCAGCGCATGGAGAGCAGAGACTGGGGCTGAAGGAGAAGAGCTCAGGTCAAAGACATGAGACAGGACATTCCTACAGAGAAGTGACCTCAAGCTGAGGGACTTGTTTCCTTCTAAAGAACCGTCCAGTGAAACCCAGCTTCTGACTGCTCCCAGAGAAGTCCTGCAGATTACCAGTATAGATAGACACATAGACGTTATGCATCTAAACATATCTCCCCTGGCTAATTTCCCTTGGAAGAAAGATGCTATTGCCTTTTTGCCATTTAACCAGCCCTTCTGCACTATGACTACACCCAGTGCAACATCTTTTAGACCACACCATCCATTCCTTAACTATTTTTCACTTAAGTAACATGGGCCTTGTAAAAGGGCAGAAGAAATGGTGAAGCGTACAGTTAAGAGCTGGATTCAGAAGGAAAGTTGAGGCTGATGTAATGAGGTGGCAGGAGCTGAAAAGGAAACTATTGTATTACAAATAAATTATGTGAAAAGATAGCACTTTTGAAAATGTTTTCCAGGTAAGGCTTTGAAGTTTATAAATGATGTGCTGAAAATAAGAAAAGTGAAGCACTGATCAGAGCACTGGAGGTTGCGCTGGAGCTCACTGGAAAGTCACTTTTATTTATTTACTAGTAGGAAAAAACGCAATGGACGGTACCCTGTGCAGCTTCTGGCTGGGGAGGGAGTTTTCTTCTGCTGCCTGGAATCAGGGAAGGCATCATTTCTTTCATTAAGTTTCCAGTTTAGACACGTGGAATTTCTGCTTCTGCCTCCTCCCCACTCTCCCCAAAGGACTGCAGCCACCTCTCTCTGTTTCTGTGCTCTTCCTTGCCTTCACCCCCACCAGGGACTCCTTATGCAGCTCTATTACTGTGAGGGATGTAGCCTTTCACTGCTGGCTCCCGAGCAGCAACCTCCAGACAAAAAACAGAGAAGGAAAAAACCCTCACACATCAAACAAGAGGAAAAACAAAGCCTAGGAAAGAAATGTAAGCAAGAAGAAAATGGCAGCTGCTGCCTTAAGAGTATTTTTCTCCCGTGTAAATGTAATCAGAGCTGCAACGCTGTGTTCCCTGGCAGCCACCAGCCCCTGGTAACTAAACCCAGGCGTATAACCCTGCCATTGTCTCTGCCAGGGGATGGCAGAGGGCTAAGCAAGGGTCAGAAGTTTATGAGCGGCTGCGGCTGTGCCGACACGTGGAGGGGAGCATGTTTTCACGGCACACACGGCGCTACATGCGCCAGAAAGGTCAGGGCAGCCGGCAGGCTGAGCGCTGGTCCGGGGGGAAAAGGGGCTGAGTGGGAGGAGAAAAAGAAAAGGAGAGCCAGAGCATGATGTGGGGAGAGACTGGTCAGGGCTTGTGTGGGGAAAGGAGCTGGTGGGAGAGGGGAGGGCGCGGAGGAAGGAAAGGGAGAGAAATGGATGTGATACCAGCAGAGGAGCATCACAGCCTGGGGTGGCAAGAGACTGACTGGTCTCACACAGGCAGATGTTGGGTTTGGCAAGGCTCAGCAGGAGACAAAAAAGCCTGTTTGGTCTCCCAGGACTGGGAAAAGGTCAGTAGCACAGAGATCGACCTACCAACAATATTGCTTAAGTAATTGCTTTCTGTCTATAGTTATTCTGGAAAGGAAGAAAGAGAGTGTGATGCAGGGAAGCAAGCTGCTGTGCCTCGAGGAGGAAAGCAATGCACTCTGCTGTATTTGTGTCCAGAGAGAAACATCCCACACCAAACAGAGTGTCTGTTGAAAAGCTAAAAGACTCTCCAGCAGCTGGGCCCGGGCTGTCTGCAGCAGCCCACAGGCTGTGACCTCCAGGAGGCATCCCCAGCCGTGCTGCCTGCCACAGCGGCCACCGGTGCTGCTCCAGCAGCCAAACGCTCTGTTTGCACATAAAGTTTGACAATAAAAGCTTTTGATACCAGGGACCATGATGGCGGGATGAAGACAAGATGCATTTAAGAGTGCATGCCCCTCTCCTGTAAAGAGAGAAAAGAGAAATGCCCGATTTTCTTCCACCCTTGGTTTTTATACTCCCTTACCTCCAAGCAAGTGCAGTGCAGCCCAGAACTGCCGGCCCAAGACACTGACTTCACTCTTACTCTGTGCATTAAGTCTCCAGTACGAGAGACTTAAAGAAGAGTCAAAGCTTCCACTATGTTGGAATGAGTTTCAGTCTCATCTTGGGCTTTTTCATTTCCTGCTGTAATAAATAATTCTTCTTACTAATACCAGAGGAGTTATGGAAGGCAGAATGTCCATTATCTGTATCTAAGAGAATAAAAGGAAGGTTACTGATCGACCTGATTGATCTGAGTATTATTGTTTCATAGCAAGCAGGCTCCATCAGTGCATAATTGCCTTTGCCGTGGAAGAGCCCTTGACTCAGCTGAGACTGGTACTCACTGTGCTAGGTACAGACATCTATTAAGAGACAGTCCTTGTCCCCATGAGTCATCTAAGTGGATAAAACATTTCAAAAAGGCAGGGAACAAGCAGATCCCTGAGCACCAGGACTAGGCAGACCTGATTTCCCAAGGATATTTTTTCTGCGGTGACTGTTTTTGTATAGAAGGCGTAAATTCTTAAGTTTTATCTATGATTGGCATATATGAAGACTTTATCACTTAAATCCTCTGCTGTCTAATAGTGCGTGAGATTCCCACCCTGTCTCCTTCCCAGTCAATGCACTTACGGTTGGCCTCCTGCATGGAACCACCTGTGTTTATGGGAATTGTGAAAACATCATCTCCTTCGGACCATTACCTCCCCGCCAAATGTCACTGAAATTGGAAGGCGTACCGAGAGACATACAGAGAGACAGCACAATCATGCCAAACCTCATTCCCATGGGAAAACTGTAACAAATTGCAGGTAGAGCAGAAAACAGGATGGCAGGAAACGCCACAAGGTTTCCTTGATTTATTTATTTTTTTGCTTGCCTGTTTGTTTTCTTATCTACACCCTCCTGTGACTTGACATTGCATCGCTCGTTTTACTCTTGGTAGCAGCTGCGAGTCAAACTCCTGAAAGGCAGGACATCCAGTCTTTATAAAAAGTCATTATGAGAAAAGCCCTTATAAAGCCTGACATCTTATTGCACGGATATCAAAGAAGTCTTTGCAGATCAGGGCTCCAGAAACAGAGAGTGCTAAACCCCAAAAGGGGTACAAATCACTAAACCTTAAAGAAAAATTTAAAAAACCCCAGACCTTCCTCAGCTCTGAAGGAAACTATCATCCACTGGAAAGTGCTCTTTTAATCTTTGTCCAAGTCCAGAAGAATAATTGTGGAGTTGCTGGAGGTGCAGAGAATACAATACCAGAGTAAGCCAGAAGCACTGGACGTTGGCTGATGATAACTAATTGCACGCTTGGTCGTTTCTATGGGCTTCCTTTGCAGGAAGCATGTAGGTTGAACCTGGAAAATAGAATGACCTCCATGATGTATTTTGTAATTTGTTATAAATACTCCATACTAGGCTGTCTAGCATTTAGTAGCAGGCACCAGTCACTTTCGTACCACATAGTCTAATACTTGAAAACAGATTTCAAGTTTGTGTTATCACTAGATATCACTTTTAGGTGCTAGACATTTCAGTTTTGAGATCAAGTTTAGTATTTAAATGATTCTCCAGCACCACAGTGAGGACCACTGTACAAATGCTTAAAATAAGTTCAGGGATCTAAATGAAAGAAGGAAGAAAGGTCTTTGGTTTAATTACAGTGGCAATTAGCAGTCCTGCGGCGTCGGGGCTGGAGTGTAAGGACAGGCTTTAGCACCCACTGGCAATGCTGTGCAATGTCTCCAGTGGCAAACTCAGCTGAGAGGAGAGATAAGCAAAAAAACTTAAGAAGCTTTGAGAAATTAATCGTGAAACCCCCAGGGACAAAAACGTGTATCCCAGACAGCAGAGAAAGCCACCTGGGGTCTGCCACGCGTGAAGCATTCATGGTGGGGTTTGAGGGAGAATAGAAGATGTACCACAAATGGGCACAAGGTAAATTTTCTTGGCTGTTATTAAATACCTAAACCCAAAGAATATCTCCTCTCTGATGTTTTTTCACCAGAAAGGTGCCTTCCTTCTTGTGAGAGCATTTTGAGGTTTTTGCATGATAAGAATGATTAAATATCTCTTCCTGTAGCTTTGTAATGACCAGCGGGGCAGCCTCTCGTTCCCAGATCCCGTGACATTAAAGCCTCAGTGATCTTTTGCACACCTCAGCTTCTCCACCTGTGAAACACAGCTAAAATATTTGTCTCTCTTTGGAGGTTTAATGTCTTAAAATTGAAAACACTTGGAGACTTTTCAAGCAAGTCCAGTATGAAATTCAGTAAAATGAAATAATAAAATAAAATGAAATAAAATAAAATAAACCAAATCCTCAGCTTCCTGTCATCAACATGTCAAGTGTAAGCATGAAGCATCAGAAGCATTTTACCATACTTAACATAACAATGTGTTTATTAATTTATCCGGCGGGCTAGCTCATGTTCTCACTGAGGAATACATAATCCTCAGCTATTATTTAGAACCTTTCATCCACAGATGTCAAAATACATTACAAATCTTGCAGTGCCTTTTGTCAATGCACAACTTTCATTAACATCAGTGGAAGAAGGATTAAGCCCAATATGTTTCCTTGAAATTGATATTTATTAAGGAATTACCTTGTTTGTTCCACCTCACTGTCACTGGATGGTGAGTGTCATGGCATTCACTGTTTACCTGGGGGCAGTGACTCATCCTTGCTCTGAAGGAGATGGCTCTGGGGGGCCAGCAGTCATCTCTGCCAGAGGACAGCGGGCACCGTAGGAGGGACCCACCGCCCTACGCTGCCCGTCCCCACCGAGCGCCGCCTGCAAAGCAAACAAAAGGCACAGACGTCAATTAATCACACAATTGCATTAGTGCCCTCTGAACCAGCACACTCAGCTAGTCCTCCACTGAACCCGGCTGTACCCAGAAGACCTTCAGCCGGATTACGCTGAAGCGACAGCCTCAGCGGCGAGGGCAGAGCGGTACCTGCTGCCCCCCCACACCGCCTCTCCGCAACGCAACGCTGCCCCGGAGCTTTTGCTGGGGTGACAGAATCCGGGAGTGCTTGGACATGAAATAGCGCGGGCTGCCTATGTCTCCTTTTAGATCAGTCTTCAGTCACCAAACCAGCAGCCCAGCGTCCAGGCTGAGAGGACAGGTCAATGCCACCCAGTGGCACGAAACCTTCCCTCTGGAGCATCGCCGCTCTGCAGTCAGTCATCTGCTGCTGATACTTCTGCCCAGGAGGTGAAAATATACCCCGTCACCTCTCCTAGCACAGAGGATTATCCTCCTGCCCTGCCTTGGCGTCGGCAGGAGGGCGGCCGGCCCCGCGGCACTCTGGTGGGGATTCCCACGTGGTAGTTGTGCTGCCGTCTTCCCCATCCTCCGGATGCAGCACCTGCCTGGCTTTACATAGATGGGCTCTGCTGAGGTGTGCTGGGGCTGTGAACCACCTCCACACGGGGTTCCTGCCAGGCAGCCGGCTGAGGGGGGTTCTCTAAGGCAGAAATGTTGAGAAGAGGTGTCAGAAATCCTGTTTGCACCCCTGAAGGCAGGCATTTCCCTGTCACCGGAGATTGGTGCCTGTGTGTGCAAAGATCTATGTACCCACTGAGGACTTAAACATCCGAGCCACCTTCTTCAGAACAGGCAGCAGACTTGCTCTTTAAAAGCGCAGACAGTGCTACACTCATCCTTACAGTCTCTAGGAAAAGTGGACGGTCTCTCCCCATTCTCCCCTCAGCAGCGCTGTTGCTGATTTGAAATGAAACCACATTCAGCGTTACCCTGATCCCAGCACGGCAGTTATCTGCCCTGGCTACGCCAGACTGCGCTTCCTTCATGGTGCCTGGAGGGTTAAGCTGAAGAGATTCTGATTTCTAATCAGAGTGCAGACGGGAGATAAGCGTGGAGACGTCCAGCCATGCAACAAGGAAACTGTTTCAGGCATGGGCAGTAGCAGAACACCAAGAACTTCAGTAGCAAGAGCTTAGGCGCTGGTGGCTTTGGAGCGTGTCGGGCAGAGGCAATGGTTGTGAGGCTGTGCTCCTGGAGTTAAATGGTGCCTTCATCCTTGCGAGAAGATGGGCCTTGGGCTGTAGCTCAGCAATGCAGACTCAGGATGTTCAGCTCGGGTGTGGAGCACGGGGTTGCCTCTCTGAGCCAAACTGAAGGTGCTCCATAGACTTATTTGACGGAGCAAGAATTCAGTTTAATGATAGATTTTATTTGCAACATCTCTAGTGTGAAAGAAAGACTAACCTCTTCAGTCCTCATGTCACAGGGGTGTCTGGCGTCAGCCACAGAAGAAGGAGATTTCGTTCAGTTCTGAAACTTTGCGCTGCAGATGTTGAAGGTGCAGTATGGAAATTGCAACACAAGTAGACATACTATCAGTCCATTTATTCAAATGCTAGCAATCCTCATTTCCGTGCTTAAATCAATATTGATCTAAGAAAGGTGGTTTATTTCTGCCACAGGTTTATCTATTTAATAGATGAACTGACAACCGGGGCAAGCCAACCTAACTCCAGTGAGACCAGCACAGTGGATTCTACTCATGATAGTCAATGTGGCCTTTGAAAGATTTTAAAGCAATCAGTGTAACGGGGCCTCTGGAGCTTGCCAGCTCTTATTAACCTTGATCAGCAGGCAGGCAGGCAGGCAGAACTAAGAGTCCCTCATGATGCAACGTGGCAGAGTCTGACCTCTGCGTTTGCCTCCTGTGTAAATTCATGCAGAACAAATTAATGCTTAAACGCTGCATCTCCACCAGAGACGTGGAAATCCATAAACAGACAATTCTCTCTGAGCTGTTCCCAGAGTCCAAAGCCCGGTCTGGGACTACGGACGCCAAAAACCGTAAAGCCCACCTGAGCCAGAAGCCCTGGGTCTGTAGGAAACTTGAGGTCCATGGGCATGGATTGATTTCACCAGGAAAGCCTGAACGGCTCTGGAAGCGAGAGGAATTTCTCTGAGGAGCTGCTCCCCCTCCCCAGGCCAGCACGGGTGCTTGGTTATGGCTGCAAGACAGCAGAGATGGGCGGACATGGGGTGTCAGAGGTTTTTGCGGAGAGATGAGGAGAGATGGCGAGTGTCGCGGCGAGCCCCGGCTCCTCACCTCCTCAATTTGGGGGGACGGGCGCGGGGCCATCACCCACATCGACGCCGCCGAGGCAGGACGCCCAGAGGAGTCGCTCGAAAGGGCTGGTGTCTGAAATGGAGGACTGGTGGCATATTAAGCACCATGAATTATTTAGGAGGTCCAGGGAGACAG
Source organism: Limnodromus scolopaceus (assembly GCA_028565335.1). NCBI lineage: Eukaryota > Metazoa > Chordata > Aves > Charadriiformes > Scolopacidae > Limnodromus > Limnodromus scolopaceus. Next base: position 46,709,542 of record JAOXNO010000041.1, read on the forward strand.
GTTGCCCCCCACTGATGGCGGGGGACCCCTCACGGCGTGGGGCTGGGACGGGGCTGTGCAGCGAGGGGAGACCGGCAGTGAAGCAGCACGAGCCAGGAGGGGGGAGTCCTGCAGGTCCTGGCATCCCTCCAGAGAGAAGTGAAATAAAATAAAACGAAATGTGACTCTCCGTGATTCAGTCCTTGACTTGTCCTAAAATAAGCAGCTCTCCCAGGCTCCCAAATCATACGTTAGAAAAGCCTCCCACCCCCCAACAAAAAAAAAGCATGTATTTGTCTCCCTTGAATTCTCCACGGTGGTTTTAACAGTTAAAAGCCTGAATATATTCCCACAGCTTTTCTTTTGTAAACAATAATTCCCTCTTGAAAATATGTATAAACACAGAATAGGCAGCACTTTCTAGAAAAGGATTTTGATTTTTTTATTATTGATGTTTTTCTGCATTGTATTTCATGATATTATCATATTAAATTCCACCCTGTGTGATACTGTGGCATTTTGTATTTACCTCTAGGGTGTGCCTGCTTATTTCAAATCAACATACTGTTTTTTGGGTTTTAATGTTGGGCTGGGAGCTAAGGTTTGCTTTGATCAACTGAATTTTCTGATCAACTGATCAACTGAGCCTATTAGTGCTCCAGATTGACCCGAAGATTAAGAAAGAATAAGCAATTGTATCTGGATCTGTGAAACATCTTTGCTCTTTACACATTTTCTCATGTTTTATACAGAAATGTATAAAAATGTAATTTTTTTTTTCAAATTAATCATTGTTTCTGTTATATATATTTTAATTATCCAAAATGTCAGAGACAAGATCTTGGGATGTGAATAGAGAGAGAGAATCTCTTTTCTCTTAAATCAAGAACATTTTTTAAAAGCATTTCTACAATGGCAGGGTCAAGGGTTCCACACTTGTATTTGATAACACCAGATACTGCACAAATAATGAGGTAGAATCAGCTACTGGAGAGGAAGAAAATGAAAAAAAAAAAAAAAGAGGGCTAATAAGAAGCAGGAGCGACAGGGAGCTGTTTTTGAAACTGTGACCTTCCTGCTTTCTAACATGCCTCACTTTTTCCATCACTAACTGCGCGAGTGTAGCTCCCAATCAGCTCCGGTTCTGGGGAGAATAACACCCGCACTGGGAGCCTCTGCAAAGGGAGGAATTCTTGTAGAAAACATCCACAGTCACAGCTGAAAAATGGGACAAGCTGGGGAACGTATTCACCATCTGTGGTACAATTCGAAAAGGCTGAAGACCACATCTAAATTTTCTGCCTGAAAAATGACCGTGGGCGAGCGTTTGGCTGGCGTTTGAATGCAATAGTATGAGCTTTCTTCCTCCTCCTCCTCCTCCTCCTTAGGTAGAAGCTACCAGCAGCCAGTGCCGCCGGTTGTCGTTTGTGCTGCCCACCGGTCTCAGTTGGTGACCTCCAGGTTTTCGGGCTGTCCTTCACTTTCCATCCCAGGTGCTGGTGGGATGGAGATGGGCAGAGCTGGGGCTCTGCTCCATGGTGGCACTGGAGGAGGGGGGGAGGGAGTGCTGCTCCCACGGCAGCCCCCTCGCTCCAGCTGGGGGAGAGGGACAAGAAGAGAGAAAACCCCCAACCTGGGGGTGACCTTTCCAAGATGAATCCAGCCTGGAAGGGAAAGGTGCCATCACACGGGTGATGGTGGCAGCTGCAAAGGGTGCTCTAGCCACATCGGCTAGAGATGAAGGGCAGGCAAAGGCAGGTCCGAGGGCTGAGGTGTGCTCCTGCTCTCTGTTCTGCTGCTGGTGAAGGTGGAGCAGCCTCTTGCTCTTGTACAGAGCTCTCGAGCACCCAGGCATCTCCTGGGGCTCTCTGAGCCACCGGAGGGATAACGACGGAGCGCTGTCGGCCACCGCTCAGACCTGCAGCGAGCACCCGAGAGCCGGAGGAGACTGACACGCCAGGCCAAAGGAGTGACCGCACGCAAACCAGCGGGACTGCGGGTGGAATGGGAAGATACTTGATCAAAAAATAACCCTGGCATTTAGCTTTGCTCAGCGTGCGCTGGCGATGCCTGCAACGTTCAGGGCAGTCGAGGTGCCTGCACCGGGCCAGCAGATGTAACATGGGTCTCTCTGGGAGACCAAGGGGGGTCCTCTCAAGCATCACGGCTGGCACTAGTTTCCTGACTTCAGGCAATAAGTCCCACACCGTCTTCAAACTGCTGTGCAATTTCCTGCTCTTTCTGGTTCAGATGCCACGTTTTACCCAGACACACACACTGGATGGACCGAATCCCAACATCTCATACAGACAAGCACTTGCCAGACCTTTCTTTCTCATTTAATGGCAGGCGTTACAACGCAGGACTCCACAAATGGGCCTAATCCTACAAGCCCTGACCGCGCCGGGAAGGAGCAGTGAGTACCCAGCAGATCTCTGGCTCAGGCCCACCACCTGAGTCACCGGGCTGGTATCTCCGTTTGATAATCAGGGTATCCAGTTTCCACAGAAACAGTTGTTAGAAGTATTTGTTTATTGATTATTCTCTTATTTATCTGCCATTCTCGGCACCTTGTAATTATCTCATGCTCTATTTATTTATTTGATTTTGCTTTGGTTGTGAGTGTAATTAGTAGCAAAGCTGCTAGCAACACCTGAATGTTTCTGCAGATATTGGAAAGAATAAAATACTCTCATTTTCTAAAGAAATGCTGGCTGTGATGTATCTGCTACTACAGATGGCAATATATAACTTGCCAAGAGCACGAGTAACTTCTTTTTTTTTTTAATTAGTAATTCTAGCATGGGCCAGAGCTGTGATGCTTGACCGACAGACTGTAGCCCGTTGCTTTTGTTAGAGGATAAGACAGGGCTTCTAGTGTTTATAGGGGACACCACTTTGTGTCTGTGGGGAGGCCACTTGATGTCTGTCCAAAACTTTTCTCATCTGGGCTTCAAAGCATCCAACCTGCAAGAGCAGCTGAGGGCTCAGGTATCCAAGTTGCCTGCATGCAGGGGCAAAAATGGGAGTGGGGTTTGAAAATCTGGTCTCCAATGATTCAGTAAATATTTCAGACCTAATAACATTTGTATATAGAGTTACACCACAAATGCAAATAACTTAAAAATGAGTTACAGCTCTTTGCATAATAATTACATTTACATATTGAGAAATAGGGGCATGTTTTCCACTGATAACTTTTCAGCAGCTCCCATAAGATTATTGTGAATTTCCCTGACAGAGCACGAAGTCAGGTGGAGACAGAGATCACAACTGATATTCATTAGAGCACCTTTTCTCAATTAAGCTCTTATTCCAAATGGAATCCAGCTGTTATTGTGGAGACCAGACAACTGTCACACAGTGCATTCAATTAGTCCCTTAAGTGTCCACACAATGGTCCCAGTTACCTGCTTGGAGCAACAGCTGGGGGGCCAACCCCGGCTGGTTCCTCTGACACGGAGGCTCGTACTGAGACTCTTATGGGTTCAGCAGAGCCCTTGGGGTCCCTTGTTTCAAGAGGTGTGTATTTAAACCTGTAAGTTTTGTCTGTATACAGTAGCCACCACCTTCTCAGATGTGGTCGGAGTTATACACCATGGTGGACTTTGGTGTGTGCTGTTGGTTTCAGAGAGATTCATCAGCCTTTTTGTGTCCTGAGCTTATCAGCTCTTCAACAGTAGCATAAGTCTCCAGCACTTACCAGCTCTTGGGAGGCTTTCACATGTTATCTCTCTGTGTGAACCTGCCTTTTTTCAGCCTCCTGTTTTCTGGTAATTATTTCTCCATCCATATGCATGGGCACCCACAGAGACCACTCCCACAAACTGGTGCAGAAATGGCTTCTAGAACATGGTAAGGAAAGCAAGGACCAGAAAAGTTCCTCCCTCCTGCATATACACCGAAGTCAAGAGCCTGACATCCTCAGATGGAGGAGGAAATTTGGTTAATCCAGCCTGGGTGAGTACCAACCTCAGGCAGAAAGTCAAGATACTGCAGTTACAATGCTTTGGGGCCAGAGCTGGCCACCTCAGAGGCCAGGTGGGGTCCGTCAGCCCACCTCCATGTGTCAGACAGCAGGACTGGGTGAAACCCTCAGAGGGTCTGCAAGCTTGTTACAAGGCATGGGGAACTTATAAAGTGCTTATATAGTGTCTCGTTTGGTTTTGACAAATAAACTGATTTAAATTTGTCAGTGGCTGCAAAGGCCAATGCTCAGAGCCTCTGAGTGAAAGTTTAACAAAGGAAGTCAATGCCTCACTCTGACCTAGGAGATTGTCTATATCCTTTAGTTTCCTTCATAGCTGTAGCTGATCTATAGTGTCGCTAGTCATGGTAAGAACCATTCCTGTGTCCATGCCTACGAAGCTCATAGTGTTTTCAGACGCTGGGCAAATGAAGGCTGCCATAATCCAGATGCACGAGGAAGTACAGATCACGTTCCTCCCATAATTTCTATATTTCCCTGCCTAAAATCAAAATCCTTCTGTTCTCCTAGTTGAAGGAGTGTGTTTTGGCAGGGAATATAAATTGCATTTTTAGGTCTTTGGTTGGACAGTCTTAAAATAACTGTCAGCCTTAGATCCTCCAGAGACTGGATAGCATGGATATTTATAGTAAAACTGACTTGATGGGTTAAGACTGAAAAATTAGAATTTATATTACATTTCAAAATATTACTGTACAATTTTGAGATGCTGCCATGGCGACTGCAGCATATCCCTGCTTTACATGCACATTCAGTCAATAGGTCTCCCCAGGCTTTCAGAGTAATTCAGTGTCCTGGGGTTTTTTCTTTCCTTCTTGTTGCAACTTGTCTGTCTGATGTCTCAAATATTTGGAAGTGCCGGTCAGGAGAGCAGAGACCTCACTTACTTACCAGTTGGATCCCAACTGCTCCTGTTGTAGCTGCTTTTGAACATGGCAAGAAGGAAAGGGCTCTGGACTCACACATTCCCTCTGACTCCAGTACAGATCATGGGCACTCAGTTACTTTAGAGTTCATTATCTCAAAGAGTTTCCCAAACTTTTTCTTTTGGAAAGGTGCCCTCTTAGTACAGTTTTCACAAAGTTTATTTCCTGCAACGGTTTAACGTTATGGTTTAACAAGTTAGTGCAGAGCTCTCAATACCTGAGGAGAGCCATGAGGTTTTTGTTTTTATACTTGCCGTTTGAATATTGCTGTAGAGGGATATAACTGCCTAATTAGGTGGGAATGGCCCGGCACACGCTGTGGAAGGCTCAGGCTTCTCACCCTCGCTGCTGTACTGTCCCTGAAGGACTCTCCTGAGCGTCGGCTGCCGACTGACAGCACAACCTGAGTTCCTAGTGCGACGGCAGCGGAGGTGCCTTGTAAGAGAACCCTTTCCCCACGCTGGCACAGAGAGAACAATTTGCGATTAAATGAAAATGCTTCAGAGCACGGGTCGCTTGCCTAACTGCAGATAACAGAGAGGATTCAATAACTGCAGCAGTGGCTGCCCAAGCTTCCAATGTACATCTCTGCGGTGGGGAGAAGCAATGCTGTGTCAGTTGCTCTCATGCTACATCACATCATGTCAGGCAGCGCACGCTGACGTGACCCAATGCAGGAGGTGATAGGAGCTGTGCCAAGTTACTGAATAGAAGGAGAATATTTTTTTTCATGCAGGCTATTTTAACACGTTGAATACTGCTGTCAGGTTGGGCATGTTTCTGAATGCTTTTGTGGCCAAATAAAGCATCCGTGCTTTGTCTGTATGTGTGCTTTGTTTCCAGAAACGAGAAGCAGCTGGCAAATACTGCCATCACACTGGAGATGATCACCTGCGTTCATAGGGTCAGTTGTCCAAAGGCCAGTTGTTCATAGTTTTGTCTGGATTAGAACTGAGCCACTAGGAGAGATCTCATGGATCACGGCAAGTGAAGCAGAAGGCAGACAGAGCTGTAATGAGCAATAATTCACATAATAATCTCTTCTTGCCTCATCTTTAGCCTGTGGATGTGTGGAGGCATGAGATAGGAATCCCGCATATTCGAGTGCATTTTGTGGGTGAAAATCCCAAAGGAACCATCTGCTAAAGCACAGCCATGGGATGGAAGCTCTCATTGTCTGGGTGCCCCATGGACAGATGTTGCTTTTCAACTAGGACTGCAGAACAGGCACCTGTAATGTCCTTGAAAGGGGAAATTATGAAAATGTGGGATTACATCCTACTTGTACACTAATACTTTCTTCAGTATAGTAATCTGGAGCATGGTTTAATTCTGGAGAGCACAGAGCTCCCAGCTTTTGGGGATGTTGTTCCACTGCTGAACCGCGGCTGCACTGTATACACATTATCTCACTGACACGGAACAACTTAATTGCCGTACTGCAATGGGATTTAATAAACCATCTTCAGTAACCATGCACATAACTTCAGTACCATAAACAAACCCAATCCCTGAGGAAAAAAATTACTTCTAGCTGTTTCTAGGCAGAAGGAGGAGCACACTGGGGAGCATTCAGAGTGAGAATGGTATTCCAAATGCAACCACATGCACCCCAACGTGCTCAACAGGCAGTGCAAGCCCAGCCTTTTGGCTTTGACCCGCTTTTAACACATACAGAAAAGACTGAGCAGCTCCTGACCCCAAACACACACAAGTGAAAGGACAACTTCTGCTTGCATGTACTCCACGGAAGTGATGAACTCATTGCTTCCAGCACAGTAACTCTGGGGGACTGAGGGGGTCCCTCAACTGGTAAGACACTTTAAACAGTTCAGAGACTCAGCAAATTTCACAAGAAATCAACTCCAGGGCAGCTGGGAGGAAATCCTCCCAGAAGACTCTGGCTCAGTATCTCTCCTAGCTGACTAGATGCATTAATTTGTTCTGAAAGCCCAGGGGCCAGAGTGGGAGGGCATCAAAGTGGACAGTGCTGCTTCAGTACTGACCCAACAGCACAGGCACTGTGCCTCCCCCTGAAGCACAGCCCATCAAACCAACTCAAGCAAAATGCATGTCTTTCCAGAGAAGGTACAAGGCCCACCCCGCATTCTGAAGATCAGTCGCTGTCTGCGGATACGTCCGGAAACGATGCCTATTTCCTTAGGCAGAAGAATGATTGTGGAATCACCGGGATACAGCATTACTACTGAAAGGTATCAGAAGAATTTGCATCCCAGATATGTCATTGGTAAAAAAATTATCCTTCGTATTTTCTTAAATGCCATCTTGCAGATGGACCCCACTGATGTTTTGATGTTGCACCGTGTTGCAAGGTCAGGGAAATCACCCAATGCAGAGACCTCAGGACATGACACTTTTCTTGATTTCCTCCTCAAAAGAAAGCTCTAGGGCATCTAGAGCTCCTGCTCCTGCTGAGCCTTTGCTGCTGTTCTCAGTCTAAAAAAACTCTTTGTAGCTTTGAATTATTATCATCAGGAATGAAGTACTGCCTAAAGCTGCAGCTTTATGATGATGGGTACTGGTGATGTACAGAAGTGCTTTCCGCATGCTTCAAGAAATACATTAAAACTCACCTTCTCTTCCGGGCAAGATATAAAGAACATTTAATATTTATTCCTGGAACTTCCATCTACCTCAGTGGTTTTTTCTACCACCACCAAAGAGATACAAAGAGACTGTCAAAACATGTGGAAAGCCTTGATCTTTTAGATGGCAGAGTCAATGATAAATACTGTTACTTCCTTTCACTGTGCCAGAGACACACTAAGGAACCTGACAACAGCCTCAGTCACTGACTTAAAATTGAGACTCTCAAAAATCTTATCATGTCTTGAAAATTCCCATAATACAACTATCACCTGGCATATGACTGAGATCATATTTACCACCAGAATTGCATCCAAACTATATCTGCTTTCAACATCAGTTGTCTGTTGTCGTACACAACAGAAAGACAAATGCAATCACTCGGCTGATTTTTGGTATCAACTTTTGTAGGCTCTACGTGCTGGTGGAAGTGGGTTTAGGCACGTTAAGCACTGACCTGCAGGCAGAGTAATCATTTTCAGGTGATCACTTTCTGATTCCTTTGCCCATGCTAAATAGCATCTGGACTGCAAAGGGAAGAGGAAGCTTTTGCGAAGCACCCCCAGAACTGGCCAACACACACATTAGTGTGTATGTTTCATGTATTCAGGATGAGCAAAACATTTTCTTCATTACTTCTAGACATCAGGCAACCTGGTCAACATTTCCAGGTGAGAAAGAAGACCTCTCTGAAGCATACATACAACCTGGTATGGCTTCTCCAGGTTGGCATATCATGTTTACTGTCCCTGCAGAGCAGAGCAGAGCCACAGTCCCCACTGCCACCTGCCAGAGAGCAACAGGGCTGAAGGGTGAGAGCAGCCAGCTCTAGTGCCCCTAACTCCTTGCTGCCTCCTTCTTTCAGGGATAGTTTCCCTTAAAACAGCACAGGCAGGATTCCACAATTGAGCATCCTCATGAGACAGCCTTTGAAATAGGAACAATATTTTTCTTAATGTGATTGTATAACATTGTCATGACTTTAATATTTTTGACAGTGAATTAAGCTTAGCTATTAAAGTGGGTGCTGTGTTGACTCTCCTTTCCTCCTTTCCCCAAAGGCAAGAGTGTTCACAGCACAGAGAGAAGAAGCTCTTCTTGGTCTTCAGAAATACAGTGCTCAAAAAGACTTATCCAGTCACGTAGTCTCAGTTTTCTCCCCCTACAGAAAACACACCACAACACACCAGCTTATCCAGCGTTGCAAGGATGGCAGGTAAGGCAAGATCAAATAAGTTAATTCAGCACTTTCAGTTTTTAGGGTGAAGTCTGATACCTGCCTGAATTCATTCCCTCACCACCAGGACTCACATTTGGAAATGTGCATATGAAATGGAGGCTTAGTGGGGCATTAGGATCCTTAGGCAATGCCCATGGCCACCAAAATACTGCCAAAACACAATAAACACCAAGTTTCCATCCTGTTTAGCTCTCTATCCTGGACAAGGGTGTAGTCATGAAGACCTAAGTTAATGTCAGTTTTTCCCTAGTTTCTTTCTTTACCTTTTTGATAAGTCATTTTGGTGTCATCTACTCAAATAGTGGTAATGACTGACTTTGAAGAACCTAGACACATGGCCTGACTTTCATAATCACAGAATACCATAGGTTCTGATTTGCTAAAGGAAGCTTATGCAGGGGTGGTTTCAGGCATACTTTTAAATATTTTAAACATTTTTATCTATGATTCATCCTACTTGCCTTGGAAAGTGGGGTGGGCTTTTTTTGCCAGAGGGCATGGTTTGAAGCTTGTTGCATTATTCATCCATAATGTGAGTTGACTCTGCTTCAAGACAGGTAAGTAAAGTATAAGAAGTAATTGGCATATGAACGGTAATGTTAAAGCAGGATCATTTGGGTAAGGTGAAGAGCCAGAAATAAGATAAGCAGTAAATAGTATGTCTGAGTGTCCCTCACTTACAAGGACCTGAATGACAATTTCAGCATGTGTTTAAGGAAAAGAAAGAATATTTTATACATTTGTCTATTATTCATTTCTTGACAACTCATTCAGCAACTATTCATGGTTCCAGAGTTCCCTTCCATGACACCTCACCATGACAAACACACAAGAAAATGTGATTTTCAAGGTGTGCAGTTCTGATTGTGATGACAAGCACTGAATAAGCACTTTCTGAGAGACAAAGCTTTGGTCCAGGCACCAGAGAGCACATACCTGATCATGAAACATAAAATTAGCAGTCTGTGTTTCCCAGCCGGTCTGTTACAGTCAGAGTTTGCGTTTCTCCTAAATCAAATAACAGCTGCATCCAGAGAGGGATTAAGTCAATTCAGACCTTGTTTACTGCCTGTAATTTCAAAGAATGTAAATTATACAAGGTGATATCAAATTTCCTTTTGTCCTCCCTGGCACCTTAGAAACAGGTGCTCCCTGTAGGAAACAAGGGAAAAGCTACATCAGTCCCATTTGACTGAGAGGTCAACACTCTTGCTGTCACTAGACAATCGCATGTCAGGATGGTAAGTCCTTCAGGATGAGGAGCAGGAACAGCACACAGGATGCCTTTGCTGACTGGAAGAGTTTCCTGCAGGGTTACCTGACCTGTACCCCTCCTAATTTCTTAATTTGGCTCACTCCTACAGTACCAGGTGTGGTTCCAGTAGGCCTGCTTCCCTTGACCTTGTTGTTTCAGAATAATTTCATAAGGTTCCCCTACAAAGCTTCTGTTATTTTTTTTTAACCACACCTTCATACCATCATCTGGGACCATTCCTCATGGTCTCCAGCATGAACAGCGCTTCTCCACGTACTGTGTCTGAAGCACTGGATTCAGTTGGCTAAACACCTACAGTCCCTGGGGAACACGCACATTAATTCCTGCAGTGCCAAATGGAAGCCAGGCAGCATGTCCTAGGAAATGTAAAATGGTATTAGGAATCTACATCTAGAGCACTGAATCCTACTCACAGACAGGTAGGTACCAACAAGGTATTTGCTGTAAAACTTCCTCTATTTATCTGTGACAGTTAAGCTGCACCACCTCTTTGGCAGCAGTTAGAGCTTGAAAAGACGAGAACCCAATGGGGAAGAATCTTTGAATAGATTAGAAATTTATAGATGAAATGGATCCCCTGACAGTTCTACCTCATTTATTTCCATTTATGCATTTGTCACATCCATATTATGGCAGTTATAGGAACACATAATTGAATAATGAGACTGAAATCACCACAGGAACACTATTCATTATGAAATGCTGACATTGCCTTTATACTTGTTTTTAAACAAGCAAGATATTTCCTTAGTCCAAATGACGGGTTTTGTAGGTTGTTTTTTTTCTGTTGGCAGTTGGCTTTTCATTTTAAAAAACAAACAAATAAATGAAAAAAATTATTTTGTTAAACACAGCAGAATCATCAGAGAGGACAGAATAAAGCTGAAGGTGGGATCAAGTGGATATGGTGAGAGTCTGTGTGTGAAACAAACCTGTCTCGGATGCAACGCTGCTCAAAGGTGAAGAATGATACATAGATCCAATGAAATGTTTGGGGTTTTTTGGGTTTTTTTGGCTTTTTTTTAATAACAGGGTAACTTAATATACTTTGGTTGAAGTGATAATAGAGATGAACAGTCATTGACAGGACTAATCTCAAAGTTAACCTTGCATAAATTAATTACCTGAGAATTTGACCCTTGATCTGGATCTATTAGAAAGAAATATTCTCAAGTTCTAATTTTATCTTCAGTCCTGTGGATGTAACTGCCATTGATTTCCACTTATCTGTAAAAAGAAATCTTGGCCTAGACGTACTCTGCAGCGCAAGAGCACTTGGCAACGACATACCTATTGCCAGTCATACAGTGAGTGGGAAAATCACTTGCCTGAAAGCTGATTTTTTTTTCCATGGACGGTTTCTCTATTTCATATGCATTGTATCAGCAGGTGCTCTCTTAATTACAGTATAGTCATACCAAGTCTCCACGGGTGAGAAACCCACCTCAATGGAACCGTCTCTGCAGGAACCCTTCTGGAGCAGTGATGACCTTATCAGCATTGTTTGAGCTGCAGTTTTCATTTGTTTGGAGTGAAACCCAAATGCCAAGCACGTGAGTTTTGATATAGGCTCCAGCTCTACGGCTTGAAGTGCAGATGGCTTGATCTTTCACACCTTCCACTTACTTTAGTAGGAAATCTGGATAATATGAGGAAAGCATTAAAAAGAGCAGTAGGTGCAATCAGGGGAATCTGTGCTTGGCCTTTAGCCCAGGGTGGTGAGGCTTGATTGCAACTGATGCTGCCCAGAAATCCTGAGGAAGGCTGCTGGCAAACGACCAGGAAAAGTCACCCTGAGATGGTGCTAGGACACAGTCAGGGTGCACACCCAAATGTGGTGGCTCGGAAACACTCACAAGTCCATCAACTGAGAAAGACCAGCAGAATTTCAGCCTCATCTTAGGCTGTTATTTACTCTAGAGCAAATTTCTGGTGAGCATTTAGCGATGTACAGATTGGGTAACAGATAAGTCCCCATGATCTGGCCTGTTTAGCAGGCATGCCTTCTTCCCAGACATACGGGTCTGGAGTCTCTGGTTGAGTATGGTTGCTGCTCTGGCTCCACCTTACTGGAAAACTATTCCTTAGAAAATCAGGTCAGGATAAAGATGAACCTTTGATAATACAGAGTTATGCACTTATGTGCCTCTTTCTTTATTTCTTTCACTTCCCGTCCCACCAACACTGCTAGGGACAAGGCCATGGCCAGTTCAGAGGGCTAGGACTCTGAGTTACCAGCGCAAGGCAGAGAAGGTTTCACCTCCTCTAGAGTGAGGAAAGCAAGTGGTCTAGGAGCTGACCCACAACTGCGTCACAACTTTTCAGCCATGAGTAAACTCAGGAGGTGAATTTCCATGCCCTAACTTAGACCTCCTGGGCCTGCTTTAATGGTCAAGGTCAAGGCTTTAATGCTAGTGGGGCATATCACAAACGCCAATTCTTTAAAGTTGCTGGAATTGCAGGTGGTCAAAGCACATGCCTGGTAAGCAGAAGTGCTTGCTTTCTCTTCAGGCTTTAGCAAATGAGCAATTGTCATGGCCCCTTTGCTCCTCAGTTTCTCTCCTTTCAGAGTAACTGAGAATATCAGCCTACCTTCCACATCTTTTATGAAGAGTCAACATTTCCTTTTCATAAAGCAATTTGAAATCCTGTGCTGATGGATACTAACAAGCCCTCATATATAATAATATTCTTAATTTTAAATCAGAAGACATTTTATGCCTTTCCCGAACTCTCATAGCAACAAGATTCATTAGAATAGCTAATAAATTGCATGCATTTTTTATTATTCCAAGTTTCTGAAGTACATTTTTTTTCACTTACACTAAGTTATGCAGTGAAATAGTCAATAACTGTTACTGCATCCTCATTTTCAATTTATGGTAGGTTTGTAGAGGGATGCAGGGAATAGAAATTCCTCATCATTAGAGGTTTTGAAACTAATAAGTCTTAACTACTTTTTACAGTATTCCCCAACTGCTAGGATGGGCATTCTCAAGTGGCTTCCCAAGAGTGTGCCTTGCTTATTAGATGATTTCTATTAGAGAAGGGTACAAATGTTTCCACATCAGGAAACTTACAGTTCATTGGGTGGGAAACAACTGGTGAACTTGAACTGGCATCACAGTATGCATTGCAAATGGTTAGTCAGGGTCAAATTGCCCTAAACTTGGAGAACAAATCATAAGGAATTGCTTCACTTCTCCTCCAAAGTTATGTAGATATAGGTGGCGGTGTCCAACATCAGAAGGCATCACACCTATAGCTTTTCAAAATCAAGGGACTCTTAAACCACAATCCTCCAAGTACAGATGGGCAAATACCACTTTGCACCCTCATAACTGAATCTCTGCCCTTGCAGGCTTAGCCATCTCATGACATAGTTCAACCTTTAGCAATTTTTCACCTCTGAGGAATAAAGCCCAGGAAGAGCTGGCAGAACCTTCCCGGTGCAGCAGCACGAGCACTGCCAACCTCAATCCATTTATAAGGGCTCCCCTTCCTCTGCCCTTCCCAAACTCAAGCTGAGGAACAGTCTGACCAGCAGAGCTGCTGAGCCCATAGAATCATAGAATGGTTAGACTTGGAAGGGACCTTGAAGATCATCGAGTTCCAATCCCCCTGCCATGGGCAGGGACACCTCCCTTTGCTCTTTTCCCAGGTTTGGGGTGTGGAGCAGCAGGGAGGAGGGCTGGCAAGCTGTGGGCCTGAGCTGCTGTGCCCGAGGGCTGGCAAACTATGGAAAGCTGCAAGAGGAACATGATCGTCCCCTTACTTGAAGGCATTCATAGGGTGAAGTACATCATTTAGTGAAATGTATCATTTTTGAGAATTCCCCTGAGACCTGGCTTTTGGTTACGGTCATGGGCAATGCATTTTCACTTCTCCTTGCACTGTCCTGAGGATGCTGAAATATTAGTGTAGCAGAGAAACGTTCTAGCAGCAAAAGTTTCCATCCCTGAGAAGCACAGCAGAGGCACGCCACAAGCTCTGGTTTTGCGTCTGTCACTAGGGTGACCTCAGGACATGGGGGCTCTCAAGACAGCGTATCCCATGTCAGGTAAACTGCAGTAGAGCTGGTTACTGCGGTACAGGGAGGGCAACATCAGCAAGGCAGGGTGGGTGGTAGGTCATACGAAGACGCTTCCCTGTCTCTGCCAACGTCCTGGTTGTGTCTCACCTTTCTCACCCCCTCCCCATGCTCCAAGGATGCTGGCTGTCATTCAGAGGGTTGTTCAAGGCAGCAATTTATCTGATGAGGAGGATTTTTGCTGATGAGAAAAGTTACACTGCAGTCATTTTATAGCTGTTTTACAGAGACTTGAAGAAGCCCGAGGCATAAAGGGGATGTCGCGCAACTAAGATAAACAGAACAAGTCAGAAATAAAACTTAAAAAAAGAGAAAAGAAGGTCTAAGACTTTTGACTCTTTATGCCTCCCTGCAATCAGAAGTCCATTGGTACAGAGGGGTTCCTTAATTTCTGTTTAGCAGAAAAGACAAATAATGGCTCATTTTTCCTTTCTACTACTTTAGAACAGAAAAGACATTTTAATTTCCTTATATATACACCAGTCACCTTCCATATCCAGACAGTAACTGAAATTAAATTATACAAAGTGAATTATTCCTGCAGTGGCAGGACAATTAATGCATGCAGCTAAGATAGCAAGACAGAAAGAGAGCTCTCCTTAGAAACCAGTGCTTTTTTGTCAGCCACCTTTCCTCTGAGGAGCCTTAGGGCTCACTGAGGCTTGAAAGACAGTCTGCTGAGAGGAGCATGTGATAATATCACCGCCAGAGAAAGCTCCCCCTGTTCAGAAGTACATCAGGGTCACCCAGAAACAGCAGTTTCCTCCAGCCTCCAGCCTACACCCTCTCTATTGTTAATATGGCCAAGAGCGATACATGCACCACTTGACAAGCTGGAGAGATTATTTCATTATTTATGCACAGCTACATCCTATAGACATTAGTATTGCATTTAGATACAGCCTTCTTATGGAATAGCACCTTGAAGATGCATTTAGTGCCTTTGATTCATGATAATGTGAAAAAAAATAAAAATACTCTCAACATTTTGCATATTTAGTGTGTCTCCCTGACTATTACTCCATGCATTGCCCTGTCCTACTTGGCTGGATCAATCCGGATCTTGATCTTGGAGAAATATTTTTACCAAGCTAGCAAAAAAAACCCAACCAAAAACCAAAAAGCTGCTGTTGTCTGAAGTCCTTATTAGCTCCTGTGCAAGTGCAAGAACAAGAACATGCAGTGGATAGTCAACGGCCTATTTTTTGTAGTGGTTTCTCCCACCTTTCATCTTCTGACACAAAAACTTCACCAGAAAAGATGTCCCAAAGTGAATACGAATGTTTCCCTTGTTCTTAGTGTGTTCAGAGTGTGATAATTCTCACAGATAATAAAGAATTTCCAGCAAAATTATATATTTTCCATTTAAAATAGACACAGCAATAGAAGCAGCTAAGAAATTACATCTTTGCAATGAAAATAAACTCTCTGTTAAATCAGACCAACAAAGAAGGTGCAAAGCCACTAGTAATATTGGATTTTATGCAGATTTCTAGCTAATCTCAAGACATTTTGCTTATTGCAACTGTAGCTGCACTTACTAGGAAAGGGCCATATTTCATACTCCAAGATCAATACTCTTGATTAATTATCACCCTGAGAATTGAGGAGTTTTGAATATAAATACTAGATATTAATCAACAGGCAGGTACTTTTGATTAAGACTACTGAAGTCAAAGGTCTTTTGGGAAAACTGTATAAACATTGAACATAGACAAACATGATTGATAACTCTACAGCACACATCTTCTATGCAAATATCACAGTTTTCTACTGCACTATATTAAGCCTCCATGTGGCGGAATCCATGGCCCAAATGCTATAGAGTGGTCTGAATGTGTTATTCCTCAAAACATTTCCATATGTTGGTAATTTTTAACTCTAACTGTAGATGAGGGGCAGAAATATTTCAATTTAAGTTTTTTATTATTATTTTTGTAAGTAAAAATTAGGCTGTCACTCACTCAAATCCATCTGGCAATCTGAACATTTGCATTCGTTACAGGAAGGAGTGATTATGATTTGTTCCAAATAACTGCTGTTTGAACTAACTGAGATCACAGATAAATGCAGATTTCCTCTGCTTCAGAGGCCTTAGGGGAGGTTTAAATACATAGGCTGTTTTTGGAGATACTTGAGGCACAGTCAATGGGTACGTGTCACAAATACTCACTGCTAATTCAGCATCAACTAAAGGGTGTATCTACACTAGTGTTTAAGTTCAGATCCAGAGAGCACTCTGGAGGTGAACTCCCAGTAATGCTCACTTCACTGTGCTTGGGGTCACACCAGAAAGCTGTCTTGGCACACACAACCTGGATTCTTTGTAAATTAAACTAAACTGGAAGATCATTAGATGAACCACTAATGGGAATTCAGTTCTCAAGACCCATTTAGAAACAGACTGGAGTGAAATCCCCTGTGAACAAATGATCCACAGCATCAACGGTTTTGTTCTAGACATCCATTCTCCTCCTGCTGCACTGTCTGGGAAGGCAATCATTTTCTAAAATGCTGGGTTTCTGTCATTTGAAAAAGTTTTCACAGAAAAAGCACTAGATAAATCTGGTGGCTGATGTGCTTACCTGCTCCTGTTTCCTCCCGCCATAAGCTCGAAGAGAAATTCTAGCTATGGAAGTTATAGATAGAAGTTATTATGCTATCATCAAATGTATGAGGGAAAATATCTGCACGGTTACAGGGTTTCAAAATATTTTTCCCTTACCTTTTGCCTTAGAGAACAGCTAGAATATTAAACAGAACATGATACGAAGGTTATTTTAAAACACGAAGTTTGTATAGATTACTTCATTGGGCATTTTGTTTGAGTAAAGAAACAGTTCTTGTTTTGAGTAAAGCCTGTTCTTAATTATTTCCAGAAAGGTGTACCTTACCCTGCCCTGATTCACAGGATGGTAATTATTATGGATGACCTGAAGTATTCAGTGGCTGTGTTGCTCGCCATCACAGATGAAGCCAGTGGCTAAGCCAGCAGCAGAACAGAGGAATTTTGACTGCAGTCATTCTTGATTACTTTAACCATAAGTGTTACTTTGTAAAGTCACTGGCTAATGATAAAAAAAAAAAACACCCACATGCTTTAAAACCTTTACTCAAATTATTCAGCGATGAGTAGGGGAAAGCAGGAGACTAATGATATTCAGGCCCAAATCACTCTCTGCCCCGTTAGTTTTCATTCCTATACCCTACACAGTCATACGAGTATTTAGCAGGATTCACCTTCATCTCTGCCAGCGCTACACCTTAATTAGCCAGATGGTTGCTCTGGCTCCAGTCTTGCAGCATATATTGCTTGACAGAGTTCCCGGCCTCTGCAGCCCAGGCAGCGTGGCATTGGGCCTGAAGCAAGGCGGGTGTAGTGAGAGAGCTCCTCTGTTCTCCCAAAGGGCAAAAAAATTAATTCCAGTAGGTTTTATCAAAGAACTCCTTCTGCGGAAAGTGCTTTGTAACCTGAACAAGGAGCTCCCTGTTCAAAGACACTGCTGCGTCACTATCAATTTCCTGTGAAGCGCCACCGGGACAGGCAAAAGTACTTGAAGTGCTAAAAGTGGCCAGGTTTTGTATGATCTCCCATTATCTCATTATAACGAATTAAGAAAACTAACTTGAGGCGAGCAGGGTGCTATATCAAGAAATGGTCTTGATACACTTCTTTTTAAATAGGAATGTGATGGTGCAGGCTACCGGCAGGCTTCAGAAAAGGGATCACAGCATGATGAGAAATGTCACCCCCAAATTAGTATCACGTGTACAAGGAGTTTTACATTCAGATATCTGGGCACAATTCCCTTACTACCCAGAACCCAGACTTGGCCCCTTTAAACTCCAGAGGCAATTTACCATGGAGTCCAAGGAATGTATTATGGGATTGCTGACTGCTTTCTCTCTCTTTACTTTGGTGTTTCTCTCAGTTCTCTCACTTTGCCCTGCAAAGAGCTTTGATTTAGCTGCAGAAGGGCAAGTGGTTACCTTGGAAAGGGTGTACGTGGGGGAGGCTTTGTTCATGCCACACGAAGTATGGCTGCGGGAGCCGGTGCTGACACCGAGCTACTGCAACCTCTGAGCACTGGGCTTGAAAAACTCAACCTCACGCTCCGATGGAGAGATAATTTGTGTCACTTAAACAACCTCATCCTTCACTGCTTCCACTGCAGGGGCTGAGACAAGCGTTTCCATGGTGCAGAACAGCACTGCGTGTGCCTCAGTGAAATCAGAAACAAACCCTTCTTCCCTCTCTCGGGTAAGCCCCGCTATGAAGCTGTAGCTGCTGATCCATTAGAATATTGCCTTAAATCTTCAGAGATTACTTTTAAAGTGCATCTCTTTTTTATTTTTCTCCTTTTTCCCCCTGCGGAACAGTTGGTAATATGCATGGGTTTAACATGGAAGTTAGTATAACTAATTATATTGTAATTAGTATAACTAATTATGCTGATGGAGAAAGCGACAGTGATGAAGAGAAAAAACAGATGAAAAATGTTTGTACCCATGGAAAACTTTCCTATTAGCAAACATGATAGGTTCTCAAAGCTGGAAGGGAACCAAAGGAAAATATGAGCTTTTGGGATGGTAGCAAAGCATCCACCATCACCTCTGTTTCCACAAGCTCTTAGCAACAGCTTCTACACTATTTCCACAGGGACTAAGCAGAAAGAGAAAACTGACCCAAAGGGCCATTGAATCAATGCAACCCACTCTTGATGTTTCAGAAAAAGGAGATTAAAAACCAAAAACCAGTAGTTTGATCAAGTGAGCATGAGTAAACATTTTTTCTTCACCATAGCAAATGAACAGTTGCTATCTTGAAAAACAAAAGCTTACAGTATTTCTGCTCTACTTCTCATAAAAGATGTAAAAAAATATTGCTTTGAATACCTTTAACCCTTATAAAGAGGATTTCTTTACTCTAATATCCTACCCAGATTATATATTGGATGGAACAGAAACTTTTTATCGCTTTCAAATACTCTACATATTAACATAACCTATTTTGTTATGTTCCATTATGCTCAATCAAGATTTTATTAGTCACAATTGGTTTAAAATGGCAGATATTTTCCTTCTAGTTTTAGCCAAAATTAGCAGAAAATAAATCAGCAGCTTCCCAAATTTGAATGGTATTCTGGACCAGCAAACCCAGAAAAAGTGGACCCTAAAATAGACTCAAATTTTACAAAATAACCTCAGTGTTCATAATGGATAAAGAGAAGTTTCAGAAGCTTAGCAGCTAATGAGTGTTTCAAACCTCAAATTTGACTTTTGTATTTTGACCCAATCTCCTATTTTAATATAAATGACACAGACCTATTTACTCACCTCGCTCAAGCCAGGGAGCTGGGCCTTGCCTTGGATTGTGAACACAACAGAATTGTGAATGTGTGTAGATCTACCCACGCACCTGCTCAGACGCAACACTAGAGAAAAGGCTGGTGACAGTCATCCTTAATGATGCACAAGCTGGGAAGAAAATTCTGGAATGACAGCGACTGAAAAAAAAAAAGGTACAAAAAGAATAGCAGAAAGAGCACAGGTAGCACCTCTGGCCACATTCAGTCTGAATAAATTTGCCCTCTGTCATTTAATTTTATAAAATAAATTACATATATCATAGTTCATATATCTTATGAAGTAAAGAATGTGAAAAAGGGAAAAGCAATGAGAAAGCATCTACAGATTTTAAGAGTCCTACCACCAAGATTTAGCAACTTCTTTTCCAAAGCACCCTACACTGCTGTGACACAGGACACATACTATAAAAGGACATTCCTATAAGGTGCTTGTCTACTGTCTTGGTACACTTAACATGGCCTATATATTTTAAACCATAATATTTTCCCATAGCCTAACACCAACAGTGAATGTTCTCTGCTCAAACATACCTAGAGTGGGACAGACTCCAGACACAAAATTGCTGTTCTGCACGAGCTTCTCAAAAAGCCTAAACCAGGGTTGGAGACACCTGCCCAACTCTGTAACAAGTGAGCAACTGGCAGGATAATACTTCACAAAATCAACTACCTTTTGATTCTGGAAACACGTCTGTTGCTTAGACTGCCCAAGACTACACTGACAGCTCTATGCAGAGGCCCAAGTATTGCAGAACGTGGCATTTCCAAAGGTTTGCAGAGACAGACCATGGAGATAAAGAAAAAATCCCCCAGCAAGAAACCTTAGAGGACAAGGTTGCTGCGATCCTTAAGTATCAGTCTGTTTGAAAAGCAGAACTCAAGGAACAGAATGGTGGTCTGAGGCTGACTCTGCTTCAGAGAGCCAGGCTGTAGACGGATGTGGTTTTTCTAGACCTGTTCTATGTAATATTAGCTTACCAAGTGGGAAATTAGAGTCTTGCCTACGTCACACCCTACTACATCATCACTGCCTGGGAATCTGCCCCTCTGGGAGAATTTTTGTTAGAATTCCCGGCAAAGATGTGGCTTTAAGACATTCAAGTCCATCATTGTGCAGGGGAGAAGTCATTGCACGTGAGGACATTTTACCGTGGATCATGCTCTTTGGGTGGGAGAGTCAAGTAAAGATTAAATAAAGGTTGGAGGCATTTTTCTCCGCACTATCGCACCTGGCAAATTTCCAGAGAGAAATAAGCCCTGGGATCTAGGAGACAGACTGAAAGCTTCTCAGAGACAAAATAAAAAGCTACATTTGGATCCATTAAAAAAATTATACTATTTTAGAAGAAATGCACCACTTAAATCTAGTCGGAATGAAGTTAGGGCCTGACTAAAAGCTAAATTTCTCTTGTAGATTTTGTGGCTTTGTGTTTCCATCACCATATTTCATCCACATAGAAACACAGAAAATACAGCCTTTAATGCCAGGCCTAAAAAAGATTTAAAGTTATTCCCTTTTTGAGCAATGCTTTTCCAGCACTCTAGATATAGAGTATTTGCAGACTTTAAACACTGTCCATTAGACATATAGTTCCCCAAAGTGTTCTTTTTTTTCAGACAGACTAATACTTCAGCTGCCTCACAAAACCTTCTCTTTTAGGATTTCTAGTTGAAAGATTTCCTTTTTTATCGCAATGATGTCACAGATTAGTGAGGGTGGCTACTTCCTTCCCGCCCCCATTATCCAAGATTTTGTTGTATGTGGATAGTTTCATTTTTCATCCTCTGCTTTCAAAATTAACTCAGCTGTGGATGAAGATATATATCCTATTAGCGCTATCCCTTTGGGGAATGCCTACAACAGCTGCAGCTGCCATTTCATTTCTCCTTAATACCCTTGTGTCCTAGAATATAAATACAACAAATGTTGGTATCTTGTCCACTGCACACCCTGCATCGTATTATTTTAAACATACTGTTCAGCTACATAAAATGTCCCTGATAAGACATTGTTAGTCACTTGCAAAGAAGCCATTAGAATAACAGTTTGTGCCTCCATAATCCATCCCGGAATAATGAAACTCCACACTGAACACCGATAAATGATCCAAGATCTCATAAGCCTTCTTAACTCTGAACAGTGGAATATTAAAATACTGCAGAAACCATGACAGCTGACAGGTGGAATCATTAGAAAAATGTATGCAAATCCAGCAGCAAATGACGCTGCATAAAGTAAAGGGGTTTACAGCTAATGACTTGTACTGATGCACAGTCCCATATTCTGAAAAGAAAATGTCTAACATTTATATTGATGACAAGCAAAACAGTAATATATTTAAATTCAGATATCTTTTGTCCTGCATTGAACTCAAACTTGGGAGATAGACTTAAAAACCTAATAATAGAGATCTCAGATCTTGCTTATACTTACATTTTGACATGTCAGCTTATGTATTTAAAATTCAGCTAAGGATAAGAACCCAACGTATTATCAGCACTGAATTTCCATCTGCAAATAGAGGTACTGTTACTGACTAAAGCAAGACTGTGTCTTGTTCCTGTGCAGTCAAGTGGCAAAGAAAAAGGATTTTAAAGTCTTTCGCTGATGTTGTCACATACTTTTGCTACTTCCCTCCCCCAGCAGTGGTATGATACACCAAAAGAGGAGATGCTGATAACCAGTATCTTAGCAGGAAAGGTAAGGGCACACTCAATGAAATAGTTTAGACACTTGACTGCAGGAATGGAGCTCATGATGCTACATTTCTTCTGCTGCAAATGGGGATACAGACTGGGAGCGAAGACTGGGATTCACAACCAAGTACTCTCGGAGGAAAAGGGTGAGGAGGAAGAAGAGCCAAGGCCAACTGAGAGGACAGGTCTTGAACCACAGCCTGCCTAAGGCTGCATGAAACCCCTACCATGGACCATCCAACCCTCAGCATGACGGTAGCAAGGGCTGCATTTCTATATCTCCTTCAGCCCAAGTGCAATGAATGTTAATGAATTTATCTTCATAATGCTGAAGTAAAGGGATGTTATCATCCTCAAGCTACAACTAAGGACACCCTAACAAGGAAAATGCTGTGTTACAGTGTGTCCTAAGGTGCACCTATTTAGCCTCTGACATAACCAGGAGTCGGGGCAAGTTGTCTGAATTCCCAGTTTTGAAGCTTCAGCAAATATATTTTTCCTATTCCAAAGTATAGCACAGTGGCTTAAAAAGAAGAGAGCAGCAGAGGTCTATTCAATTATCATCCTACTAAAGTGAGTTGTACTCGGATTATATGGGATTTCAGGATCAAAGTAAAACTGATCCAGAAACCTAGCCACTTTTAATTGCTTTGGAACTGTATTTTTTATTATAATGCGCTTTCTCCAAGTATATCTGCATTTTCCTTGAACCTGATTTTAAAAGCATACAGGATAGTTTCAGTAGACAAGGATTATAAAGTCAATATTTTGATTAATATAAAGTCCACTCAAAACTGCTAAGTAAGACTCCATTAACATTTCTTTCATCCATTCAGTAGCTTGTACCATGCAAACTGGCATCATCCACAGCATCACCAACAATCTTAAACACAGGTAAACATCAAATCTGTACCAATTACCTTATAAGGAGAGTTAATTGTCAATTAAGATATTGAAATGCTAAAAGAAAATGTATCCAGGGAAAGTTTCTCCCTGAGATTCCATTGATGGTCTTCTCAAAAAAGAGAACACAATAAAGTAATGGTAATAATCACTTTTGTTCAGGGTTGTAAGGAAACTTTTGCTAGTCATCTCAAACTAATCTGCAAACAGTGGTACCAGAAGTGGTGCTGGTTTCTGCAAGGCCTACATCTGCTCATCAGGTAATAAATACTGTGCATTTCCATGGGTCACTGTCAGCCCTTGGCAATGACATTTGCTTACAACTGACCAGGGACATGAAGCTGTAAAAGAGGATGGAAAGGCTGGTGACTGAGGAGGGGGACCAGGACAGGGTGCCATCCTCATTGTAGGGCCTTACAGAACGTGGGAGAAGAGCCCAACTGGATTCTTTTTGCCAGTCTTGCCACTGTGCTTCTGCTATTCTTAAAGCATGAAGCAGCATGTAATCCCATGATAACTGGCATCTCTAACTTCTCCTCCTTCATGTCCTTCTTCAGAGCTCTTCCTTCACTATATCTCTCGGCAACTATACACAAAATTCAGATAAGCAAGTCCTCCACACAGAAAAAGCAGTAAAGAGAAAACGGCACACAGGAGGGATGCAACCATATTAATGACAGTTTGGGGTCTTCCAACTGTCTTAGTTTATAGAGTACAAACTGTTCAGGACAAAGATAATTATAAGCGAATAAAGCTGTTTCAGTCATTCCCCGGACTATCTACATCCACAATGAATTTGCTAGATCATTTTGGCCAGATTTCTATGCCTAGATCCACAGCACTGCCAGAAGGGTGATGCTGGTGATGATACAGGATTTTCTAGCCATGGAGCCAGACTGTGAGAATCACATTCTAGCCTGGAGAAAGCCCCTCGAATCCGAGTTCTGGCAACTTGTTAATTATTTATGCAAAGTGAAACAGGTCAGTCAGAAGTTTACCTGCACAGAGAGGAGGAAAACTAGAAAACATGGAATTAATCCTGCTGAGAAGGAAAATCCTCACCACACAGTCACTTAAGGCTTAAGGGCTTCTGCCTCCAAGATTGCAACTCAAACTCACCACCTTTTTCAACCTCACATACCCATCAGAGTATATTTTATTGCAGATCCAATGGCACGTCCCATGCAGAAATACAACTCCAATTCCAATGTGAAATAGCTCCATTTTAAAATGTCTTTGTCCTCATCACTGTTCAGATAGTCCTATTGTTTTTCCATTTTGAAGGACTTATTGGTGATTGAGAAGTAAATAATCACCTGGTCATTCATAATGTAATAAACCTACAAATAAACAAAAAGGTTTCTTAAAGAGGAAATTTGCAAGAGGAATAAATAGGCAGATAAAACAGGAATGTTATCTCTTTACAGCTGACGGAACATACCGGACACCTGCAGGTAGAGTCCAGAGAAAAATGTTACCCTTTTCAGTAACTGCTTTGAGTGCTATTCTTTTTAATCTGCTAATGAAGGCACTGTATTGTTCCTTGATTCTGCCCAGTTCCTGCCCAGCATCATAACGGCAGATCAGTCTCACAAATATAACCTTCAGTTTTACATGAAATGAGGATATGGCATCATTTCTGCTCTTGGTTGTGCTGATAGTACCGATAATCAGCAAAGCGATTTGCAAAAAGAACAGAAGGCAGAGAGCTTGCAATGAGAAACATGCAGAATCCACAGATAAAAACAAGAAACCGATGGGCAATATATGTGGTAAAATATGCTTGGGTCTCAAGCAATGATGTATCATGTACTTGAAAAAGGACATATGGCACTTGCCTACAACCCTGGCTGGCTAAACGCCCAGTGCAATGTGGATTACACACAATTGCTTCACACCAGTGAAAAGCCTCTTCTGCATAATATAAACACATTCATGTTGACTCCTTACTTATAAGGCAGGAGATAGCGACAACGAAACATAATTTTAGAGAGGAGTACAGTGGTTGCAGTACAATTGGTGCAACATTTTATGCAATATATTACATTCTCTATCTACATAGATGATCTTTAAGGTCCCTTCCAACCAAAACCATTCTATGATTCTATACATAGTGTATCTTGAGACATGTCCAAATATTAACAATTTCTAATTTCATGCTCTCAATATAAATACGTATTATCAAACAAACAGAATTCCCTCTATATATTGTGCAGGAGTGAGTGATGGTTAAAGTATATCTTATTGGATACAAGATGAGACCCCATAGCACCTGGGCAGGCCCACACAGCAGCCTTCCTCAAATTTTCTGCAGTGTGTCAAGAAAAAAACAAGCCAGTATAGCTATCTTATAATCTAAATCAGAGCTGCTGCAGCAATAAAGAAAACCCCTGTTGCTCCCTACTTTTTACTGATATTTATTTCATTTTCAAAAGTAACCTCTACTTAGATGGCTGCAGCCATCTGCCAACCTTGAGCTGAGATCAGAGGACTTCTGTCCATATCTCTTGAGCTAATTACGGACCAAGCGCACTTGAACTCCATTTTATGCTACACATGCTTTTGTTTAGGATATGCTTATTGTATGTCCTTATTTTTTTAAGATTTCCTTTGGTAACTTCATGGGACATCGTGGTGTGTCAGCAGCAGCAGGATACAAGCTCCCAGCTCTGCTTGTTTGCTGAAAAAACCCTTCCATCATCTCCTCCCAACACCACCACTTCCTTACCTATAATTATGCTATTCGGTTCTTACTACCAAGTGCTAGAATTATAGAAACAGCTCATTTGAAATATGGAGACTGCTTGCTTGTAAAACATTTGGCTCTGCCCGTGCAGGAATAAAGCTGTTTTATGCTGTAAATAAGGAGTAGGTTGCAATGCCACATGGCTGCTCATTACCAGTACACGGAACCAGCTATAAAAAACCCCACGTGCCCCATGAGTTCAGTCCTCAATGGATTGGGCTCTACTTCCCTGACTCTTCCATTTCCATGACTCGACATATGTGATGGTGAGACACCCAGCAAGATGGCAGGAGGTGTAGGACAAATGTTTGCCACTTGTCAACAGGTACCAAGAGCAGGAAGGTCACTGGATTTTCATCCAAATTTTTTCAACTACTTTCATGAACCGTATCCTCTGACTGTCATTATTTATTCACTTGCAGCCTCTGCTGCTTGTCTGCTGCTCCTGGTACACATCTGGGTGTTGTCAGGCTCCATAAATCTGTCTGAGCACTGCCAACTGTTACCCATCTGAATTCCAAAACACGACATCATTAGATTTAGATGTATCGGAAAAAGAATCTGATCCTATTTCCAGAAAAGTCTATCTAATTTCTGTTGTGGGTATCAAAGGGAACAGGGCACCTGGAGAAGACAATAATCCTTTTGCAAACATGCATTTGAAGCCACTTTTTTTTTTTTTTGATGAAGTCTTAGTTCCTTCGTTCTACCTTATTATGATTTCAAAAGAAACAAAGCAATGATTAGCAATTTACATCTTCGACACACTGGGTAGCTATGACTGAATTGACTTGTTATTGCTTTGTTGGGAAGCAGGTAATTTCCTTAATCCCATTCTGCAGACAGAGAAACTGAGGCACAAAACTGATCACTTTTATCACATATATTTAATTTGTGAAATTTCTCAAGACTTGTTGATTTATTACACTCTTGAGACTTTAGTCCTTTATTAAATATTACATTCTTTTTTCTTTCAATGCCTTCAGAAATATTTTGAGGTTTTCTCAATGGTTCTTGAACTGAAATAATCTCACAAACGCAGAAGTGCATCTGCATCTGATGAATCCATTTCCAAAATGTCCATGGGCAGCAGGCACTGAACAAGAGATGATGAATCAAACTTTCCATTAATGAACCAAATTTAACTGATGTCTTAAAGTGCTCTACAAATATGGACACATGAAATGTTCCTCTTTTTAGAGATGGGGAAACTGAGGCACAAATATATTTTAAAAATTAGACAAAGCAATCAGCAAAATGTGGAAGAAAGCCCAGACTTCCTGATTTTCATCACATTAGTCATTCAATGCATTAAATCAGAACAGCCAGACTGAATTCTGATCTGGCTCTTAAATGCTTATGCATATGCAGAAGCATTTGAAATTTTCAGGCCTTTTTAATAAATTTGAATAAACAAGTAGCATATAAAAAGCCACCCTTTTATAGTGATGCAGCTAATACTGCTCTCTATTACAGATCACATCTGAG
Source organism: Limnodromus scolopaceus (assembly GCA_028565335.1). Taxonomy (NCBI): domain Eukaryota; kingdom Metazoa; phylum Chordata; class Aves; order Charadriiformes; family Scolopacidae; genus Limnodromus; species Limnodromus scolopaceus. The sequence continues at coordinate 46,736,851 of JAOXNO010000041.1, forward strand.
AATTTCTATCAGCATTATGCCAAATGAACAAACAGTAAGAGGACCATTTTAAGCAGTGCACACTATGCTATGAAGCTTTTAAACCATGATTTACCTCTTTCTTCTTCACGGTCCCAAATTAATAATCTCAGTATTGAGAAATGTTGGCAAATGCTTTATCTTCTGCACGTATAACACATTGCAGATTCAATGCACACACAGACACGTGCACACGTACACGCAGAACAGAGAAGGCGGCCACTTTCAAGATGAAGAACTATCAGTTCAATGAAGACTCACACAAATACATTGTGTGTATGCACGTGCCTTGGATACTTCCAGATACCTGAGATCAATAAATATGTTAGCCAGGTCTTTTACAATGCCATTTTATTTTTCCTTTCCCACTGAATGGAGAACAGAGCAGGTGGTCCAGGTGAGTGATGGCTGCTGGTTCTAGCTTCTCTTGTCAATGAAAAGCCCAGCGAGCTGAACTTTATGCAAGGACTGTGAGAAATGTGGACGGCTGCTTCCTTGTGTGAAGGGCTTATTGGTCCCAGTTTGTTTCAGACCAACAGATGCTTTCTGGTTGATTGCTTTCTTTTTATTAATTCTGTGAACCTCTGCCATTTTGAGAAACAGAACATAATATACAAGAAAATATTAAGGGATTTTAATCACAGACACTACAAATGTCGAGCTTTCAAATGGATTAATGATAAGCACAAAAACCACTTATTGTATCTTTCACATGGGCACTGCATATTCTAAAAATTTTGGCCAAATGGTAATAAATATAGGAAAACTAAGAAGTCTTTTTTCAAGCCTGCCAGTCACTGCGAGTTTATATAAAATTTTATTTATTTATGGCCAATTAATGTTTACTATGCTAACAGCAGCTAAGTGTAGGCCCTATTCATCCTTTCTAACACTAGATTTGTTTTCATTGCTGTATGAAAAGCATTTAACTGCTGTATTTTTAAAATTCTGTTAACATAACACAATTCTGGAACATTGTGAGAAATTCTAGGAAGAAGACACATTGCAACTGATAATAATATGTGATAAAATGTCACAAAAATGTTTGTCCAAAAAATGTCTGTTTGGGGAGAGGGAGTCTTCCAAAATCAAACCATATTTGGTTTGATTTCGAATTCATAACAGAAATATCTGGAAATTCATTACTTTCAGTCCGAAGAAGTAAAATTAGAAGCAAATTATTGTAATTTTTTTTACCTTGAATATTGTTGACCTCTTTTATACCCAATTACCATGATATAAGTTATGCTCATTCAAGATGTGATGGGAAGTCCCCATGGAGAGAGTTCCTGCACCACTACAAGTTGTCAGCAAGGTTGGGGTAGAGGGACTACCAGCTTAGCTGCATGAACTGTCCAAGCCATCTTGGGAAGAGTGAAAGCACCTAGGAAATCCACACAACTGTTTCTTCTCCACCCCTGCATTGACCAGAAACATGATATAAAAATTCAAGTGCATATGCATCAAATCCAATGTTTTCTTCACTGTGCCTTATGAAAAAATTACTTCCCTGTGAGCTCTGAGTAACTCCTGACATTGCCGAAGCTGTTGGTTGGACCTGTTGTTCCTTGCAGGACGTCAGAAAGAAGAAAAGCTGCAGCTGGTCCACAAACAGCATCAGTGATATGATCCTGTGTTTAAGCTGTTTGTTCCTCAACTTAAGTTTAGTGCCATTTCTAGCTGTGTCTGTGTATGAAATTGTGCTAGATTTACACAAATTAAAAAAGTATTAAGTACTTTAATAGAGGTGGTAGAACGTTAGATGAGGTATGTATGTATATAAAAATACCCATCATTGTTTGTGTCTAAGCATCACTGAAAATTAGTAGAGAAAATTCAGCCAAATCAGGTGACATTTTTTCCTCTGTGTCCTTGTGATTACAGGAATATGACTATTTGAGTAGGAGGTGTCTTCTGCCTACTGATTTTTTTTACACTTTGAGCTGAATACCATCAAAATACAGAATCCAAACTGAAATATCGTTGCTGTACTTTAGCCCACAAGACTTTGGGGTGTTTAATATCAAGACTCGGATATTGGGAATGCAGATTGACCTCTGTAAGAGGCTCAAACCTGCCTAGTAGGACAGCTGGGTTCACAGGTCCTAGCTTTCTGACTTCAGAGAAGCATAAAAATCTCATTAGAAATTTTCTACG
>JAOXNO010000041.1:46739125-46761947 GCA_028565335.1 Limnodromus scolopaceus
AGTAGGACAGCTGGGTTCACAGGTCCTAGCTTTCTGACTTCAGAGAAGCATAAAAATCTCATTAGAAATTTTCTACGCAGCAAAGCTTCCTCTCTTCTGTCAACTTGACAGCTATCTAGCAGGCATGCGTGGCCTCCCAAATGACCAGCCAAAGATCAAGACAGTCAATAACTCCAGCCGTTTCCTCACTGACAGCAGCAGCCCGATGTGTCTCACTCCAGGATGCCCCTTCGGCATTAAAAGCTGAAACTTTTGTGGATGGCATGATTTAAGGAAAAACTCAGCACAAATTAAAGAGCACTGAAATGAAAAGCATGTGGAGCAACCAAGTGAGCTGCAGTGTGAGCGTGTGGATGAACTGAGAGAGAATTTTGAAATGATCCACCGATACATTTTATGTGGATGCGCAAGTGAAGACTAGGCCCAGCCCTGCAGGGCGAACTGTGTTTCCATCCTATAGGGAGATGTCTCTGCATATAAGGTATGAAAGAGCATTCCCAAATGTTGACCTTTCAGATAAAAAGAGATACCAGCTTGCATTTCACATTTTATTAAGAAAAGCCAAGCTGGTGTGAGTTGGAAGTGGGAATGAAAAGAAGCAGGAGGGTGCAGCAATGGCCAGCAGCTCCCTGTGGCATTGGGTCCCTCAGGGTGGCAGAGCAGGGTCTGGCAGCCTGGGCCTGTCCCACCGCCCCAGCCAGGAGCAGGACACTGGGGATACCAGGGACATCCCGAGTCTCGGGGAATGGGGCACCATCCTGGGGAGGGGACGAGGCTGGGCTGGGCCGTGGGCCCATGGGTAGGCCCAGCTGGGCAGGGCCCATGGTGGGGCAGGGCAGGGCTGTGGGGAGCCAGAGACCGGCCCTGCTGAGGCATCACTGGGGCTGGCGTCACCAGGGGACTGACATGGGCTGAGGGAGACACACCAAATTGGGCAGGTTTTAAGGCCAATGAGTGTCCTGACAAAGGTGCCCACATCCATGACTGTATATTGCTAAATCCAGTGCTCAGCACTGGGGAGCAGGGGTTAACTGAGGGGTTACGACATGGGGACCCTGTGTCTGGGTCGTTCAGAGCTTTGTCCGACCAATTCCTGAGGCAGGCAAACATGCAGCTCAAGTTCAAATCATGGCAATGGTGAAAGCAGCTGAGTTGGGATGTCTAAAAGGCCACTGAAATATCCAAAACAAGATCTAAGGAGTGGATACTAAATATGTAGTTATTATGTAATGTCTATCATACACATTGCTTCCTTCCTCACTGCAAAGAGATTTCCACCTCATCACTATCCTTGTCCAAGGCCAGGACAAACCTACCATGCCGTAGCTAGTGGATAATTTCAAATTCCTTGACTTTAAAATTTAATGAACCTACTCTTTCACAACAGTAATTGTTTTCCACATATTGCTTATTCATAAAATATGTATCAAATCCTGACTCTTCACTTCCTATTTACCCTAGTAAATAGATCCTCTGTTCTGCACAGGCAGCCCTGTCACCATGCTTTAAGTCCAGGGACATGTGCAGAAACCTTTGTACAATAATTATGGAAAGTTAGTGGGGTAGAAGGAAATGTTATCAGCCATTATCTCTTGCTCCAGAGGATGTGAGGAGAATATAAATAAATCCAGACACTGCAAATGCTTTGCTGCAAGCTAGGCGATTAAAGTATTTCAGATTCCTACAAGTCTATTTAAAGCAACTTAAATCTTTTTGATGGCCAGTGGTTCACTACAGCCTGGCTGCTCACACAGGCTAAGCTTCCCTAACACACTGCACAAAGTCCATAGGAAAATGGCTTCAGCTCCTGACGAATATTAATAGAGATGAGATGTTAGGTTGCAGATAGGTCTTCAGAAAATGTTTTAGGGTACTTTTATTCGCTTTAGAGATACACAGACTCCTTTATAAGGCTTAGTGCTGTTTCTTAGGCTCATATACTTTAGCCCTCATTCACATTGGTAAGACTTCCACATTCAGAGCAGCAGCAGGTCAGAAGTTGGTTTTACAAGAGCTTGTAAAGGTGGGGAACAATTTAACTCCCTCTCTCCCAGTCAAGAAGTACTACCCAGCATTTGCTGACAAAATGGAAAATGCCAGCTCTACCACAGCTTGATTGCCCAGTATACGTGCAGTGTATTCGGAAGGCAATGCAGTGCTTTCACTGTCTCTGTGCCTGAAGCTGCTCACAGCCACCGAGAAGTGAAACAGCCTGCCAAGGAAGAAGCCAAGTGTTAATAAGGGAGGGGAGAGGGAAGGGAATGGCAATAGATGGAAGAAAATAATACTGCTTACTTGCATTAGTTTAGCCAGAAAGAAACTTTATGTAAGAAACCGGTAGAGAAAAAATTAGTGTCTTGCCTTTTACAGCACATTTCTTGGTGTTTCTGATTAAAAAACAGGAAAAGCATAGTAGAAAAAACCCTGAATTTCTAACATATAAACAAGTTTTCTTCCTTGTTTTTGCATTTTGATAATAACGAACTTGAGGATGCACTATTTTCCACATTCCTATTTCATGTCTCTTTAAATGCTCTGTTAAAATTATTTCAGCTTGCACTGCAAGAGAATCTAAAGAACAAATTTTTATTCTACACTCATAATTTTCCTTACTTTCAACTGCAGTTCTTATCAGCCTGTGTTATACATAAAAAAGAACCACAAACTTGAAGACATGCTCTGTGGTGAAAAATCTCACACTGCTTTTCAACGTGATCAAGGCTAATCAGCTAATAACAGCTACAAAATAAAAAACCCCACAGCTCTAGAAGTTCTAAAGTGAGGGGAAAACAACCAAGTCAGATAATCCTAAGAGGTTCGATTCTTTTCAAGTAACAAAATCCATTTGAAGCCTTTTTTTCATTTTCTTTTCCTGGGAAATTTAGTGATAGCTAAGGAGATAGAGGGTAGGTACACAAGTCATGAAGGATATTTTGGAGGTCAGTTGCTATTTCTTGTTCCCTTCTCTTAGCTCATGAGAACAATGAATCTAGTGCCAAGTTGAGTGGCAGCAATGGCATCAGATTTAAAACGTATTGTATGTAATTTTTTAAGTACATATATTTTATCTTTTTAAAAGTACATTCTACCTTCTTAAAGTACATCAAGTAGACTTTGAAATTTGTAAGGAAGAAAGTAGTACATTTCACTCATGAAATTAAATATCTGTATGGTTAATAGGACTGTTGTGGTTTCATTACGTACCACTACACAGTCTGGGAAACCTTATTTTGAGGAGCCCTATCCATGATGAACAATACAGATCTATGGAGAACTGATGGGCTCCAGTCGGGGAGAGACAGAACACATTGTTTGTGTTTTCTGCAGCTGATTTTCAATAGCCAGTGGAGACCCAAACTCCAATGTTTTTATTAGAAATATTATTACATGGCGTATTCTGGCCATTGTATTTAATCTAACTATGTCCAAAACCCTTGCCTTCATTTTACTTGCCTCCTGTCACAGCCTGGGGATATGCAGGTACCATCACAATTGGTTGAAAGCGCCCAGCCACCAGAAAGTGGAGACTGCTTAGAACCTGGGAAGAGGATTTCAGTGTCAGCACGAGGCAGTTTTTGACAGAGACACACAAATAATTTGACAGCATTTCACTAAGCAGTATGAGAAGCCATAGCTAAGCTTTCCTAGAAAATAAGTAAGCATAACTACAAGCAAAGTCAACAATCTGCAAAAGCAGAAATTTATCAAGAGTAGTGAGACCTTGTATTACTTAAACCAAGAATGAGCATTACTTGCAGAACCAGATGGCTCTGACCAGCTTCAGCATAAACTCTGGAAATTGAGCTAAAACAAAACTCAGGCACAATGTTTCCATTAATGTACTGTTTTCAAAGTTTGTGTAAACATTCTTTTCCTTTCCTTCAAATCTTATTCTTTATGCCCACGCTTCTTTCATGCTAGCTTCCAACTTAGCTTTGCTTCCACAACATGTAACGCTAGCAATCAGAATCTTTCAGCATGCAGCCTTGGTATTTGTCTTAAGTGTTTGGTATTTGTCTTAAGTGTTAAGTGTAATAACTTCTATATCTTCCGCACTAGCTAAAGATTTTAACACATAGTAGGGTTGAGGTGCAGTATAATAAAAAAAGGCCAAACAATCTGAGGTAGCATAGAAAAGCAAATTCCCTTGTCCTGGTTTGAGGACAGTCAGAGAAATGCAAAAGACTTCAGATTTCCTCCTTTATTTATTTTTTAATTTGATTTTTCAATCTTTTTCTGATTAGCTGCAAAAATTATTTCAATTGAGATGCCAGCTGTTCTAAGAAACTCAGCTGAGTCCCATCTGGCCTAAACTATAAGGCAGTGTGATATTATCAGCTGCTTTGAGTAGTGAGCTAAGACACAGCTGGTTTGAAATTCAGGGCTAAGACACACCAGATCATGAGCTCTGTCGAATGTCAGTCTGCCTCTAGTGCATTTGCAAAGCACGAGGCAAAGCTGAGCATCTGAATAAAAACCAAATGCCCTCAGAAGTGACAATATCTACCATAACGTAGGTGCTGGAATGTCTTGTTATAATTGCAAAAAGCTAATTACCTATCACCACATTGATACAATTTGCTATGTACCCATCACCACATGGGGCTGGCTGAGAACATCTCTTCTCTACTACTTCTGTATTTATAGATATACAAGCCACAACACATAAACTCATCTGAGAATTAGCAGAGTTGGACATCATTAACATTTACTGCTCGCATCTCAGTCATACAAGTATTTTTAGTTGTTAAGAAAGTTTCATACTAACTAATGCTGGAAACATAATATATACCTTGTGAGGCGTATTGTGCAGTTTGGAAGTATTTATTTTTTATCAACCAACTGATTCTCCACAAAAAATATATCCTTTGCTCTGTGTCGGTCATACAGTGTTCCCCTGACAGTCTGAGCTATCTGTATAAACCAATATACTCAGTCTGACTTTATCAACTCCCCGTATAGCTATAACCTTACTTATGTTTGTTACTCTATACTTCTGATGACACCAGAAGAGCTCAGCCTTCGGCTCCCAGACTGTGTACAGCCAGTGAGGAGAACTAATCCAACTGAGCCTGCTGAGGGTGGTCTGCTCTCCATTGCCATAGCTCTCCAGAGTGCCCTGCCCTGGGCTCTTTAACACCTTCCTGTCAAGCTGCACAAGTGCACTTTTTCTTCTGTCACCTCCAGGACTGAGATAGCGTCAGCAGAGTTGAGTCAGTGGCATTCACCCCTCCCCAGCCACCAGAATAAGCCATAGGGTCTTCTCTTCCAAGAAGATTGGATCCAGCTGGATCACCTAATTCATTTAGAAGAGCTGAATGCTCTGCCTCAGTGTCTGCTGTGAAGTCTGAGAAGACTGATGGACTATTGACGGTGGCATAACTCTGCCCTAGCAGGAGAATGAAGACAGCCTGCCAAACACTACTGATTTGCTAATGATGCTTATCTGCAGCAACCGTCAAGGAGAATTGGAAGTGGCAGAGTGGAGAGAAGAAAAACCTGAGGGAAATCAGTTTGAAACAAGCTTCTGCAGCTGGCCAAAGGAGTAGGAAGGCTCTAATTTGTGGAAGACTCTTATTAAAATTAGAAGTTCTCTCAAATAAGACACCAAAACTTACAGGTGATTTAGCAGGATTTGGTCATGGGCTGTCTTTAGAGCTGTATGTTTCATGCACTATATCTACTAGCAAAATGTTTTGAATTTAAAAGTGCTTTTACAAAGATGTGCAAAACTCTGCTAGTCTTTGAAAGATGCAATTATTAATCAGAGTATCTCTGAAGGTGGGGATGGGGGTGGTCTGTGGGAAGATGTCCTTAACTCAGCTGGGGGAGTCAGCACAGTTTTGGGGCTGAGGACAGCTAGACTGTGGTGCTCCACATTCCCAGAGGAAAGCAAACGAGCGAACGCTCTGCCATGCCAAATGATGACACAAAGTTCATTGTGGGGCAGATCCTGGGATTGCTTCATCGCTGTGGTTGAGGTCAGCAGTAGATTGAGCCTCCAGAATTGGGATCTAGTACAGATCATAAGAAGTGATAGTTACAGTCTATTCAAGTTAAGAAATAAAGAATAGCAGGACAGATTTCCAAAGATAATTCATACGTAAACATCAGATTACATCTACTGGGCTTAAACTCTACTGTTTCTACCACAGCATTTTCCACTATTTTGACAGTTCTCACTGACTGATTTGTTCTTAGTTGGACTTTCTTCAGCTGAGAAAATTCAGCACTTAGGTAGAAACAAAAAACCTGAGTTGTCCAGGAAAAGGGTACGCAGTTCACCTATAAACCAGGCCTGGCAGATTATCAGGGATAACTAGGGCGTAGAGCAAAGGTTTTACAGTTCTGCCATCTGGTACCACAGTCCTGATGATCTGCAACCCCCACGGAAATGGCCTCAGGGCAGCATTGCTGGTGCCTTGATATGGATCTCCCACACAAACTCGTATCCTGCAGAAGGTAAGAAGGGCTTTCTTTGCCAGATCCCTGTTGCCAGTAAGTCTTCAATAACATTGCTGTAACGGAGCATTATCTGATGTTCTTGCCATGTTAGATATATTCAGACCATTTTTATTTCCTCTTTCTTTCCTCCTGTTCCTGCGGATTTTTGAAACATTATTATTAAAATAGCAGTTGGCTGCAAAAAGTTTGATGAAATCTTATTTTAGTCTTATATGCAGTCTGTCAAAATCCACATTCTTCTGAAATGGGATTGATTTGCTACGATTTCTTTTTTATAGAATAAAACTGGAAAAAAGTTTAGCTAGTGTTGAAATATTCTTTTGACATTTTTTGGAATAGAGTACAGCAGTATTCTATATTGAAACAATAGCAGGTTATCCCTCTGCAGAGGAGAGATAAGAAGTATTGTAAATGCTCAATATCAAGAACATCAAAAGCTGGCTAGTGACCTAAAAATCAAAACCTGATTGTTTAAAAATGGAAACACAGACAGTCACTGAACATAACTTAAAGTGATTTGCAGATAACATCAGAAAATCTGAGGCATAAAACGAGCTGTAACGAGCAAAGGACATAAAAGGCAGTGAGAAAAGCTTTTATAAATACATTCAGGATAAAAGGTGGAAAGCATTGCACTGGTCTGAAGCAGGAATGGTGAAAAATGTATGAAGGAATGTAAAAGGACAAAGTGTTCAGTGCCTGAGCCTTCATAAAAAGAGTAGCTGTGACCAGATTCTTAACACATTTCAGTGGTCTGGAACACCAACTAGAATTAGGAGAGAAGAGACAGCAAATGTTTAGCTGAGACACGTGGATAATGGAGCCTGCTGAAATTCACCTTAGAAGATGAAGAAATAATTGAAACAATCTGAACTACTTTGAGGACATACAGAGGACTGACGGGAACAACTATAGCACTTTTCCGCAGAAAGGGAACTGGAAAATTGTAGGCTACTCAGCTGAAGTGTAATACCTGGAAAGATACTACAACGAAATATGAAACAATCTGCGTATAAGCATCTAGAGACATAAACGTGATAAGAAACAAACAGCTTGTATCTGTCAAAATAAAGTGTGTTAAACCAAGCTAACTTCTTACCAAGTGAGTAACTTGGCTTTTCAGAGTAACTTGCCTTTTTGCGTGGAGGAAGGTACTAGAGGAAATGGATGTTCAATTTAGTGAAGTAGTTGCAGTTTCAGACAACCTTCTCCACAAGCAAACTCAGGGAATGTGGACTTTATTATATCACCATAAAAGAAGCCTTTCAGCTGTGGAGAAGGCCTGCTCAAAGAATAGTCAATAGTATTCTCATTCCAGTTTGAAATTGCACCAGCTTTTTAAATACTGAAATACTGCTCTGAGCACACCTGTAATGGGAAGGGGTGATTTCTAGCCAGCAGCGAGGGCAGCCCTGCACAGAGGAATGGTGCCAGACCATTCCCATGCTCATCACGGGACAAACGGATGGAGCTCGAGGCAGATGGTTGGTCTGGAAGCACTAAAACATCTCTGCGGGAGAGCTGCCGCTGAGCCAGTTCTCTGCCCATGCAGGGTTACTGGTGCTGTCAGGGCAGAGGGAAGTAGCCTCAAATGAGTTCCAGGGCCCCTGATTGTCAGTGACTGTCAATGCAATTAGCAGTTTTATCTCCATCTATAGACCAAAGTATTCCTGGGAAATAGGGGTTAGTATTATCCTACACCACTGTGGCATCTGGCTATGAGTTTCTCTTCCCTGGTACCCTTTGGCAGGTGGAAAAAATGCCTCTCTCAGAGGGCACCTCAAAAAGCACCTTTCTCAGCACATCAGTAGAAAGGAAGGAGACAAATACCTGTCTCGTGTCCTTGAGGCACAGCAAACAAATTCAATCTGTTTGTATGTGTTTTACTGTTTGTAATCTAAAGTGCCTACAACTTTATCAAAATATTTACAGATTGTGAACAATATATTTATACTAATTCACAGTGACTGAATTGATACTTTCAGATGATTATCTACAAATCCTAAATTTTGATATATGTGAAATCTCCATAAAATAGGTAATTTGGGAAGAATGAAGGGATTTTTTGAATACACAGCATGCATTATTTTGCAAATGTACATTTGTTTACAAGGAGTATCAATAAGTTACTTATTATATTCCTAAGTTATTGATCTTGATCAACTGAGATGCATTAACTGAGCAATGATCTGAGCAATTGAGGCATACTATAGGCAGTCCCCTATAGTAATTTTAGCTGACAGGCTGCCATAGTTAATTGGATCGCATTGGATTGGATCATGTGTGCTTAAGCCCTGTACTACATCTGGATGTAGTCCACTGTATTTTTATACACATTTCCTCAACTCTTCTAGGCTTCTTTATTAATATATAGTAATAATCTTTTCCTAATAGAAGGAGTTAAGACTGTTACTTTTCTTGTCTTTAAAAAAAGGAGATCAAGTAATAGGTTCTGTTCTTACCATGAAGTGAAAATACATCTTTAATAATAAATATTCTGTGACTGAAATGCTTTTTTTTTTTTTCTATCAGCTTTCCTATGGGTCATTTTCTTTCAATAAGCAAGGTCAGGGACAGCTACTAGACCGTGCAAGACTAATCTCTCCCTCAGGAGGGTTTTACATTATAACTTACCTTATCTGATTTAATTTCAAGTAGAAACTGATCTATACGTTCTCCTTGCAGCCCTTGTGGTCTCACAGAAATGAGATTATTAACAAGAGTCACCCAAGGGCATGTCTACAGGGGACACTCAAAAAAAGGGGTAAGATTTCATCCAAAGGCAAACAGTACAAAGGCAGAATGCCTGTAATTAACAACTAGTTAAGACAAAGACATAATGGCAGGTGTTATGACATCTTTGGCTTCTTAGATTTGTGCTCTTAGCTTGATGAGGGTGGAGAGCAGAGAAGGGACAAATCTCTATCACAAGTCTAAACTACACCCCATATTTATTACCTTTGAGTCAACAGCAAGGTGTTTTACTGAATTTGCTTCTGCATCCCCCATCAAAGTAGTGCCACCTAGATTAGCAAAATAACTCTACATAAAATGTCATTTGCTCTGTGGGGCTTGGAGAGGAAGAAGAGTAATTCCAGGAGTCTAAAATTGCCATGTCAAGTTATCATCCAGCCAAAACCACTCTTAGCTAGAAAGGAACCGCTGTAGAAGAGGCAGTAGCTCAGCAGGAAGATCTCAGAAAGCAGTCAAGAGGTCACGGGGAAAGAGAAAAAGAAACTTTTTGTCCACTTCCAGCATTCTCAAGAAATCTCTGGTGTCTCCTCCCTCATTCACTGGTAGCAATGACAGAAATGCTGATGTGAAAAGAGTTTGTGAGTGTTTGTACTACAGGTTAAGTTGATAAAGGGCATGAGTGGCTTTTTTTCTCTGTCAAGAGAAAAAGAGAGGTGCAGCCCCTAAGGCACTACAGAGTTCACTACTGTTGATACCACTGCTGAGACCTCATTTGGGATGACTTGGAGCTCAGAATTTGCTAGTGTGAATGTATGCCTGATCTCTGGATTCAACAGACTCATTGATCATTCCTCTTTTCTCTTTGTCCACCCAGCCTCAGCTGCCTCCTGTGACTGACTAAAATTTCAATGAATTCTTTCATCAGGTTTAGGGCAGGAGGGCCTCTGGTCTACTCTTTACAACATTTACAACATTGCATTTGCCAATTTGTGTGAAGCAAGCTACACTAAAATTTAAGTTTGAAGTATGTATTCCTGTATATTAGGAATTTAATTATAACAGCCTCAAGGACATGTTTTGAATAGTTCTCCTAAACCAATTAGTTGACTAGCTTTTTAAAGTTTTAACTGTTAATAATTATATTGCCACAGATAGTAATTTGGAATGCAGCTAACAATCAGTGTCACTATATCCTTCACTGATTTTTCAATAGGTAAGCCTTACCAAGATAATAGGTCTGATCATCCTTTGCATTAGCTGGTGTGTTGTATTGTTACTGCCCTTTGGAAGCCTCAGGAAAAAGCAAAACCTGGTTTGGGTGAACATCTCTCAGTGCCTGCAAGGTTTCCTTTTCCCTTTTTTCTCACCATCACTCTTCGCTATCACAAAAATCTTCGCTGTTAACTCCAGTATATCAGAAGCCCTCTCATGCTTCTTTCAGGACAAAAGCTATGGGCTAGTTTTAGAAAACACAATTTTACACAAAAAAAAATATGATCAGAAAAGGGAGGCAAAGAAATGTTTTGAGGAATTTGTGGTAGTTTTTTGGACACACTTAAAAATTAGAGAAAGTTGAGAGGCAATATTAAGTGAAGAAGGAATGATTGAGCATGGGAAGGTAACGAATTCATTAAGACTCATACAATAACCTTGATTTACCCACCAAACAATAGTTTAACATATGGACTGATGGACTGTGATCACTGAGAGCCCAATGCTGAAGTCCTGACTTAGCATCTGGCCAACATTTCCTCAGGGTGAAGTCAGTGGGAGTTTTGAGGAAGGTATGAGTAAAATGCTGACTGAAGATGCTGCCACAGAGCACAAAGTATAAGTGAATTGACATTACTTTCATTTGAATGAGTACACTGAACCAAAAGGCGCTGCTGAATGAAGTAGACTTCAGATTCTGGTAATTCAGTCCCACTGGACTTTAATTTTACCTACTCAGTTACATTCGATTGCTATTAAATAACTGATGCTGATGTCCTTTTGATTTAAGCAAATATGGCATAAATTTTATGAGACAAAACAATATAGATGTCATCATAATCTTATTCTAGGATTTTTTTTCTAACTTAAATTCTGTAGGCCATGGAGGGCAACTCTATTTACAAGTTTGGGGATCGTTGATAGCAGGAGAATATAGTTGGTTCAGGAAGGTTTATTAAAAAGCAGCCTTGGTAAATTGTTTAGCAGAGCACTGAGGATTAAGCAAACTACTCAGCCTGAATCCACATCATCTGCAAATCTGATGTTTATAGAGGTCTCTGTATTGCCCAGACCTTTAGCAAACTATTTTTAGTGGCTAATTGTCCAGCTGCATTACATCTTCACCTAGATTCTCCTTCTTAGCCAAGAGGAAATTGAACCCCTGAGGAAGCAGAAGATCCGAGCTGAATATTAAATAACATTGGAAATGGTGGAGTAGTGGGATATAAGTGTCTTGCAAAAAAAAAAAAAAAAAACCTGAAAATAATCACAGGAAAATCTATCTGTTTTTAGGGAGGGAATTTTTTAAAAAAAATTGAACTTTTCTGTGAGAGTGTTGAAAAAGCATATCTAAGGGCTTTTGTGGTGGGATAAAGCAACAAAGAGATATAAATTAAAGACCAGCTTTTAAAAAGCAGATTAGAACAGTAAGAGATAAATGCAAATGAAGGGTCGAAGCAGCATGAAGCCAAGAGAGCAAGGATGTGTGGAAAGCCCAAGGGAGGATGGAGGAATGGATAAAAGACAGGCTGGATCAGAGGCTTGAGCTGTTAGAGCAGCATCACTGAGGGCTGGATGAGATACGGGCTCCTGTCAGCGGCGGTTTAGGAGTATTAGGTTTGCCTGAACCAGTCTGACATTTCCTCTGATGTGTTTATCAACCCTGTTTGAGGGCAGCTGGCCCCTGGCACTTTGTGGCTCTGAGGGGAGGAGCAAGAATTGATTCTTCATGATTGATGTTGCTGTGCTTGAATGCAGCCGCTAATTCCTCTGCACAGCTGCACAGTGAGTGCCCCTCGTCCCTGAAGCACAGCTGGAACACAGCCCCTCTGCGCTGTACGGGGGCGTATACTGTAACAGCCCCAGTTTATGAGGGACACCTGTAGTACTTCAGCAGTCAGCTTTTCCATCAGCTGCCTGGAGGGGACTTGGGCAGACATGCTGTCGTGCTAAGCAAGCTATGCAGAATGGGGCAGAGAGGTGAAAATCACTGTGCAAACTAGGCATTAAAAAACCCTGATTCTAGTGTCAAGGGTTGATCAGCACAGTTTCTGTTAAGTCCAGACTCAGCCATGTGTTGAGATTTCTTCTCTGCTCCTCAGCACTTGCAATGCGGGCTATTTGTGTTAGCACTTTAATTATAATAGCCTCACAGGCGGTGTTTTGAAAAGCTTCACTGAACTAATTGACTGACTGACGTTTTCAAGCCAAACAAGCAGCAGTGGTGTTGCAGCATGTCACAGCTAGCACACTGTCTCCAGTCACATCTCTGTCGCTGTGCTTGCTCAAGACTCAAGCTCTCCGTCAAACACCAACTCCTTTATCATCCAGAAGGCCTGCATTTTGGGTTTCTCCCTGGCTCAAATCTGGAACAAGCAAACCGCTTCACCAAGAGGGAACCATGAGCCCAGAAGGACCAGCTCAGGCTCACAGGTTGCATGTTGGACTCAGTGAGCTCAAGCTTCCAAAAACCAGCCATAACGTACAGTTGGAGCAGAGCACAAGAGGCTCAGTTTGGGCTGAAAAAGCCAGCCTGTGGTTCTGGACACTGGCTCAGATGTTAGGCTCCTGAACTCCAGTTTGCTGCGTTTTCCCAGGTATTGGTACCCAAGATGGTGAAGTTACAGCTCACTCAGGTATTTCACCACTTCTGAGAATCACATCGATGGCAACACAAAAGTGGTCATGCAGCCTTTGAAATATGCTCTGATTTTTGAAAAAAATCAGATGTGTTTCCCCTTTGAGTACACAGAGCAGGCTACAGAGACACACTGCTCAGGCCAGCATCCAGCAGAAATGTTTTCAAGGGGCAACCAGGCGATTTTACAACATTCATGACAGCACTTTCCAGTTTTGTTCCCGCTGTTCTGCTGGTAAGGAGCCTCCAGTTATTAAGCAGTTAATTATAACATCTGAACAAGAATTTTCCCCCAGTAAATCCTGCCTGGGTAGTTCAAAAAATCTAGTAGACTCAAACAGCCCTTCTTTGCAAGGTGAAGTGAACACTCCACTGGTGCACACACATCTGATTGCCCTGGAGATCTGCTCCCCATGGACTGGGATTGCCACGTTTAAAGTTCTCCACTGAATAATGGCTGCTATTATTCATTGAAAGAGGACACAAATATACCAGCATTTCCACCAGCCTCCTGGGAGAACAGATCTGCAGAGCCCAGGAAACTCATTAAATATAAGGAAAAATATAAAAATCATAGGAAAAAAACCCCTTTTGTTCAAAACATAAAAGAAGCAGGGAGAGCTTTCTCATACCTCTTCTTAGTAGGCTGCTGACTGGAAGGGTGTGTTACCAAAGGCAGGGCTCTCTGCACCAGAAAGTAGAACTCTCTAAAGCCATTGACAGTAATGATCAAAGAGCAGTGAACAATCTGTAATAGCAATAACACCCAGAATGACAGCTGGATGCAAATGCTATTGTTTCTTTGCAAATCCAAGATTTAAAAAAACCAAACCTTACATATTAAAGATCATCTGGTTTTACTCTTTCAACTATCAGTAGTCTTCATGGAAGCCCACTTCTGCAAGTACAGTAGACAGTTTTAACATAGTCAGTTCCTGTATATTTTTTTCATCTAGCTTCAAGAATAAAATAAGTTACAAGTAGTGACTGCAAATACCTTGCTGCAAATTAAACATGCACATCCTAAGATCTTACACAGATAATTTTAAAATGGCAAGCTCAAATAAAATGTGATATTCACATTACTCAATGGTTTAAAAGTTATAAATAGCTGAGGACTTTCTAATCTACAAGGAAGGTCTCTCATGGATTACAATTCAATGTCTTAAATTTAAGCTTTCTCGTGCTATTTACTTGGTTTTAAAAAACGCACAGTGCTTTCAATGTAAATTAAGCATAGAAACTCTACATCCTTGTCTTGAGGAAACCTCTGCAGAAGGATGTGGTCATGTTTAAATTATGGTCTTTTTATTGCATAGTTCAACTCTATGACTTTCAATGCTGTGTTTTATCAATATAAAAAAATATTAGTGTGTTGGTAGAGACAGCTCTCTCCATACAGCCGCTACATGCAGTGAGAAATGCTTATCCTTGTGGGTTTGCTCTTTATTGATTTTCATTACAAATGGCTTTTGGTATGAGTTGAGGTTCTTGCTGTAGCGATTTGATCAACAGCACCAGTCCTCTGAAGGGAATGAGCAGACATCTTCATAGCCTCTTTCCAGCAGGGAACATATCGTGATTTGAGACTTTACGTGCACAGGCACCACGGTCATTAGCAAGTCTCACAGATACAGCAGGGGGATTGCAAGCAGCAGCATTCTTGTCCAAAAATAGTCTGTAACTTGGTGACCAAAAGGAACAACTCCTCTGTTTACCTTCAGAAGGAATGAATGTGCTTCACTTGTGAGAAGCTTATGTCCGGGGTCTGTCTGAGAGGTAATCAGATATATGCGGCGGGGCAGCGTTAGGCAGTGTTCTGTCTGCTCTGTTGTCAGCCGAGCAGCCTCTCTGCTTTGAAGAGAGGTTGACACAGTTGATACCGGCCTTGTTTTATGGTAAATGTTCTCCATTTACAGATTCCGGATTAATTTATGTTCATATTAAGGTAAGATGGAACTGGATAAATTCAGAGAACCAGTCCTAGAGAAGCACGCAAGAAAGATGAATTATCTTTTTATTTTTCCTAATACTTTAGAGTCACATTTCTAAATTTTATTTAAGTTTCATCTTGTCCCTAAGACTAGTTCTACTTGCATGCTCATTTTTGATCACCTGAAAACCAGAAATATTGTAATGCTCTGAAGAGTCCATTGAGGTTTTTTTGTATATACATAAGATACATAGATTCTAAGTGCTTCATCCTTTCTAAACTCTAGATTTCTTGCCCTTTTTCATCCCTTCTCAAATCATAATTACACACACATAAGATTTTTAAAGGACCCTCCCTTCTACTGCTCTATGCATTTCATTATATTCAAACCTATTGTATTGTGCCTAGATTCTGTACTGCCAGGACCTGGTGTTCCCATCATTAGATTATAAACTGCCTGGAAAAAAGGCCATGTTTTATCTTAGGCAATATCTCTCTACTGAAGTGCACCGTCAAAACCTGTAGACAGACGTTGATGTTAAAATATAAGCAATGTTAGTATCGCATATTGCACAGTTTAATCTAACTCTTGGGGGGTTGTAATAAGACATTTCTGTTTGCTATATCTATTGTCTATTTTTCAAAAGATTCCCTGAAAATATAGAAAACATTATTTTTCTTTAAAACACAATAGTCACTCTCTTGGCGAACACTGAAGGATTTAATTCATCTGCACTTTCTCGTTACCAGTTCTGTTTAAACATCCTTATTCATATGCTAACATCACAGTAAATAACATCCATACCAGAAGCCAAATGGGTTCATTAGTTGTCCCTCCATCCATAGCTAACTGGCTCAGAAATATGGTCTTTTGCCAAGAATACCAGTAAGCACAGATTTATCTACTGTTACTCCCCTGTGAAGATTGCCTTGGATCATAATTCAAAGTCCTAATGCATTGAGCTCCCACTTTATCTGGGGATGCATTTGGCCTGCATCTGGTCTTGAACAGTGGTATTTTAATTACTTTCTTTTAAAAGGGAGAGATCTCTTCACAGAGGAGGAGGAAAAGGGGCAAGGAGACAGCTTGGTCTGGAGGTCAGGAAACACCGGACTGGATCAATATCACAGCTGCTGATCGTGGTGTTCAGACCTCTTTCTACCCACCTTCAAACAGCTCTTGCAAATTTGTTAATGACACCCTACAAAAGGAACTCTACACAAAGTAACAGGACCATTAAACTTGTAAAAATAGGTGGTCAGGCACCAAAGTGTGGATCACCCTGGGAGAGCCTGACTTGGAGGATGATAGCTGGTCACGCGCAAGGAATTTTGTGTTGTTTCAGCAACCAGAAAAAATGGATTAAAAGAGCAATGTCAGACTAAAATTAGTATATTTAGAAGACAAACACATTTTTTCCTTTTGGTGTTACTGTTAACACATTAGGTTATTACAAGTAAACATTTTCACTGGTCATTGAAGACTTTCTTGATGGCTGCATTTGCATCAGGCGAGGAAACAAAATCTCTCAGCTTTCCCTTTTTGGCTTTACCTCGCTGGCACAAATCCAAACTCATCAAGCTTTGGGTACTTGCAGAAAGTTCAGAAACACAAATTAGAATTTCTTTAGTTCTTTTCTGACTAAACAAATGGAAACATTCTTTATGTACCTTAGATTTTGAAAGTGCTTGGAGTTTGGTGGGAAAGAGGTTGGTTGGGTTTTTTTTTTTTATAAATTGATGATGTTTTGGCAGCATCTGTGCAATATTAAAGCATGTGGAATAGTGAAAGAGTTTATCTTTCAATTTTTGTCTGGCTAAGCCAGTTTCACAGTCATTGACTTTGATTCCCTATTCCCATTGTCAAAAATGGTATCACACTGCAGTGAGCTACGCTTAGATATGCCAATTTTTGTTACATATCTGGAAAGAAAAATCGTAGGCTTGTGAAGAAAACAGCTTCTTCTTGTATAAGGCCTCCTGCTGCTGAACTGAGCAAAATGGGTATAAATTTCCTGGAAAATAACATAACAAGGTGAAATATCTCTGAGATGAGCTCAGAATGCCTTGCAGTGATGGCAAGGTATCTGTCTTTCCAGACACTGTGGTAATTCTCAGGGGCTCTGCTAGCGATCCAAAACAAAAACACAGCTGGTACTGTCCAGGCCCATCACCACAGTTCAGGGAAACAAACAAAAAAGACATTTTCTAATGATATCACCAATCACTGGACTTAGTGAAGGTCACCTCAGCTTTTTTGAGCAAAGATTTGACATGTTTCTCACCCGCAGTAACAGCAGCTTCCTTTATAAAAATAAATAAATAATAAAATAGATATAAATAAATATTAAGAAATAATAAATGAATAAAAAATAAATAAAGCTTCCTTTATAGCAAGAAATGGAGTGTGAATGACATCACCTGTAGAGGATGGAGGAAATTTTGGGATCACTTATTGGCTGGGATCAGGAAATACTATATAGATGTCCCATGGGGGACGGAGAAGGCAGGGAAAATGAGGTCAGAGGAAGCCCGAGCGCATCTCCTACTTTCCACCCAAACCTGTGCATGAACGCACCGAGGGCAGGGAAGGTGACACTACTGATTGCTTTTGCCACTGGGCAGTGCCGATAGGTTCCACAGAAAGACGTGGAGCGGTGCCACCAAGAGTAACTACAGCCACGTGCAGCCACGTTCACCAAGGGGCCACCATGTCCTGCTGGTCCCAGGCCCTGCCTCCAGCTGCAGGAGCCTGCAGGTTTCCGTGGGGTCAGCTGTGACAGCAAGTCACCCAGTCTGCTACGTATAACGTGACAGCAGAACAATTGTAAAAGACTTTTCCTTTATGCCTGCTCTTTTAATATGGTCCCTGTTTAATTGTAAAGAGATATCTTTGAAAAATGAAAATGAGAAAACTCAGAATTGAAGGCAGCATGAAATAGAGACATTGAGGTGCTGGAGCGGGTCCAGAGAAGGGCAACAAAGCTGGTGAGGGGTCTGGAGAACAAGTCTTAGGAGGAGCAGCTGAGGGAGCTGGGGTTGTTCAGCCTGGAGAGGAGGCTGAGGGGAGACCTTGCTCTCCACAACTCCCTGAAAGGAGGGTGTAGAGAGGGGTGGGTCGGTCTCTTCTCCCAAGTCACAGGCAAGAGGACAAGAGGAAATGGCCTGAAGTTGTGCCAGGGGAGGTTTAAGATGGATATTGGGAAAAATTTCTTCACCAAAGGGGTTGTCAGGCACTGGAACACGCTGCCCAGGGAAGTGGTGGAGTTACCAGCCCTGGAGGTATCTGAGATGTGTAGTTGTGGCGCTGAGGGACATGGTTTAGCGGTGGTTTTGCCAGAGTTAGGCTGACGGATGGACTCGATGATCTTAAGGGTCTTTCCAGCCTAAACGCTCCCACGGTTCTGTGACTCCATTCCCCTGCCCG
This sequence comes from Limnodromus scolopaceus, assembly GCA_028565335.1. Taxonomy (NCBI): domain Eukaryota; kingdom Metazoa; phylum Chordata; class Aves; order Charadriiformes; family Scolopacidae; genus Limnodromus; species Limnodromus scolopaceus. Next base: position 46,757,495 of record JAOXNO010000041.1, read on the forward strand.
AGCGGCGCTACCGTCTCCCCAGGGAGGACCCGGGCCCGGCCCCGCCCCGACCCCCTGTGGCAGCAGGAGGCCCCAGCAGCGCCCGCTGGGGGCGGCCAGGCCCGGCCCGGCATCGCCCCACCGCGGCGGAACTTCCAGGGGCCGAGACACCCATTTTCGGAGCCGAATGTCGGACTGTGGCCCCGCGTCCCTTCCCTCGCCCCACCCGCCTCTCCTGTCTGCTTGTTAGAACCGGCGCCGCCCGTTCCGGGCCCAGTTCTCAGAGGCTCCGGGGTCCCGGGCGAACTGGCGTCCCCGCAGCGCGGCTGCCCCGGGCGGTGAGGGGCGGCGGGAGGCGGCCGCCCCGCTCCGAGGAGCCGGCTCTCCCTCTGGAGGCCGCCGGCGGCATCGGCCGCCACCCGCCGCGCAGGGAAGCCGGCCGGGAGAGCCCCGACATGGAAGATCGCTCGGTGCCAGCGCTGGCGGTGGGTGGGTTCGCTCCCGCTGCCGAGCGGCCATATCGGCACCCTTGCCAAGCAGCCAGCGATTTGGAAAAGCCTCCGCCGCGGCTCATCTGTGTGGCTTTGACAAACGGGAGTAGCTGAACCCTATTCCTGTGACATTTTGTGGCTGTGGGGGACTCAGCAGCCCAAGCAGTGGATGCATGATGGTTCCCTTCCACGGCTGAGGCACCATCGTCCCATCCCCTGCGCCCAGACACCCGTTACACTGGGCTGCGCCGGGCCCAGCTGCAGGGGCTGTTCCCCCACCTTAGTTCTGGATGATCCTGCGAGAGACTAAACAAACCATGCAGCCTTCATAAGCACAGGCGTGACTACCTCCTGAGACCACCTGTGGCATCCCAGGGATCTGATGATGCTCTGGGTGGTGATGGCGAAACCCAGCTCCCCGTCGACAGAGAAACTGCGGCCACGCTGTGCCCAGTGCCCCCGGAGTGACAGATCCTCTCAAGGGATGGCTTTTATCACCACCTCCGTGAGCTGTCTGGGAGGGCTACTGAACCCTCCCGTGGAACTGGTTAGATGTTAGTCAGCTGGAAACCCTGAGATTAGGACAAAGCATCCTTTTCCCAAACGGGACAGGGAAGCAATGCTGCAACCAGGAAGTCATTCCAAGCAAACTCTTATGTGTCAAAATTCCAAACCACAGCAAATTCAAATGCTTTTTGGGCCTCGTGGCATAGCGGGACTCCTGCCGTAAGGGGGAAACAGCCTGTCAGCCCCCTGCTCCTCTTGCCACAGCAACAGTAACTCGTGAAGCCCCGTGCATCACCACAGCTTTTATCTACTCCATGAAAGGAGGCTGGAGAGAAGCTGTGACAGCAGAGGGGAGGGTGTAACACGGGCTGAGGTGCCACGCCACAGCCCACGTGTCTTTCTTGACATGTCAAGACATAGCCTCCAGCAACCGCCTGCCTGTTCCGCGGCTCTGCCTTCCTTCGAGCCCCTCGCAGCGTGTGAGCCATGGGTCTCCCCCTTTCCCCTCGCCAAAGCGTACGTATCAGTTTCCCTGCTTGGTGTGGGCAGCGATTGCTGCGGTGTTTGCAGTGCTGGAAACTAAATGCCTTTTCTTTAAAAAAAAACCCCTAATGCATATTTTTTGAAGTGTGGTGCTCAAGAGGATTTGTGTGGAGGTTTCTAGCTCTTTCTGTAACCTAAAAGGAAAAAAAAAAAAAAAAGGCAAAGAATTATTACACCTGCTCTGTCCAGCCTCCAGCACAGAAAGAAACCCACCAGCTCGGCTGCCCTGACAAGCTGTGAAGAGTCAGATAATCCTGTCCAGCTTATTCTCCTCTCAGGGGCAATTTGTTCCTTTAAAACCCCTTAACAGCATTTTGCCAAAGCTCCCATCAGGGAAATTGTGCTGTGAGCTGTACAAATATTTACTCGGCCATCCCCACACTGCTTCCCAAAGAGCTTTTTGTTCCCCCCGCTGCCCAGCCAGCACCAAGCACAGCCATGAGATAATTCAGTGACCAGTATTACTGTTAGCACTCAGATTTTACCAAAACTGTTTGTTTCTAAAGCATACCAACATGCCCACGGAGCCCCCAGGCGCGCTGTAGTCCGCCACCACCAAAATACCCCCAAATTAGGCTTATAATGCGGTCAGGAGTATTGACATCTAAAAAAAAAGAAAACATTACGAGGCCCCAGCGAGGATCGAACTCGCGACCCCTGGTTTACAAGACCAGTGCTCTAACCACTGAGCTATGGAGCCGCCGCTCAAATAGCGGCCCGGCTGTCCCTAACGGCCGCCACAGGCCTGCCCGCCGCCCCCTGCCGGGCTTCCCAACTGCGGCCGGGCACGCCGCCCTCCGCCGCCCGCCTTTCCCCGGTCTCGGCGGCGAGGGGCTCGCCCTGCCCGGCGACCGCCGCCGGGAGGAGCCCGCGGCCCGCCGGCAGCCGCTTCTGGGCCGCGGGAAGGTGGCGGCGGCTGCCCTGCCTCGGCCGCCGGCGCCGGGCGGTGTCTGACAGAGCTTCCCGCCGGCCAGGGCCGCGGCTGCGCCAGGGGGCGGCCAGGCCGCTGAAGGGGCGCTCGCAAACCGAGAAATAAAACACACTTTCATTCAAGCCAAAAAAAAAAAACAAACCCAAAAAACGCACAAGAGGAGAAATCAGAAGTAGGCGAATGTTTGAAATAGAGCCTGATTTTTACAGGTGAGGAGTGAAAACTCGGACAAAACTGTATAAGGTGGTGCAGGGTGATTTTTTCTTAGTCTTGGGAGGTCTGAGAAACGGCGCTGGGGGATTGAGGTGTTGCCCCAGAGCTCTGGAAGCAGGGGAGGTTTAGGCCAGGTTTTGCACCGGGGGAGGTTTAAGATGGATAGTAGGAAAAATTTCTTCACCGAAAGAGTTGTCAAGCATTGGAACAGGCTGCCCAGGGAAGTGGCTGAGTCTCCATCCCTGGAGGTATTTAAAACATGTGCAGATGCAGTGCTGAGGGACATGGTTTAGTGGTGGTTTTGGCAGTGTTAGGTTAATGGTTGGTCTCGATGGTCTTAAGGGTCCCTTCCAACCTAAGTGATTCCATGATTCTAAACACCACTTGCTGTGTGACCCCCCTGGGCAGCACTGAGCATTCACCTTAGAGGTTTCCAGATTGTTCTCTCACCTGGCACCTACAAGCCACTTTCACAGAGGTTATGGAGTTCAGAGCTAGAAGGGGGAAGCTTTGGGTAACAGCTAAATGATGGAGGCAGCAATGCTGCAGGACCTGTTTAAGTGTACTGCATCCAGTGCTGGGTGTCATCACTACCAGCAGCAGACATTAAAGCAGATGTCTTGCAAAGCTCTTTGCTTGCTTATGGCTGGACTGAACTTTTTTGCTGATAAAATTATTTAAATTCTAGTCGTATGCCTTTCCAAAAGCAATATTCAGGGCCATGTCTTGATTCCATAGGAATATCTGTTTCTATAGAATTCAGACTTGGATCAGCAGGTGGGAAAGGGATGTGATGGGATGGCTCATAAACCTGACTTTGCTTAGAGAAGTCTTATTAAAAGTGTTATACAATGGAAATAAACCCTGATCCACAGCAGGATTAGGGTCTGCAGTATTCTGGGTGCTAGATCTATAAATAGGTGATTTCTGCCCAAAGAATTTTTTCTGGCAAAGGGTTTTTCCACATTAAGCCCTGATAGTTTGTAATAAATGACAGCAGTAAAAATTGGAACTAAACTCTGAACAATTATTGCTGACTCCTGGAAAACAAAGCTCCACGGGACTGCTAGACAGTAGATACAGTCAACAAAGCAACATGGGGCAGGTTCATTTTCTCCACTGAATGATATTCATTACATAGCTATGAATTCAAATTATTGTGATAATACTTAGTGAAGATAAGTGTTTAAATTCACTAAGAATTTCCTCTTAATTCTCTATTAACTCTGGAAAAAACAAGAAAGTCTACATTGTATTTCTAGGCGTCATGATAAAGGTATTCTTGTTGAAATTACAGATCTATCTATTAATCAGAAATTATTTTCTATGTTGTTTCTTGCTAGGATTGTGTCTCCTCTGATGTACTGTACTTGATAATAAGCCAGGTTTCAGGCTCTTCAAAACTATGGTGATTGCCAGTGGCAGCATTAATGCTTTTCTAGATGGCATTGAGGGATCTCAGCAGAAAAGTTTATAGTAGATGCGTGTGTGCATGTGTGTGCCTGTGTGCATGTGTGTGCCTATGTGCATGTAATGCAATGGAAGTTTGAGAACAACATTGTAGAAAACAGAAGTCATACAGATTATTCATTATCAAGATAATATTGGCATGATTAGTTGTTACACTCTGGGAAACAGAAAACTCCTATTTGAGGAGGAACTTCTTTACTTTGAGGGTGGCAGAGCACTAGAAGAGGCTGCCCAGAGAGGTGGTGGAGTCTCCTTCTCTGGAGACATTAAAAACCTGCCTGGACACGTTCCTGTGCAACCTGCTCTAGGTGGACCTGCT
>JAOXNO010000041.1:46762047-46790917 GCA_028565335.1 Limnodromus scolopaceus
GTGGAGTCTCCTTCTCTGGAGACATTAAAAACCTGCCTGGACACGTTCCTGTGCAACCTGCTCTAGGTGGACCTGCTCTGGCAGGGGGATTGGACTAGATGATCTTCAGAGGTCCCTTCCAGCCCCATATCATTCTGTGATTTTGTGATTCTGTGATTCTATTACATTGAAATTTTCTCCTGTGTGCCCCTTTTCACGCTCAGCCTTTTCATGCCCATCTGTGAACTTGGGAAAGTCAGTGAAAACCACACTGGAGGCTATCATGCAAACACATCAATGCACAAGAAGCCCACAACATATTTAAGCATTATTTTAAAAAACAACACCGGAAAAGCCTAACATAAAACCCTTTGTGAAAACTTGTTACACGTTACCATATCGTTCTCTTAAACCTCTGTTGTGTTCTTCTGCTACTGCACATCACTGCTAAGGCAGAACAACTAGAAAAGATTCCAGCAAGGTTTTTTAAGTCCTGATGGGGACGGACCTGTCATCCCTAGAGCAAGAGCTGCCCCAGATTCCAGCTATAGGACAAAGGGCCCCTCTTTGAGCAAGAAAGATTGTACTGTGTTTAGTATTTAAAACCCTTACACCCTGAAGAAGGACAGTCCTCAAGAACTAATGGGCACTTCAACTGATTAAATTAACCTGGGGAAACCGGACAATTGTGCACTGAAAAAAGTGATACAGAGTGCAGCTGATAGCTTCTTTAGGAGCTGAGACTCACAAAGGAAGGCTTGTACACAGCCTGGGTGAGAGCTGGCAGCACAGCAGAGGAGGTTGGCTCTCATTTCCTCACTTCAGCAGGGACTGGCTGCTGGAGTGAAGGGTGTTCACCTTCCCTCAGGCACCAAAAGAAACACATCAGCAGTGATACCTGAGGAGAACAAAACTGAGAGTGGCAGCACATACCAATGGGAGGAGTGAGGTATTTGCTGCGTTCTTCGAAGGGAGCATTATCCAAAAAAACCCACAATCGTAATTAAAAATAAATTAAAAATAAATTCTTACCTCTCTTATCATCATTTTAAGGAAGTAAGCATTTGAAAGCCTGGTGTTTTCTCTCCTTGCTGTCTCTTTATTCTAGGCTCATTTACAGCAATAAACCAAGATTGACTGGTTTTCATTTGGTCCTGGAAGACATGTGCTAAAGCCTCAGAGTAGAAATACTGAAATCTTGATCGAGCAGTCCAAAAAATGGACTAAAGGTCAGAGGTGTCCAAATTCAAGATAAGAGAATGGATCTGTTGCTCAAAGTGGAGTTAATTGTGCTTTAAAATTTTCATGCACTGGCACTTTGTTGCTATGTTTACATCACTTTAGGGAATGTACAGATCTTCTCTAAAAACCCCTCTGATTACTATGGAAATAAGAATCAACAAATAAACCAATAAGTCATTTGCATTCCTCTCAGTACTCTTCTATTCCTCTACACTGTTTTGTCTCTCCCCCATCTTTCAGACATATTTTCAGAGCTGAACCACTATCAACTTGGCAATATTCCTTTAAAAACATATTCTTATTTCACCTCAATATTACTCAGTATCCCATCTTTTTATAGCAGACGATGATTCTTTGCATATGAAGTCTAAAAATGCTTGTCTAACTAAAGCTACCAAAATCTATTCTTGGAGTAATCACTCCTTCCCTAAGTCTGTGCATCAGTGCCTGAGCTGGGAAACCCTCCATTTCTTCAGTGCATTAGTATTGACAAAGCTAGTCCTTCAAATACATTTTTAATAACCTTTTTATATGGTGCAATATCACTGAAAGTTCACTGCATTTATTTTTGTCAGTTCAGAACGGTGGGATTTCATATGAAAGGATTGAAAAGATTTTTCTGTTAGTGCTCTTCATTTTAAAGGCCCCAAAACATTAACGCTGTGAACGTTAATATTCTGGCCTGAGCAGTAATCTGGCTCTGCACATACTGCAGTTGGGCTAATGGGAGAAACCAGAAAAGTAGCTTTATGGATCAGGAGCGCTGCCAAATTGGAGGGATCTCCTTTATGGTCGATCATTTCTCTCTCTATTTTGATTTTTTTAATGTCACTGTACCAGAACAGTGGCATAGGCTGCCTTTCGTGTTACCTGAGACATCAAAAGGAGTTCGTATAAGATTTTCCACACCATTTCATAGCTGTCCAGTTAAGAACAGGCACCAAGCTACAGCAAGGGTCAGCAGGTAAAGTTCTCTGATGCAGAGTACGTGATGCTCATGCCATTAAACCACGTCAGGGTAGTACAGTGAGTATTACACTGACTTGGCAAATTGCATTAACCATAATGCTTTCTCTCCAAAACCTTGAGATGATGCCTCTTGGAATAACAGCAGCATGGGGCTGTTGGGAAATCTGACCGAGCATTAGCATCTTTGCAAAGGCTCAGATCCAAAAAAATCTCCCCATGAACATGCACCCGAATAGTCATATAAAATACCACATTAGACATTCAAAAGGGACAAGAATGGGTTATTAAATGAAATATGGTACCTCACCAATGACAGAGCAGGACTAGTTTTCCTTCAAAAGGAAAGAAACAATCAAAACTTTGAATATGATTTCAGACAATCCTGGCTGTAAAATCAATGCAGGCACCCGTCTCATCTATAATTTTTATTTTGCACAGTGCAATATTATAAGAAAGAGAAGCGGCTCACCCTGCCTTTCCTGTGGAAACATCCTGGGGAATTACTGGAAGACCAGGGAAGTACAACCATCTCTTTGAGAGCCCTGAGAGCAAAGGCCCATTTCAGTTTATATGGAATTTCAATGTAGCCAGTATATTTCGTTGCAAGCCATATCATACGGCCATAAAGAGAATGCCAACAGCGGCGAAGTTTAAAAAGAACTTCTACATGACACTGATTTGAATTTTTAAGGAGATTTAATGTAGCCTTGCAGTTAATCTCCCAATTCCTGAATTATTATCACTATTTAGTGGGGAGTGGGGATTATCATATCTTCCACTCCTTCATTTGTTTTCAGCTGAATCCCCCTGAAAGCAGCGCATCACTCTTCTTTACCTGCTTTTCATGTTGACATCCTCCTGTGAAAAATGACAGGCATGTTGGGCAGATTTTGCTTGCTTGTTCAAGATTTCTTTTTATAGTGTACTAAAAATTCTTCTTGTTTCCTATCTGCACTGCTTTTAGGTGGCTAATTTAGAGTCCTGGGGCTATTCTAGATGAAGCCTAGGAGTTCTATGTCCCCGTAACAGGCTCTGTGCCAATAGCACCATATTCTCCTGCTAAAATGTCTTAACTTTGGTTGGGAAAAGAATTCAAGTGTTCACTTGGGCCATTTGTTGAAACTTCAAGCAGTCTTCTGGTCCTGCTTGCTTACTGTCAATAGTCATATTGACTATAAATTAAAACTCTACCAACTCACTTCAAACAGGCTGCGGGAGTGATGACTTCAGCATCACCAGGTCGAGCTGCGTCTGAACCTCAGCCTGTTCGTCAATATTTCTACACCCTGTGACCAGGACCCACAGTCCTATATTCACGAGCCACGGAGAGATTTAGAGGCCAGGACTAAGCGGTACCGTCGTAGCTCAGCATCAGTGGTCTGGAGTTAATGCCAACCTGAAATCTGCAGAAGGAAACAGGTAGCGTTTTTCTCTCTGTTCTTAGAAATGAGACACACAATTCCAGCACTTTCTTAATTACAATGAAGAGTTTGTAAACTCAGTAGTTTTCCAGCTGGGTTTTTGTCTAACAGAAATCGCAGTTTTGGGTATCAAGTTACAATAGTGAAAAAGAAAGGCTCTAAACCAGAAATTAATTGATATTGAAAGATCTGGCTTTTTAATTAAAAAGGAGTTTGCAAATAACTAGTCCAGTTTCTACAGTAGATAGATTTAATTTTACAAATATGAGTGGAGAGTTACTTTTAAAATTGGCACATGCACGTGCCAGTATAATTTTCTTATTGTTAACGTACTTTTTAAAAATGTGTTCTCATTATACTGTTCGCCTGGTTTATGTCGCAGTGGTACTACTGAGCTTTGAAATGTAACTCTTTGGGGACACTTAGCAGCAATATACTGGTGCTTTTCATATATTACGTTATTATTATTTATTTACACAAATGGCAAAACCTCTGCATTAACTTCACGATGACGCCATTCTTCTGGAAGAAAAGAATACCTGACAGAAGTCATCATCACAGCTCCTGGCAGTATCTTCAGTGTGAGTTATTAAGGACTATTCTTAGAATAGTCAAGAAGCCAAGTTTCTTGTTTTGAAAAAAGCCCAAAGAATTCATTTGAAATTACAGAATAAAGTGACTTGTAGGAGTTATTAAGTATTGTACAGTAAATAAAATCAGTCTGGTTTTTAATATAGTAAATACCATTGGCTGAAAGTAATATTTTAGAATAAATTATAAGAAACTACTTAGATAATGAAAGTCAAGAAAATCTAATTTAATTTTCATCATTTATGCAGTTTATTTGCTTTTTCATTTAATTCTGCTTGGATAATGAAAACAGACCACTTTTCTCCCTTGACGATATAATTTTTCTGGTTGTCAGGCATTTGCCAAGGCTGCAGTGATTGGGTTTCAGACACCTCAGGGGAAATGGTTAAATCCTGTTTTCAGTGGAGGGCTGAGCAGGGGAATTCTTGAAAACACCTATACCTAATTTGGTCAGATCAGAGCCTGCCCGTGACTGCACTGGTGACAGTCAGCCAAACAGCACAAACCAGAGGGAAGCTTTGGGTCACACATTCCAACCCTCAAAAATCAGTGCAGGACCCACCAGAAAATGCACCCATAAGCCATTCCCTTCCCGGGCTCACAGCCAGGAGCCAGCACCTGGGTTTGGTTTGGTTCCAGGAGCAGCTGGGTTTTGTTCAGGTTCCAAACTTACGCTGGACGCAGGGAGCTGAACTGCCACTTTGGGTACCAACAAGGCAAGCTCAATTAGTTCATCTCAGTGACTGGTTCCACCTTGTTTAACACGATGAGCAGAACGTGGCATAAGTGAAGTCACTTCTGAAGAATGAGAAAGTGATCCACAGCTGTAAGAAGTTTTTCAAAGGTGTTTGAAGACCTAATTCCCAACAGCGGGATGCAGTTAGAAGTTAGAAATCTACTTACCTGTGACAAACTGGGCGGTAGTTCTTGGAGGACAGTTAAGCACATGCCTCTCATTTTTGCAGTTTCTGTTAACTGGAGTAAAGTTCAGATCCAAAGATCCCCGTCCTTCAGTGAAATGCAGCTACAGACTTTATCTCACTAATGGGCTGAAGCTGGATCTGACATCCCTGAGTTTCAGGAAGGTCTGGATTTGAATTGTCTGTTTTCAGTACAGTCTCATTTTTCTTACTATAAATCCCTGATATCTTCCAGTGGGATAAAAGCCCAACTCAGTAGAACCTGTTTTCCGGTCCTACAGTTGTTGGGTACAGGGACATCAGGGATTACACCTAGGATCATCTTGGAGTTTGAAATCCTTTCTCTGGAAGTTGTTAAGATTGTAACAGGGGGGTTTTATTACGGTTTAATATTAAACATCCTCATTCAGCTGAGGCTGTTATAAGAACCTGACTTCTTGCAAATTCTTATACACTAGGGGGTGCAAACATCCTTTTAATGAATCCAGAAATAAATGGTCTTATCAGTGCCAGCAAGAAAAGTGCCTGGTCCTGTACTAAAGCTTGTGTGGAACTGTCTAAATTTCTCAAGTCACGTTTGGCTCATACAAATGAATAAATAAGAGTACTGTGTTCAGTAACAGCTTTTTGATGTTTTCCGGGTTTATATATGGAGCAGAGAAGATGCTAACGTGGGAGTTACATAAAGGAAGTCAGACCGAGCCTCCTCTGCATCCACTGCCTGCAGCTTCCTCATGTCCTGTGGTGACTCAGACGTTGCCAAAAGCTTCACAGAGGGACACTAACTTTTTACCCCCACATTTTCATATCATTGTTTGATGAGCTGGTCTTCTGATTCAGGCACTGGCTGAAGTCCTTATTTCAAAGCACTTACTCTTCTGGCGTTACCTGGCTCTTGAAGTCATGGCGTGAGGTACAGTGGGCTAAGCAAGGCCCTGTTGTTTCACCTGCGTGGGCTCCATCTGACAAAGTGTGGATTTTCTCAACTTGTGCCAACAGAGCGTTTAAGCATTTACTCGACAGGGAACGGCAGTGGTTCTGCTGAATGTGATGGGATTGCTGACATGCATAAGTGTTAATCATATGTTTAGGCACTCATAAATGGAGCGGTGTTGGGCGCAAGCACAGAATTCCAGCTCCAGCAGTAGTAAGCCTTCAGTCCCTCTGCTTATGCATCATTGCTTATGCATTACTTCTTACCTGATGCACAGGTAAGGAACAGAGCAGCTGAAGAGCGATCATCCTCTCATGATAATGCATCCTCCTTGTAGGTCACAGAAATCATTCTGCAGCTACATAGAAATGCTTGTGAATGCAGGATCCTCTTGTGCAACATTTCTTCTTTTGCATTTATTCATTTGCCCGTTCCTTATCTCAGTAAGGCATGATTGGAGCCAGAAAGTCCCTTCTCCTAAATCATGTACACAAATGACTAAAATCTGAACTCATAAATTAAGGTTGGAAAAAAAATCCCATGGTTTAATGCACTTAGGCTTTTACATCTGTCTTGCCTAGATCCCATTTTTCCAAATGTATAGGGGTTTTGCAGATGCCTTTGGATCTCAGACACAAATACCATCTTGTGATTTATGGAACCATCCCTAAATACCTCAAGCACTCTGCATGCAACTTGGTACCATTCATACCATCAGCTTTTATTTCTGCAGAGTGTTTCATATTACCTTCTTTTCCCCATGTTACCTTCTATGCCACTTCATCACTACGTCAAAACAAAACAAGTGGATTAAAGAGGTTTAATGCATTATGGTTAAATATTTCTTTCTAAGGGAGAGCAGACCATTCAGAACACCATTAAGACAGAATCTCCATTGAATCTGGTGCAGTCATAAACTATCTTAAATGAATGTTAATAGAGAAGGATAGTTATTGTTGACTTCAGAATGCAAACAAGAACTTCAGACACTGATTCCTATCAGCCCATTAGAGCTGGCTGAATTCTGCACACCATTTTAACAGTTGCTTAGCAATGGCAAATAAGCTGTTCTGTCTCATCACTAGAGGTATAGTTAGAACAATACCTATTATTGAACTGAATAGGTATGAAATTAGTTTATATTGTTCCTCTTTCTGAGATGGCACTTGGCAGCAAAGTGAGTTGTTTAGGCTGCAAGCAGCAGCAGTGATTTTTTTCCTGAAGATATCTATGGAGATAAAATGAAACTGAAGCTTTGCTGTGGCTGTTTATCTGAAAGCATCATCAAAAAAACTTTGCTTATGTGTGTTTGTGTGTGCAGGAAGAAAGAGGTTCTCCTTCAAATGTTGTCTTTGAGTGAATTTCCAGGGATGTGACAACACTAATGACTAGAGCCTACTTAAAAATCAAATACAGCAATACTGCACTGTGATGCCACCTCCTCCCTCCTTCCCTCACAGACACCTCTGACACCTCAGACAGACTCCTCAAGCACTCTGCATACAACTTGGTACCATTCATACCATCAGCTTTTATTTCTGCAGGGTGTTTCATATTGCCTTCTTTTCCCCATGTTACCTTCTATGTCACTTCATCACTACGTCAAAACAAAACCAAAAACAGCTGAGGACACCTCATCTCTGATCTGGGGAAACATGCTGGAGGGTAAGCCACCAAAGCCAAGATCCAGAAGGACATGTAGGCACTTGTCATTTACTGTTGCAACTCCTAGCTTTTAAGTGGGTACCTTCCAAAATGGAGTCCACGCAGCTGCAGAATTCAACATCTGCAGCAACATTCACATGCAGGTTACACAGTCACCACTATACAGAATGCTTAGCAGAGCAGGGTGGTTTAATTCCTGGCTCTACAAGGTCTTAATTATGTCTTTCTAGTTAGGATTTACACTCAGAGCTCCTGCCTCCCACAGGAATACCCCAATAACATGGCTGTAGGCTACTTTGATGTAGATGCTTTAAAAGACAAACGGAGTTTAGATAAGGACTGTTCAGATTTTAGATCAGCTTGTCATCCTCCAAGTCTGGTGCAATAAAGTATGAATTACTTTAAATACTGTTGAGTAACGTGAACAGAAAAATTACTGTTCTACTTTGCAATAGACTAGTTTTGCAGCTGGTGCTTTGGGGCAGTGAAAGGTTTGGGTTTGAATATCTCAGGCTGAGGAAATAATTTCACTTGCATCTTTGTGGACTCTCTAACAGAAAGAACCACAAAGCTACTGCAGAGATCACACACCACTGCTTACTCTTCCTCCAGCCACATTTTATAGAAAGCAGCAACAGCTGCTGTTGGACCCACATAGCTGATCCTGCAGCTGGTTCTCAGGTCACTTCCCAGGTTTAACCAGGACAGACTAACAAAGGAATCCCTGTTTCTGAAACCTGACTGTAACGATCTCTGTGTGGGATCTTATGTACCCAGCTTCTGAATCTTCTCAGTACTGAAGCCCTTCTGTGCCCAGGCAGAAATGGAATGAGGTACCTTTGAAATGCTGTGCACAGGGTGGAGCAAGGTGCTTTGGGTTCCTAGTACTCCACTGGCAACACTGCATGGTGACCAGAAGGCAAAGGGACTCTCGAGTTGATGGATGCAGACACACCTGGGAAGACAGGGCATGTACCAGCTGAATTTAAGCAGCAGCTGAATACGGGTTTTGAATCATGGAATCACAAATTGGTTGAGGTTTGAAAGGACCTCTTGAGATCACCTAGTCCAACCCCTACGCTCAAGCAGGGTCACCTGGAGCCAGTTACCCAGGACTGTGTCTGGTTGGGTTTTTAATATCTCAATAGGTGGAGACTCATAACCTTTCTGAGAAATGTGTGCCAGTGTTTGACCATCCTCACATTAAAAAAAAAACCTTCTTGTGTTCAGTTTGAATTTTGTGTGGTTTAACTTGTGCCTGTTGTCTCTTGTGCTATCACTGGGCACCTCTGAGAAGAGTCTGGTTTCCTCATCTTCATTTGTTTCCATCAGGTATTGATATGCTTTGGTAAGATCCCACCCCCTGAGCCTTCTTTTCTCCAGGCTTAACAGCCCTAGCTGTCCCAGTCTCTCCTCACGTGAAAGGTGCTCCGATCCTTTAGTCATCTTCATGGCCCTTGGCTGGACTCACTCTGGTAAATCCATGTCTGTCTCAAACAAGGTAGCCCAGAACTGGACACAGTTCTGACACAGAACTGAAGCCATCATGTAGGCAATTCTAGTTCCTCTCTGGATCTGAGCCTTTGTCTTCACACTCATTTACTTTTTCAGTCCTCAGCCCTTTTGCTAGAGCTTCCAACAAGTGTGCAAAAGTGTGCACAGCTCAGCAGCAATGTTTTATGGTTTGTACACCTTTCTGTCAGAAGTAGGTTTGAAGCTATCACATTCATTATGCCAACAAGCTCCCACAATCTGAGAATGATTTAGGGGTTCCTGCGATGCCAATTGCTCTCATGTTCTGTGAAAGGAGCTTCGTTACCAACCTCACCGCCTTCCAGAAGGTGCCAAATGCTCCCTATTTCACTAATAATCCGTGTAACTTTCCAGTGTACTTCATGGGAAAAAAGAAAAGTTCATTTTTTCGGTTGAGCTGCTGGGTTCTTATAATGCCTATAGTATTAATCAGTCACTTACACTGATTCAAATTAGCCCAGTTAATATTTTTACTAATAATTTGATTGCAATAACCAGACACAGCAAGAGCAGTTTAACCTCAGCTTAAAGCTGGAGTCACAGATGAAAGGTTTGATCACTCATTCTTACCTGAATTCCTGTCCTGCAGCTAAATAGCTACTTTCAGATAACTAAATGAAAAAAATTAAATTCTCAAGTAGAAATATAAAATGGAGTGGAACTACAAAATTTCCCATTAAAAGTGTAAAGGATTCCTCATGGGAGAACCACTGCCAGGAAGATGGGCAGGCTAAAAAGTGGCTTTGGCCACCCAGTCACCGAGCAGTCAGGTACTAGAGGGAGTAGTCTAGGGGTCACGCGACAGGGGAGCCATCTCCCCGCTTCTCCGGGTGGTGAGGGAGACCTGGAAGTGCCTGTTAGGGGTATGTGGGGTTTCCCAGGAAACTGGAACACAAGTGGGGTTGCCAGGGGATGTCAAAGCTGCGCTGGCCAGAAATGAGCTATGGTCTTGGCAGAGGGTGAGAAAGGCCAGAGGATCTGCCAGTCAGACCTTCTTGAAACAAGAACATCATAAGCGTTTCCACCCCAGCTTGATGCACAAAACCTCAGATGACCCATACACAGTGTCAGTGGAATTAACATGCTTTCCAAACTTCTACCGTGCAGGTTTGCACAACCTGCAGTTGGAAAAATAATGAGAACTGAAATGATCAGGAGAACAGTCAACAAAGTATTTCAAAATAAACACTGTAGCAAAGTAGATAAACAAGATTGTCCTGATCACATTTAAATCAATAACAAACTTTTTTCCTTTATTTTTTTTGTTCGTTTGTTTTAAAATAATTCCACTGCAGAAATCCCAATGCGCCGTGGTGCATTGCAAAAGCCAGGTGGGGCTAGCCCAGATTTGATGCTGGTTGTAAGTATAATTAGAAAAAAAACAGTGCCAGCAGTCTGGTATTCATGAGAACCTCCATAAGAACCAACCTCTGCTCAGAGAAGAGGAACAAGTTAGAAACACACAACAGATTTTTTACAAGTGTGTGCAAGGTTATAAATTATAGTTCAGTGGTTCTAACACCGTGACTGCAGCATACAGAGACCCTTGGGCACACACAGTCCTCGCCAGGTAGTACTTACAGGCTACATGTTGAAAATACTGAAATGACTGAAATGGTATGTGAAACCTATAACTAACCCTTATTTGCAATTGCCTCAAAACAGCTCTCAAAAGGGCCAGGTAGAGCAGGCATGTCCACCTGGTGTGAAAGGGCTGCAGAGAGATCCCAGTTTTCTCTCATAGGAAAGCCTGTATGCACTATACAACGAGGTGAGGGCTTCCCAGTGGTGAAGAGTGATGGAGTAGAGGGTATTTGTGATGGATTAAAGAAAGAGACAATATTTCAGGGTGTTTTGAACATGACCATAGCTAAATATTGGGTGTTTGACCCATCACATGATCCTGTGCCCTGAATAATGCCAAGAAAGCCAACTAAGCCTACAAATGAATCTGTCCATAAATGCCAACAGATGCTCCAACTCAACCTCTTCTATTGTGAAAACTCTTCACCAAAACTGTAACCTCATTAATGCTCACTCTTGAGGCTTGCAAAATAGATTATGGCTTTAAAATACCAGACTTCCTGGTATCTCTCTCAAATCCTACACCATCTCTGTTGTTGTCTCACATCCCTGAAGAGATTAACAACATTTCCAACGTTTCAAATATAGATATTTCTTTCCAGAGCTGTCTGCTTTGCCTCGCATGAGCAATGTTGTTTTGATTTAAATAGCTCTACCCACATCACTCTGTTTTTAAAGCTATGACAATTGTTGTCATACCACAACCGTCTAATGGCAGGATCTAGAGTTTTGGGCCTAATAGCTGTCATTGACTGCAACCCAACTGAAAATTCTGATGAGGTTCCCTCACTTACAGCAGCCAAGTCTCTGGCACACAGAAACTGTATGTATCAAATCCAGTGTAGGATCCTATTTATATTCAAGTATATTCAATATAAGAAATAGAATTTTAAAAACCCCAACAAGCCAGCGTGGAATCCTGCCCACACTGGAATTTTACACTCCATTTTCCTCAACTGGGATTTCACACTGAGGATTTTGCTCCCTACTTTCACCTCTAAAATTGTCTGCTAATGTTTCACATTTTATTATAGCTCTTTATTAGTTTTTTAAATATCAGTTTCTGTTTCTCTTAAACCAAAATTTCTGAAGGAAGAGGAGGGTTTGCATCACCCACCAGCATAGCGTGAATAGGAATCTCATGCAACTCTCAACAGACAAACAACTAAAAGTTTGCAATATTTTTGCTGTGGAATAGCTCTAGCCTGCACTTTGGTCCTCTGCTTTCCCATCTCTTGTATTATGCTACTGCTGGCAGCTGGAATTTGAGGTTAAAAAAAAAAAACAGGAAAAAAGCTGTCTGTATGCAAACTACTGTAAATTCCACAAACAGATCTTTTTCTCCTTTAATGTGTTACGTATCGTTCTCTCAGGTGTTAATTAAAACAGCAGCATGAGCTTCCACTAAGTTTCGTGGGGATGTAAAAGATATTTTTTTTAAAAGATGAGGGTGTCTTTCTGAATCAGTCCTGCTATTACAATGCACTGTTAGCAGGAGGTTTTTTCCTTACCTCATTACAAGAGAAATATTACACACAACATACTTTGCAGTTTGAGTTCCTATTGGAAAGCAAAAATGAATACCAACATTTCCTAACTACTAAGCATCACGTATACCATGATTACAAGCTATATTACTGTTTCCCATAGTCTGGCATCTAAGCTTGGCCTTATCCAACTTCCCCATCAATCACTGCACACTACTCTTTGGTATCATGTCATCATATTTCCATAATCATTAATCATGTTACCCAATAAATCCTTGAGCAATTATTTAAGCTTCTCTCTTAACAGCTGTCCACTTCGCATATTGCCACCTTGGCTGCTCATTTACCAGCCTGCCTTTGATCTGGGAACTGTTCAATCAGATCAATAACATGTAAGGAAAATGCAAATGGTTTGAAACAAGAGAAATTCTTTCATGTGGAATATCCACATTTGGAACAAGCCTTTCAACTCTGCACCTGAAGCTTTTCGTTATAGCGATAAAGTTCTTTATAATGATTTAACAAATTACAGCGAGGTAACGGCAAAGCATATTGCATTTAGCAGCAGAGTAAGTGGTGGGTGTGAAGAGGAGCTGGGAGCTCCCAATCACACGTGCACTGGCAAGCCCCCTCCTTCCCAGTGATCCAGGACACAAGATGCCAGACTTTTCCCTGTGGGAGACCGATGTAGCGAGAGACAAAGGTCATTTGCACATTCGGGTCTGTGGGAAACTGCCTCGTTTATCCCTGTG
Source organism: Limnodromus scolopaceus (assembly GCA_028565335.1). Taxonomy (NCBI): domain Eukaryota; kingdom Metazoa; phylum Chordata; class Aves; order Charadriiformes; family Scolopacidae; genus Limnodromus; species Limnodromus scolopaceus. Next base: position 46,775,125 of record JAOXNO010000041.1, read on the forward strand.
CCTTCCCAGCGGTCTCAGACATGCCTTCCCTGTCCCTTTGCAGGTCTTGGTCCATCCTGCAGACTCTTTCCCATCAATCTCTCCCACTCCTTTCCCAGCCTTTTCCTGCTATCGCAGCACCACTGACTTTGGGGGATCATTTTTGTTGGTCTGGTTTTGATGATAGATTTTGTCATGTGTGAGAGGACCTCTTTGGCTTCAGGCAGATGTACAGCTCCCATCTGTCTGTCAAGAAGATGCATGAGGAATAGGCAAGATTACTAAATACAGTTTACTATCTGCAATGACTAAATGCCAAATGCAGATATATTGTAGTGCACTTGGAAAGCTGATTAATTAAAAAACCCTAATGCCACAGAGAAATGCTCAAGTTTCGAATGTTACTTTATCAGCATCATCTTACTCTTCCAAGACTGAGGGCAGATTATCATCAAGTGTTTTTCAGTCTCCTCTAGTGAAGCTTTCTTAAGCATTTTAGTATTCTGAAACAATACTTTTTCTGCAGCCCTGTTTTCTAATGGTACTAACTCTCTTAGTCACAATTTACCGTGGTGTTCTGTAACTTTCTCCCCTAAAGAAGACAAAAAGGGAGGAAGAAAAAGTAATATATATCTTTCTAAATTATTATATTCCATGCTTTGTTTGTTGAAGTGATGGCTGTGTGATAAATGATGCCACACGTCTGTGCAGTTCATCATTTTACCACAAACCTGCACAGCTAACATTTGTATTGCAGTACCACCCCAGAGCCTCCAGTGGGGCAGTCCCTCTGTGCTAAATGCCATACACATAGAACAATGACAGGCCATTCCTCAAAGACCTTATGAGCCAGAGGCAAGAGATTCCTGCTAATCAAAGACGTCTCCTTTCTCCAAACAGATGAACAGCACGTTTTGTTTCCGTGACACTTGTAGCCACAGATGGGCTTGGGAGGAGGTGGCAGGAGGAGGACAATTTTTATGATGCCATAGGTGGAGGATGAAGAAAGAAGTCTGCCTTCACGAGAGATGGAAAGGATGCAGTGGAGAGCACTGGCAGAATCTGGAAATATCCAAAAGCAATCTTCCTGTGGTATATGTGGAGCACAGCCTTCTGTGGCACAGCAGGATGGTTTTACTGGCCTTCATTCAGTGTAACTCACTTGCCTCTTGCCTGTCTTTACCACTTATCAATAATTTAGTCCCCAAGTTCCTGCTGATAAAAACATGATATATGTAGGGAGGTATAGAATCGAATACATGACATATGAATAGGTGTTTGAGTACAACTCATTCTTTTAATGTAAATAGTTACTAGGATAGGATAATTTATGCAAGAGTTATGAAAATATATTATCTGTGTAACATCTGCATTGATTAGTTCACGTAAGAATATAATACTTGATCTCAACTTCAACATTTTATTTGAAAAGATTATCCAAATCTGATGCAATTTGATACTTCCCTCTTGACAAGGTACATCATAACCTACTCTGGAAAGAATGGAAGAATTTGGAAGACTGCCAGAAGGTTCTTGTTACGTGTATTTTATAAATCCACTTGAAATCCAGACCACCTTCCATTCAAGGCAATGTGAACACTGTCATTGAGTACAAAACGGGTATTATAACCTCCAAACAGAATATTATAGAACGATTAAGCAAGTGACAGAGACAAATAGGTGAGCTGAAAACTGACTGGTGTAATTGGACAGTCCTTTAGGGGATATACTTCAGATTTTCTGTTATTCACACCTTTAAGTATGCTGAGAAAACCATCCTTACTCCAAGGATTTTGCTCGTCAGATGCGCACAAGAAATCTGTAGGCATAACAAGATGTGCACATTACAGGAGCAGGTCGTGTCATGAGCTGGTGTAATAAATGTCGTAGTTCTTTTGGCTTTGGCAGCTTCCATGAAGCTTCCATGACTTCATGCGAGCAATGAGACTTTCTACCACCAAGATACTATCCATTGCATGTTTGTGAACAGTACTGGGTACAGCCAAGTTATGAGATCTGATAACAAATGATAATGTGGAATTCTGGAGAAAGAAGCTGGCTGACCACAAATCCTTTAGGATTTCACAAGATGATAGCCAATCAGGTGATCTTCATCCTTTTCAAAAGGATTCAAAGGAAGCACAGGTGATACCTCTTAGCTCACCTGACTACAATAGCACTTAATGGCTGCTCCTAGGAACCCAAAATCCTCTGTTGACCTCTCCTACAGAAGAAAGAAACATGTTTCTAAGTTCTAAGAAGAAGCAGCTCAGCAAAAGCGTGCAGAGGTGAGTGGTGGGAATTATATATAGGAGGAATGTTTAAGTTGAAAGAACAAAGATGGGGAGTAGGAGGAAATGAGAGGTGGCTCAGGGGAGGAAGGAATAATGTGGAGCAGCTGTTCCTTTTGTGGTATGTATAATACTGCCATGACAAAAATCTGCTTCAGAAAGGGACGTGGCCTGGCACAGACAAGGAGCTACTGCTGCTGACAGCAGTGGCTTGTGCTAGCAAATGGAGTGTGGTAAGGGGCATAGTGCAAGGAAATGAAGCAGCGGCAGGGAATAAAGATATGGCTGCAGATCGAGAAATGAGAGGTTTTGTACAGATTGTAGTGGGAACATGGTGTTTTCTGATGATATGGGCCAGTACTTAAGAGTCTTGCCTGATAGACACCAGCTCATGTGTTAAAGGGTTAAGTAGTTGTTTCGTTCCGCGTGTCACATGCTCCTGAGAAAAGAAGACAGCCTGACCTTCCCCTTGTGCTTATTCCTACAATTCATATTAATTTATATCCATTCCCTTCTTTAATTTCCAAGCAGGTGACAGTAAAATGAAGGTGGCTGACGCTCTTTTAAATAGGTTTTTAAACTGAGATCTTCTCCTTTAATTTTGTTGGGTTTAAGGAATGGGATTTACATTTTGATTGAGACAAAGATGCCCCAGTGTGGTACTACAGGACCTCAGTGGTTCATGCAAATGGCTTATAGACTCACAGAGAAGGAAGGCAACCAAACATGCTAATAACAGCAAGCACCAAGCGCCACAAAATATTACCTGAGACTTGTACCTTAATTCCCACTGTATCATCACTAAGCTCTTTAAAGGCTACTGCAATATCCAAAATGCCATAAAAATCTTTTGACTTTGTTTTGTGTAAAAATAGTGAATCCTTTGTGCTACTGTGACAGCTGCCTATAAGCTAGAAAATCATAGTTTAGCACAGGGTGATCAGATATAATAATTAACCGTTTTACCAGGATATGTCAGAGACTAAGAAATGAGAATAAATCCTGATCCTAGTGAAACCAATATTCTCAGGGACTTAAGGGGTCAGCTCTTCACTCCCGAAGTTTTGTATAAATAATTCTTAATATGGTTGTATATATATAACTGTATTGGACTCTTGGCAAAAATTATTTGTTTATATGAATAGCTGTTTTAGGAGTATGTCAAGAGTTAATGTTCCAAAGAACACACAGAATCGTTCTGCAAAAAAAAAATCGTTCTGCCTGTGATAATGTCTCATTTTCTATTAAGCAACTGCAAAATATTTCACCCCTTTTCTGGTTTGTTTGTTTGTTTGCTTTGCAATTGATTCCGTTTCCAAAACCTATTTGAAACCAGTCCTAGTACTTCAACAGGGTACAGCTAGTTAGTTGCTGTGACTGGATCTTATTTAACCTGGTGGTTAAATAAGAGGCTTTCAAAGAGCCGGTCCCCACCAGTGTTCCCAGTAGTACGGGCGTCACTGTTGATACTCTGCAGTCTGGGATGATACAGACAGGCGTTTGTACTCCTGGCTCACGTTTTCCCCAGTGGCTTATTCTCTTCAGTTCTTCTGAGGTGTAGCTCGCCCAGATGCTCTGTTTCCACTTGTGGTTCACAGTTGTTACTAATGAAACAAGTTTATTTGTTAAAAACTGGCTTGCGCTGCAGGATGTTAATGTCTCCTCTTCTGGCATTGCTGATTCTAAGCAATAAGCAAAGGCTGCCACCCAAAACCAGGAAAAGTAGCGGGGAAGTGAAAGGCTATGGCTGTCAGAAACTACCCAGAATTAATACTTCTGGAAATGTCCTAGTAACAGTGACTCTCCACTCACGGACATATCTCATCCCACCAGGAAAAAAAAATTAAAGCGGGCAGCAAAACATTCATAGGGCTCAAATTTTACAAGCAGACAGATGGGGCTGCAGTGTAAATACAGACAAACTGACAAGACATAAGAAATGCTTTAGAAATAACTTCCAGCAGCAGAAGTCTAACAGCAGGGAAAGGTCATTTGTAAGGTTTGTTTAGAACAAGGCAAGACTAAACACTGTGTGCAGTCCCCTGGCTTTCTGAGACAGAAGAGGTTTTCCGCAGGCCAAGGACGACTCCTCTGGGAAACGCGGGAAAGATACTTCAGAAGTCCTGTCTAAACACATGCAGCGAAGGATGTAGAAAGCAATACAATAATGTATGAAGTCAAAGGTGGGTTGTAACACGGAAGTTTAATCATCTTCCTCAGCAATGATATACATAAATAAGTAATTAAAAGAGATCTTGGAGAGATCAGAAGTGCTGAGAACTGCAAAAGCAAACTGGCTTCTTTACTTATCTCTACCGAGTAAGTGGATGGAGCTCCATTTCTGTGTTTTTGCCTCATGTTCTGCTACCAATACTTGGGGAATTAGAATCCCTCTTCTTCAACAGCCATCTCCTTCGCAAAAGTGTTTCCCTTCCTTCCCACCACAGTTTCTGTATGCCCAGGGATGAAACCTCCCCACAGTAACCTGCTGTGTCAGTCTTGGTTGGAAAAAGATGAACTTGGCGTGCTTGAACACAAATGACTACCTGGCTTTTCCTCACACCATTGATCCTGGGAAGCTCTGTCTGTCACTAGAGTTGGCAGAAGAAAGCCTTGGTGGTCCCTTGGTGGCTCTGTGTCTGTTTGTGCCAATGATACGCTCTCTGCTGTAGATGTCCACCTCCAGGCTCACACAAGTACCCAGCGTTCAGAGGAGCTGCCCGTACACTGGAGCCTCCCTCACACAGCACAGGATGGCAGGGAGGGCACTTCAGCACATACTGGCATTCAACCTGAGGGACAAAGCTGGCATTCAGTTTTGATATAGTAGCTACCGCCTTCCATTCATACCTCATGCCATCCTTTTGTGTTGCGGAAGATGTATTTAATCACGGATAAAGGGGGATGTCTGTCTGCTGGGTGCCAGCACTCAAATAACACTCAGAGCAATCTGTGCTGTGCAGGGTAAATAGCCATGGCCTTAATTTTTTAATCCTTCATGTGTAGTCCCCAGTACACAAGCTGTGTAACACGGATCGTTATTTTTTCCATTCAGTGCTCAGCCAATTTCGGCTCGTTTTTGTTCCTGGAGATCTCTAGTGTGTATCTTGTATGTCTGAAATAAATACACCATTCGTAATTGGATCCTAACCAGACAACACTGAACAATCATATTTTTCATTGATACTCAAGATTTATTTGTAATGCGAGTGGAAGATTCTTCTGTGTGCTTTAGCCAATAATTAATAGAAGGCATAGGACTATTCAGGGTCTCATTCCTCAGATTCCACTTTCTGTGTGAATTGTAGACACATTATAAATATGTAACAAACCTTACCAAAAAAAATAACTTTAATTTACACTGTAACCCAACTGGAGAAGTTACACAGAATCCATGCCAAGAAAACATTCAGAAAAAACAGCTAGTGAATAATTTCCCATATATCATTTGCTTAGTCACATTAAACAAATTTGAAATCTGTAATATTTTTTCCTTTAGTTGGAGTGCTGAATTTTTCTGAAAGGCTGCATTTCTGTTCAGGGTGGCAAAACTATTATGTTGTTGGTCATTTGCTTTACAGTGGCCTCATGTTTCAGGCTATAATTAAAATATGAAAAAAACCCAATTACCTGGGCTGAGACACAGAAGATTTGCAACCTGTTCTCACTGGCTATTTCTACTTCTGTCATGAACTGACAAAAATGGGCCAACCAGCTTCATGCTCTGCTTATTTGCACCAATGGAAAGCTACACAAGTTGCATTCACAAATTTTCTAAGCAGACATTTCATGAAATTAAAATTATCTATTATACAAGAATAAGAAGGCAACATTAAGTACTGTGCTATTTAATTAGCCACCTAGCTTTACTGACCTGCTCTATTTCTTCTTTCCAGTCTGTTTTTTTTTTTTTGCACTTGCATTTATTTTTCTCTTTTTTTTTTTTTTTTTTTTTTTTTTTTCTTTCTTGTCTTAATAGGCTTCATTACACAGGAGTCTCCCAACTTTCTCTTTGGGCAATACCATCCCACCTTGGTGCAGTTTTTACAGGAAAGGAGATGGGAACTGGGTTGCATCAGGAATTCCTTGTGTTCAGGTAGCCCCTGGTAACTCAGACTGTTAGTGGATACTTTTCTATGGAATAAAAGTCTTTTCCCTACCTGGAGATAGGCTTTGGTTAATCCTTCCTACGTGCATATTAACCCAATTGAAAGAAAGAGGGCTAGGGAGACCTGGGAAATAAAAACTTGAAGTAATGTGAGGAAAGTATCCGAGCTGGAGCAGTGCAAAGTGGTGAGGGTTGGCAGAGAAACAGTTAGGACATAATCTGGAGAGAATAACCATCTTCAGCCAGAATCCAGTCCACAGTCTTCCTGTGGAGCACTGGGTGTTAGAGAAAGAGGCTGAGGCTCCCTTTTCCATGGGTGGTCCCTGCAGTCAGAGGACCAAACCAACAGTTTGGTTTCACTCTGCGGAGCTGCACTCTCGATGTTCTTCCTAATCCACTCTGCACTGGATGAAAAGGGATTTCTTGCATTCTTATACCGCTTGCTGGCTGTGCGGTGTGATATAGAGGAGGAATCCTTTCCTCCCTATTCATGGCCTTGATGCCCACGAGGACCATATTCCAGCAGAAAAATCTGACCTCTCTCATGACAGAAAGAGAGGAAAGACTTTCCCAACACATGGACCAGTCATGACATCACCAACCAAATACAGACACCTGGGATAGAGGAGAATATGTTACATTTTCTGTTTGGGTCTGGAAACTTGCCAAGCATCAGTGCTTAATTCTGTCTCCCAATGCTTTTATCCCTCCCTTTTAAGTAAGTTTTATTAGAAGACAGACTAATTTCAAGTGACCTTTCCTCTTGTTTTGTTTGCTTGTTTCTAAGCATTAGAACTTTCAGATTAAAGCAGATAGCCAAAAGGCAAAAAAAAAGAGAGAGATTAGCATGCCATTTACCCTCCAAAGAACTTAAAAAATTCCCTTGTGCAAAGTTAAGAAGAAGAGGGAACCAGACAACTAGAAAGACTTCAGGATTTTTCTTTTTCTTTTCCCACTGCATAGTCAGAGGAATAAAAGAAGATATTTGTGAAAAGCCACCATGGTCTGAGCCTGCAGTCTGATAAACAACAATAACCCTTTTCTTGACACTAATTCCTTTATTATATTTTTAGAAGAATTTAAAAGCCACTTATTTTTGAAAACTATGATTTCAGGAAAAAGTATAATTTTCACATTTCCTCTGATGTGTTGTATGCCCTGCTGTGTTATGACATTTCAAGTTTCATCAAGTCACATTAATTTACATTCTCACATGTTTTCTCAGTGGAACCTGCTCTTTGGGTCAATTTTCATTCATTGCTTGATCACTTTAATGTATTTGTATTACTGAATACTTGGGCCATATTAACTGATCTTTCCATACCCCATGCTTGCAATTCATTAGCAATCATTTCTCTTCTCTGCACGAAGAAAGGAAAAAAGAAATGAGAGAGAGAGAAAATGAGAGAAAGACAAAGACTTGGATAGAAAGTGAACAGCAATTTAGTACACAGCCTGGGATGCAGCCTGCTCTGTCACTTGGGATTTGGTTATATTAGGTAATTTTCTCTGCTGTGACCAATGTAGATTGGTGATCCAGTAGAAACCTGTATAATAACTGCAGTTAACTAGTTGCAAGCCATCCTTTATTTCAACCTTCTCAACTTTGGTATGTGTGTTCAAAGCAGTGCAACTAAGTCTGTGTTAGAGATTTGTATTGGTGTTAGGTAAATCAGGGCAGAAACCCGACAAATTTTCCAGGCTTGTACAATGCTGATGTGAGGGAGAGCTGGGCAGCAGGTCCCATTTGTGGGCTTGCTCCTCCCAGCACCATTTTGGTTGCCCATGCCTCAGCCTGAGCTTGAGAAGAGGCTGAGAGTCCCAAATTTGAGCCTCCTAAATTCAGTTTGTTCAGAGCGGCCAGAACAGCTGATGTACAATAATGCCATTCTACATTCCCTGACATAGATAAAGGTCAAATTTAAAACATTAAGCAAAGAAAACATCCAAATTTGTCTACTCTTTCCCTGTATTTATTAAATTAATGACTGAATGAACCATGTTGTTTCACCCCCTCTTGCCACCCTCTGCTTGAAAGCAGCACATGAATACAAAATGAGCAATCAGGGCACTTGGAAAGCTTTGCGACCTCTCAGTAAACTCCCATTGCCTCCTCGATACAAGGATGCTTGATCTTCTCCAGTACTGCTCTCAAAGCCCTGACTGCATGCCATGATGAAAATCTGGTAAAATGGGCTCTGCTGCACTGCATAGGCAGCTGCTAACCCCCCCAGCACTGAAACCTGCAGCAAGACTTTCAGTGACTGTGCAAGATGGGAGCCTTTTTTGCCATGGTCTGGTGTCCAACATGGTGAGATGTGGAAGCCTCAGGCTTTTCATGGAAGGGAGCAACCTGCACTTGCATGCCTACCCCTCCCACGCCTACTCCTGGCAATGAAAACATCACGTAGAACCCTGGCTGTTGACTACTCTCAAGCTATATAATTCCATCTCCTGTCCTAAAAGCAGCCCCACCAGTGGAAGGAGACAAGACTGGGGGTGGGGGATTGTCCAAGACAAACATTTCTGGCATTTTGGTTGTATTGTCACTGTGTGTAGCAATCAGGCCACACACTGCTTTAGTGAATTTCAATTCAAACAGCTGGATTTCAATTCAAACCTCTTCTCCAACCTCTGACAACTCTGGGGGAGCTGCCATGAAGGTCAAACACTGGAAAATTCTATGGGCAGAGGGGAGGGTCTCAAATGTGACCACAGCCACAGGGAACTCAGCCTGCCCATTGTGACATTCTCCTCTCCCTGAATGAGTAGGAGGAGGATGTTAAAGCTTCCCGTAGAGGGTTGAATGGAGCAACTTGATATGTCAAAGCCTTGGGAAGAGGGGGGCAAGCACGGCTTATCCCAGCCTGGATATCATTGATGGCAAGTGATCCGGTGCCATGTGCTCGGTTGGAGAGTGCTCAGCGCAGCCCAGGGAAAGCAGCACAGATATGACAGCCCGTCGGCTGGCCACCGGGCACTGGTGACAGAATGGAATGTAATCTGCATGTGTACATTCCAAGATTAAAGACAACAGGACGCGCTGTCCTGCGATGGAGAACAGAAAAGGGTGCTTATGTAAAATGTCCTGGCAGTAGCACGCAGGAGGTACAGGCAGACTCATTTTCTCCTGCGGGCAGCACAGAAAGGGATTACTGTTGAGGGGGGAGGGAGGCAGAAACAGGGAGAGAGAAATTAGGAGTCCAGATGTCTACTTTCTATATATGGTTTCCAAGGGCTTTGGAAATAAAATAGGAAAAAAACCCACATACTGTGCCACAAAGTAAGACGTGTGTGAGAAGGATCCACATTTACCCAGGACTGAGGTTGTGTTACGTGACCTTAAGCAAAACAAATCAGCTGGGCTGGGTGTCCTCAGTCTTCTCCAGCACCTGTGAACCCGAGAGGCAGATCTTGCAGAGCCCTCCCTTCCACTGGAATGCAGCTGTCTAAATGTCTTGGTCTCTCTTAAGAGATCTTAGAGTATGAGGTGGGAGAACTGTAAGGGAAGTGGGGGCTGGTGTCATCCCCTCGTTCATGGCTTTGGCAGCTCCAGTCCATATTAACCCTGCTTCAGAAATCAGTGGCCGTGGAATAATTCAACCCGTTCTGGAATCTAAGTGAAAGAAAGGGGCAAGCTTAGGTTGGCCACAATATGGTCAATCAGAATTTAAATAGCACTGTAAATAGTATTCAAGCTTAATTAGGGCTGAGAGAAGGAATGTCAAAATGCCAGGGGCTGCCTTACCTCATCCCTTGGAGGAATATGATTCCTGACAGCAGACTAGAAGAAAGAAATAGTTTAGGAGCCCTGATACCTTCCGAACACCAGGTGCAGCAGTATCACCTAGACCACGACTGACCTTTTAGTTCCTTTTTGTGTCTTTTCCCATGGGAGGTACTAGTCATCTCTGCCACGATGGAAACGGAAAAGTTGCCATCTGTGTGTGCCCAAAGGTTTATGAAATAAGAGAGGAGTATAAGAAAGAAAAACAAGTGGCACTTTTCTTGCTATCACTTCCTTGCTACCTTCTTGAAGCCACCTTCTGTATCCTTAAAGATGCTGTCCTATTGGGGGGATCCCGTCACAGGAAAATGTGCCAAAAATTTCCTATTTTACTCACTGCCAGTTGACAGGAGGACAGAACATCCTCCCTAGCCAGTCAGCGTAGGAAAGGTACTTTTTGAGTGATGTGCACTGCACGGTATATGAAGACAGAGCTCAGTGGAGGACAATATAAATATAAATTGACAGTACACTAATAATTGTTGGCATTAACTAATCAGATGGGATTTTAAAGTTCACACTGTGAACATTGATATTTTCTGTGTGATGGGAAGACAGTTTGAACTGATACTTTTTGCTATTAATAAGTGTTTGAAAGGCTGTTAGAAGAAATTATTGCTGTAGTAATCAGAGCTCTCTGTGTGAAATCGCTTCATAGGCTTTGAGTTTCATAAAGCAGGAGACAGTCTGCATTGAAAATAGTATAAGCCTTTACCTGGCTACCTAATAACACTGTTTTCATTATAATCTCTGCAAGACAGACAAGGCCACTGAAGGCATTTTGGGAGTTATCTGGAGGGGGGGATTCCTGCCACCCTCCACTGATGGAGGATAACTCTGCCCAGCTGCCTGGCCACTCCACAGACTTCACCAGCCAGGATGGAGAGACCCAAATAGACCATCCCAGGTGTCTGATGCGGGGAACAGGAATAAAGAACAGCAGTCCTAAATGTTTCTGATAAAACTGCTGGATGCCACTGGCTTATGTTCCTGCAGCCCTGAGGGACCCAGCATCAACACCAGAGTGGGTGCAGTTATGTTTGTTTAAGCAAACGCTGTCATGTTTCTCTTCTCACTAACGAAGGTCAAACCGTATCAGATTTAATGGCATCTTTAGACTACAGTGCACATCGGGTTAGACATTTCCCTGTGTTTGCACAGATGTTCAATGTATCAACTAGGGCGTATGGAAAAGCCCTGCTGGTTCTTACAACTATAAACATGTTGGTTCATAAAGATAAGGATATTCTTAGAATCATAGAATCATTTAGGTTGGAAAAGACCCTTAAGACCATTGAGTCCAAATGTTAACCTTACACTGACAGGTCTGCTTCTTGACCATGCATCAGTTGTGTGATTAGTGCACATAATTTAGCATCAGGTGGCTACACACAATGGCTTCTAGCTCTCGCTTGGACTGGGGGAATAACCTTATTCTCATTTCCCAGAGTGGAGCTGAGACTAATGCTGTGACTTGTACTGATGTTCAACAATGCTGTGCTAGATACTGCACGTGAAATCCAAACCAACCTTCCTTTTGCCAAATAATTACACTTATGACATAATACACCTACAATATTATGCAAGAAGGAGTCTCAAAACAAGCATTTGACACTCAGACCATATCAAAATAGATTTTTAGTCAAGAAAAAAACAACTCGTAACACCTTCTAATACTCCATCCCAGCAGCCGGTTTCAGGGGTGAACAGATTCACCCCCGCTTCAAATCAAATCCTTTTGTTTTCTCCTTGTGTTCCCCACTCTCTTTTCTGCCTTTACATTATGATCAATACAGTCTAAGCTTAGGGAATTTTATCAGAGCCATGATTGCAACCTCTAACATTATAATCCATAGGGTTGCTGGAGCATTAGAACATCCAGGATAAATTAATTCAGTGTAAGTAAAAGCTTTGAAGCTAGTAGCATCACCAGGCTTTTGAAGCTTAAGCCCTGTTTAGATTACTTGATTAAAGTAGGTCCAAAGCTTCCACCAATCAATATATTTTGCTTAGGAGCAGTGTTGATACAGAGGCATATTTAATTGGATCTGCAGTACCCTGCCCAGAAGATGGTGCTTTAGAGCAAAGTGGGAAAATGTGTATGGGGGGAAGAGGGGCAAAATCGTTGCCATGTTTTTTTGTGTGTGAGATTACTTGCAGCAGTTGTAAAGAATAGCCTGTGTAAAGGAAAAGGGAACAGAGAAAATGACAAGAAAATTATAGGCTTGGAAAAGCAAGTAACTGAATCTTCTATTAGTTTAAAGTTGTAAAAAATGACCAAATGTAAATAGACGTACCTACAGGGGTGCGTTATTAAAGGGACAGCCCTCCTCTCAAAATTTAAGCTTTGCCACCAGCTTTGGTGGAACCAGGACTGATGGTCTGGTTACCTGGTTGGCAGCATCTCTGACAAGATTACCAACATGGTACCTGTGGGCCAATATTGACAAAAAGACAATTATTTATACTAAAATTAAGAAAACTTTAGCCTGACCATTTGATCATAGTTGAGAAATACCAAAAATAAAATCATCTCTTGAGTTTTTTTCTCAGCTGAGGATATGGATGTGCAACAGGTACACAGGTAATGGGAGAGAGAACAGGTTTAGTTTTGCTCGTCTTGCTTCCTTGCCTTACCTCCAGAGTTAATTATACCTTTTGATTATTCACATATAAAATTTCCTTCAAGTGACAGACAGGGCAGAGCAAAGTAGAGGGTCAAGCGAAATCAGAAAAAACCCAAAAGAAGTGCTTTGCTTTCTTCAGCAAAGAAGGGAATGGTTGTTTTATGTCAGTAGAGTAGAGATTAATTTAGTGGTGGAAGCCTTGGTGACATGGGGAACAGTCTGGCAAGAAGCACATGAGGTCCTAGGTCCTCATGGGGGCAATGGACCTTGCCCACTCTCAGCTACGCGGCAGCTCTGACCCATGTTGACAGGAGGTGGCCTCCAGCAATGAGCTGCTCTGGTGGGAAAGAAGCCATATGTGCGTGAGATACACCTTCAGGGCTGTGGGGAATGCAAACCCAGGGCTTTGATTCCAGCAGTAGTGATTAGAAACAAGGCAGTCATTTGGATCCCGATGGAAAACATAATCCATTTAGATTTCTAATTGGACTTGATTAGACATTTAGACAACTTTTTTTTGCAGTAGCAATTTAAATGAATTAGTTATATTTTCCAGCCTACTGAATAGATTAGACGTGCAAATCGTGTGCTGGCTTCATGGCACAGCGTGCCCCATCTGCAACGCCTAAGAGTCCTGTAGCTCTTTCAAGAGCACCATGAGGCCTGACTCCACCTCGGTGACAGCGAGCCACGAAGGCAAGCTGCTCCCTAAGAGACAGGGACCTCTCCAGCCAGGGGCTGGCCCCACAGTACCTGAGCAAGGTGAGCGGGGCAGACCTGGAGACGGTAGCCAGGTTCTAGCAAGAATCCAGAGCTCATCAGGCAACTTTGTGCTTATGAGGCAGGTCCAAAATCAAGCTGGGAAGTCAATCAGTTGGTCAGAGTCAGGTTCAGGATGGTAACCAGGATTGGATACAGCCCAGTGATTGCTGGGCAGGTCCACAGTGACAAGGCAGGTCTAGGGTCAAGCAGGGAAGTCTGTCTGCTGGTCAGGAGCCGGATCAAGAGGGTCCATGGGCAGGCACTGGCATGGCTGTGGCCGAGCTGGAGACTGGTACTCCTACAGCATAGCTCAGGTCAAGACTGACAGCCCAGAGCTGAGCTGAAATGGGGCTTCTGGGTCCATGGGCAGGGGTGTAGGTGAAGACCCCAGATGAGGCTGGTTAGGGCCATGAAGGTCTGTTAGTGCTCTGACATTAAAACTGATTTTTCAAGACAAACATTTGGTTTTGCATTTCATCAAGAACCTCAGTTTGGAACCGGTGTTTGCTCACGTCATGACAGTAGACACCTCACCTCACAAAGAGGTGAGGAGATCCAAACAAAACACCCTGGCCCAGATGAATAAGTTGTCAGGGCAGGACCCTCTCAGCTGACTGTCCCTTCCCTTGGCAGCCCCTTCACAACCCCACTCACACCACAGCTCCAGGCTGTGTCCATCTCCCCACCTGGGCCAGGGCTGAGCCTTCATTCTGGAAGCCCAGCCCTGGCTCCCATGAAAAATTGCCGTCTTGGTGACGTATCCCTTCCCTGTGACAAGCAGCCCATTTGCAGCCTGAGTCATACCAGGGCTCCAGACTTTCTCTCCCTTCTGACTCTAACCTTAACATTAGGAGTGGGCTACGTCTCATCCCACAAACCCTGGTCATGCCCCGGTGAGAAACTTCTGCGGGGCTAATCATTCTGGCAGCCCACCCTTTCCTTTGGCAGCCACTTGCAAGCTTCTCATTTTGTCTCAAAATCTATATTTTGTAGTAACATGTCTTCTTTCTAAAATGAAATATGTTTGTCTTTTTATGCACATCAGACAGTTGTCCTCACAGTGAGCGCTCATGTATTTTAGTGGCATTTACAGTCTGCATGAATAAACAACTGGAGGCACTTGAAGGGATACGAGATTTGCCTGCCTTTGAGCAAATAATCTTTTCTTCTGCCCCTGAACCCTGAACCAGAAATGATTACAATTCTACCTTGCAAACGCAGCCAGGCACAAGTTATTACTTGGCTATTTCAAGATGAATTACTTAAAAAAAAAAAAAGAAAACCTTCCAACTCTCAGAAATAATTAATTAAATTTTTTTTGGCCGCTGCTACTTAACCCTAAAACAGGCCACCCAAATGCCAGCTTGGAAGCCCAGCTCCTCATGGCTACTTGGTCATGCCCAGTCCTTATTTCTTTACAGGGACTTGTCCTACAGACCAGGGTCCCCCTGTGATCCCTCTGGTGGCTGTGAACACCCCTGTGGATGGGGATGGTATTACCAGCCTGATGGAGGTGAATTATTTGCTTCCAGTTAGATACATTGTCACAGACAATTAATTTTACTGCAGCTTCATTTGACGGGAGTGGTGAAGCAGCAGGGCACGCAAACAGCTACCGTCTGGGTCGGAGCAATAAATGCCCAAGCAATTAGGCTTCTTGTTCACCGAATTTAAGCAGTCCTCTGTTTTCACATTTGTTTACACTCCAGCTTACTAAAGCAAACACAGTGCCTGGGTAAGGTGGGACCTGGCTAAGAGGTCAGACGCCGGGTTAAACCGGAGGGCTCTCTGCAAATAGCTGTAAAAACAGAGAGAAGAAAAAATGGCGAAAGGTACTTAGTACCCAGGTTTCATGTTTGAGGCAGCCACCCTGCCACCACCCAGGGTATGGTTCAGTTGCCTGAAATGAAGTAAAACAAGATGGTAAGGAAGAAGAAAGGAAGATGGAGACGTGACTTTTCAGCAGCGGAGATATATCCTGAAAACAGTACCCGGGAATCGGCTGATGATTCTCTTCCAAGTCATTTAACAAGTGGAATAATTTCAAGGCTGTGATTTCGTTCTCGCTCGCATCAGCAGTCATCAGCCTCCATCCAGCCCACTGGAGGTAACGGCGTTTGGTCTAACTGAGGTTCAGGAAAGCTCTCCAGGCAGTTCTTTTGTATCATTTAACTCTGGTACCTGGGCGAGGAAGTCACACGAGACAGCTGGGCCCCAGATGGCCAGGAGCAGCCACAGT